>CM056060.1:85035669-85456847 GCA_029574335.1 Rana kukunoris | reverse complement strand
CCCGAATCACTTCGCAGCGCGCGGGCGGCGGTGGGGGCCGACATGTCTGCTGGTAAGTGTACTAACCAGCAGACATGTCGGGCGGACAGATTCCCACCGGATAGATTTCAAAGCTTGCTTTGAAATCTGTCGGGTGGAGAAATCTGTCCGCTAGCCCATACACACGAGCGGAGATGTCTGCTGAAACGGTCCATCGGACCGTTTTCAGCGGACATATCCCCTCGTGTGTACGCGGCCTCAGATTAACTAACTAAGCTGGCTGCTCTATCTATCTGACTAAAAGATATTACAGTCTCGCAGCACTGATTTAAAAAAAAAAAATTATTGCTGATTCATTAGCCCTAATAAGGGCTGTTTGAGACTTGGGAGTGCTGTTATAACAGCAGAGATCAGATAAATCTTCCAGGAATGGATTTCAGGAGCCCTAGCTAACACTGTCCCTATGCAATCGGCAGCAGAGAAACTATCCCTCCTCTCACTAAGAATCCAGCAGCAGAATGAACGTAAAATGGATGCTGCCCTACAGGTGGGAGGGTCTACTAGGGAGGGTATGCTGCTAATTGGCTGAAATGTGTCTGCTGACTGTGAGGTAGAGGGTCAAAGTTTGCTCAATGTTAATTAATAGGGGGCGGGTCGAACATTGCATATGTTCGTCCGCGGCGGCGAACGCGAACATGCCGAAATCGCCGCGAATAGTTCGCGGGCGAACTGTTCTCTACATCTCTAATAAGTACTAAGGAATGTGACTAAACAGCTCCTGACATTTTAGCACCTGTAAATGCATAGAAATAAAACACATCACAGCCTTACCTAATGTGGAGTTAATGTAATCACAGGCAAGCAGCGCAAATAATAGTCATCTGACATTAGCACTAGCAGGTTAAACCTACCTAGACACATGTACCACCAAGGAGACCAATCTTCAATACACAGTGAGTCCATCATGCAGGGCCAAACCCTGCATTAAAATGAAAGGGCTCTCAGTATCACCTGTTATGAGTTCAAGCTTCAGCTATGCTGCAAACACTTCCTTTAGTCTGTTTAATATTACCGCGTTTCCCCGAAAATAAGACGTACTCCGAAAATAAGCCGTAGCTGGATTTTGACACAAGATCGAAATATAAGACACCCCTCCGAAAATAAGACGTAGCGATGGAGTGTCGAATCTCCGAAAATAAGACGTAGCGATGGCGTGGCGAATTTCCGAAAATAAGACGTAGTGTCGTATGCGTAACGGCGCGGCGTGGAGCGGGAAACAACACGTGATAGGCGTACGGTACTGTACTGGAGCTGAAGTGAGGAGAAGAACGCTCTGTAAAGCTGTAAAGCTTCTCCCAGCACTGACCAGCAAACCCCTCTCTCACCCCACACAAACACCAGGGGATAGGGGGAAAAGCTGCTACTGAGCCCAAAGAGATCACCCCAGCTCCACTTTGCTCCACATCAGCTTTGCTGGCCTATCTTTCTGTACAGCCAGACAAGATGAGTTCAAAGAGAAGAAGTTGGATATCCGAATGGTCAAAAAATGGTGTGCAGAATACGATAATCTCAGTCTACAGGTGGACAGAGGAAATGCTAAAAAGCGCAAGTGTGGTTCAGGTAGGCAACCTTTATTTTCTGTAATAAAAATAAGCCCCCCCCCCCCCCCGAAAATAAGCCATAGTGTGATTTCTTGAGGAAAAAAAAATATAAGACGGTGTCTTATTTTCGGGGAAACACGGTAGTAAACAGAGTGACACAACAGACATCCAGTTACATTCACATGTGTGATATATGCTTTTCAGAAAATGCAAATTAACCATATACCTGCAGAAAATAAATCAAGACTGTAAAGCCAGGCTTGTTCAGTTAAAAGGAAGGCTTCAGCCCAGCACAGCACCTGCTATCATCATTAGCAGTATTGCAGACACAAACCACACCCCTTCAGTAATGCAAGTTTAACCACATACTTGCAGCAGTAACTGAATAGAATTGTGTGCACCATGTGGTGACTTACCACCTGCATGCTTCATGTCCAAAGTCCAATGAATGTCCATCCATGGTGTCATGATAAATGAGCAATCCCTAAAGACCAGATGCCTTCACCCCCATCTTCCTGGATCCTGCTGGGGTGAGGCCTCCTCCATATAGGCATTCAGGTCTGCATGTACAGCGGGGAGCTTCGTCACAGGAGAGACTTTGAACCTGTGCGGCTTGGCGGGAAGTGTCCGGCCAGTTAGGGGAAAGAAAAATTCCTGCTCTTTAGCAGTAGCATAACCTCCTATAGCAGTGAGGAAAAAAAAGAGAATGCAGTGGTAAGGGAGGAGACCTACTTTTATAGTATAACCGGTCCTAATTGGGCAGGGAGGCGGAGCCTTACCATACGTATATGCTGTCATGCTGTGTCAGGAAATGATAATATACCCTGTTTCCCCAAAAATAAGCCCAACCCCGAAAATAAGACCTAGCATGAGTTTCTGGGATGGCTGCAATTTAAGCCCTACCCTGAAAATAAGCCCTAGTTAAAGTCCTTGTAAAATAATGTAATACGTTCTGTAAAAATATTATATAATGTGCAAAGTGTCTTGTGTAATTCTGGGATTACAGAATTTCACAATACTGATTCCTGAGCTGGCAGTCATACTGTAAATAATTAAGACATCCCTTAAAAATAAGCCCTAGTGTGTTTTTTGTAACCAAAATTTTTCATAAGACCCGGTGTTATTTTCGGGGGAAACACGGTAGGTAGAACACTAATAACTAAAAGCTTCTTCAATGTCTGTTTTTATCATTCAGTGAATAACAGCTATAGGGCCAGAGTCTTGTACATTGCGGCGTAGCGCCGCGTAAGCTATTTACACTACGCCGCTGCAAGTTACAAGAGCAAGTGCCGTATTCTCAAAGCACTTGCTCCTTAATTTGCGGCGGCGTAGTGTAAATGGCCTGGCGTATCCCCGCGTAAATCAAAGGGGGCGGCTTGTATTTAAATTAAGCGCTCCCCCATGCCGAACAAACTGCGCATGCGTCGGCCTTAAACATAGGTCACTGCACATGCTCCGTAGTACGCTACAAATACATTGGTTGCGACGTAAACGTAATTAACGCAAAGCCCTATTCGCGATGAGTTACGTAAATGACGGAAAAACCCGACGCTGTCCCGACGGCCATACTTAACATGGCATACGACGGACCGACGTAAGTTTACCCCTCATATAGCAGGGGTAACCTTACGCTTACGGAAACGACGTAAACTAGGGCAAAGCGGCGCAAAAATGTTCGAGAATCGGCGTATCATGCTCATTTGCATATTCGGCGCAGAAATCGACAGAAACGCCACCTAGCGGCCGGCGTAAAAATTGCATCTAAGATCCGACGGTGTAAGATTATCACGCCAGTCGGATCCTAGCGTAATTCCGGCGTATCTTGTTTTCTGGATAGAAAACAATGATACGCCAGCGGGAAATTTTGAATTACGCCGGTGTATCTGTAGATACACCGGCGTAATTCTTTTGAGAATCTGGCCCATAGTGTCCAAGCCAAAGCACTGCTACTTCAAAGTATGTATAAAGGACACATAACAAGGAGCCACCAGTAACTGAAAAACTATTCAAAATGAACAGGCCTTTTTTTGAGGGTTCACTTGATTAGTGAACATCCAGTGCTGTGCCTTTTACTCTCTCTCTCTCTCTCTCTCTCTCTCTCTCTCTCTCTCTCAAGTAATCATAATATGTTTATTTCCCCCAAAAAATAGCCTTTACAAACACTTTAAGTTACCCATTTTTATTCTAGGAAAATGTTATCCACAGACAAAATTTGATTTATTTAAACACATTTTCTTCCAATCTGATCCTTAAATCATCACACATTTTATGAGTCTCTGTCACACACAGCTTGAACTTGCAACTGTGCCAAACAATCATCTCCTCTTATGTAGCAAATGAACCCAAAGCTACTTATACAATCTTCTCATCTGACACATTTTCAATATCGTCAACATAACTACACCTGTCCATTGACTTGCAGAAATGACAGATCTACCAGAATATAGCAGGTCAATCAGAGCAATCATTTATCTAATATGCTTTGACAAGGGAATACCGTATTTCCACTTTCCAGAATTAAATGTTATTACTTTATAACCATATGATAACTTTTTTTCATTAACTTCTATCACATTTAATCATTGCATTGAACAAAGAACTGAGATCAACACACTATTTTAGCCATGTACGTACATCCACAAGTCAGCTGGTAACCAACCCGCACTCTCCAACAGTTCTACTTGTCAGAGTTTCAATAAAAGTGGCCAAAAAATAATTTTTATTCTCACAAATAAATCACATTTACTTGCCCTTGAATGAAAGTAGATTCGCAATTAAAGGTAAATTTCAATGCTTTTTATTCAAATCTGTAATACACAGACAAGACAAGGCAAAGGAGGTGGAATATCCTATACCTACAAAGGTCTCCTACAAGTTTTTCACTTTAGGCAGGGACGTTTTAATTATTGATTGGACCCTGGGCAAACATTTTCTTGGGCCCTCCCGAATCCACTTATCAACTATTTGCAGGCAGTGCAGGCCCATGGGGAAGCTGCCTTGGGCTAGACAACAATTACTGGGCCCCGGCAGCTGCCCCTTTTTGTCCTGTGGTAAAGACTTTTGGTGGGTCTCAGTATTCAGTAGCATTAAACAGCTTTTTTCTGGAGTTGAGCGGCAACAAAACTGGAGGTTCTTGTGTTTCTCTCTCTTAGGCCCACAAGGCCTGGACTCCAGTTCCTGGGGCTTCAGTCCAGGCACACAGCTTGTTCCAGGGCTCCTATTCACAGAGGGGAAGGGCTAACAAGGACACTTTGAGAACATTGGGGTTGATTTACTAAAACTGGACTGTGAAAAACTGGTGCAACTGTTCAGCCTCTAACTTTAGCTTGTTCAATTGAGCTTTGACAAAAAAAACTAGAAGCTGATTCTATGTTTCTACTCACAGCTTTTGCACTCTCCAGTTTTATTAAATCAACCCCATTTCCACCAGCTCATTCCCACCCACTTACCAAGCTCACCAGAGTTTCCAGCTGACAAAACAGACCAAATTGTATGGACTTACACTTAAGGTCTGGGGGCATTTAGCTCTTATGCATGAGGCTCTGCCATTTAGGTACGGCATACTGCCCTAAATGTAAGCACCGCTCAGTGCAGCCTTCAGCCGCAGCAGCTGTCAGCTTCACATAGATGTTTACAGGCTGACAGCAGCGGGGCTAGATATTGCGCCGGGTGCCTTCCAACCAGTGGCGGCTGGTGCTCAAAATTTTTGGGGGGGCGCAAACGAAAAAAAAATATTGCAGCCTCACTGTGCCCATCACATGCAGCCACTGTGCCATGCCACCAAATGCAGCCACTGTGCCATCAATTGTCACCACTGTGCCATGCCATCAAACACAGCAACTGTGCCATCAATTGTCACCACTGTGCCATGCCATCAAATGCAGCCACTGTGCCATGCAACACAGCAACTGTGCTATCAATTGTCACCACTGTGCCATGCCATCAAACGCCACCACTGTGCCATCAATTGTCACCACGGTGCCATGCCATCAAACGCCACCACTGTGCCATCAATTGTCACCACTGTGCCATGCCATCAAACACAGTTACTGTGCCCATCAATTGTCACCACTGTGCCATGCCATCCAATGCAGTCACTGTGCCATCAATTGTCACCACTGTGCCATGCCATCAAATGCAGTCACTGTGCCATCAATTGTCACCACTGTGCCATGCCACCATATGCAGTCACTGTGCCATCAATTGTCACCACTGTGCCATGCCATCAAACGCCACCACTGTGCCATCAATTGTCACCACTGTGGCAGGCCATCAAACGCAGCTACTGTGCCCATCAATTGTCACCACTGTGCCATGCCATCAAATGCAGTCACTGTGCCATCAATTGTCACCACTGTGCCATGCCATCATATGCAGTCCCTGTGCCATCAATTGTCACCACTGTGCCATGCCACCAAATGCAGTCACTGTGCAATGCAACACAGCAACTGTGCCATCAATTGTCACCACTATGCCATGCCACCAAATGCAGCCACTGTGCCATCAATTGTCACCACTGTGCCATCAATTGTCACCACTGTGCCATGCAACACAGAAACTGTGCCATCAATTGTCACCACTGTGCCATGCCACCAAATGCAGCCACTGTGCCATCAATTGTCACCACTGTGCCATGCCATCAAACGCCACCACTGTGCCATCAATTGTCACCACTGTGCCATGCCATCAAATGCCACCACTGTGCCATCAATTGTCACCACTGTGCCATACCATCAAACGCCACCACTGTGCCATCAATTGTCACCACTGTGCCATGCCATCAAACACAGCCACTGTGCCATCAATTGTCACCACTGTGCCATGGCACCAAATGCAGCCACTGTGCCATCAATTGTCACCACTGTGCCATGCCATCAAACGCCACCACTGTGCCATCAATTGTCACCATTGTGCCATGCCATCAAATGCAGTCACTGTGCCATCAATTGTCACCACTGTGCCATGCCATCATATGGAGTCACTGTGCCATCAGTTGTCACCACTGTGCCATGCCATCAAATGCAGTCACTGTGCCATCAATTGTCACCACTGGGCCATGCCATCATATGGAGTCACTGTGCCATCAAGTGTCACCACTGTGCCCTTTAATTGTCACCACTGTGCCCCATGCCACTGTGCTCATTGTCGCCTCTGTGCCCTTTGTCACTACTGTGCCCCATGATGCCACTGTGCCCCATGCTGCCACTGTGCCCCATGCTGCCACTGTGCCCCATGATGCCACTGTGCCCCATGATGCCACTGTGCCCTGTTAAAAAAAACACTTACCTGACGCTTCCATGTCCTCCCTCGATGTCTTCTGCCGCCGTGGAGAAGCTTCAGCCAATCAGGTTCCTGATAACCAGAATCCGGGAACCTGATTGGCTGAAACGGCTGTCAGTCTAATGCAAGGACTGCAGATTGCCTGCGCTCCGAGCATAGACTTCCGAGAGCCGGAGGGCGGTACTGGAAAAGCCTATCAGAGCCGCTGGCTTTGATAGGCAGTTCCCCTCAGCCAACCAGCTGCCGCTATTCGGGTAACCGGCGTCCCATGTCCGGTTATACGAATAGACCAGGCAGCTGGCAAGAATAACACACGTTCAATGCATTGCATTGAACGTGTGTTATTTGCGAGAGGGGGTGGCGCTGCAGCACCCTCTATAGACGGCCGCCAGAACTTCGGCTAAAATGTCAAAAAGACATTTTAGCCGAATAAAAGTTCTTAAAGGGCCCGTTTTTTTTTTTGTGACTGCGGGAGGGGGGGGGGCGGCGCCCGTGCGCCCATATGGGCAGGCTGCCACTGCTTCCAACCATATCTAAATGCTGTAGCCTCATGCATTATGGCTTTACACATGACTCTGTAGCATTCTCAACAGAGTGACTTGCAGGTAGGGTTGCCACCTTTTCTTCAAGTCAAACTCTAAGGCCCCATACACACGATCGGACATATCCGATGAAAACGGTCCGCGGACCATTTCCATCGGATATGTCCGATCGGGAGTTTGATCCGATGGCGTGTACACACCATCGGATCAAATTCCCCGCCGCCGGACGGCGCGGTGACGCGGCGGTGACGTTGACGCCGCCGCGTCACCGCACCAGGAAGTAAAACACTTCCGCGCATGCGCCGAATCCATTCGGCGGCGGCGCGGCGGCGGTGGGGGACGACATGTCTGCTGGTAAGTGTACTAACCAGCAGACATGTCGGGCGGACAGATTCCACCGGATGGATTTCAAAGCATGCTTTGAAATCTGTCGGGTGGAGAAATCTGTCCGCTAGCCCATACACACGAGCGGAGATGTCTGCTAAAACGGTCCATCGGACCGTTTTCAGCGGACATATCCCCTCGTGTGTACGAGGCCTGAGGCCGCGTACACACGAGGGGATATGTCCGCTGAAAACGGTCCGATGGACCGTTTCAGCAGACATCTCCGCTCGTGTGTATGGGCTAGCGGACAGATTTCTCCACCCGACAGATTTCAAAGCATGCTTTGAAATCTATCCGGTGGGAATGTGTCCGCCCGACATGTCTGCTGGTTAGTACACTTACCAGCAGACATGTCGGCCCCCACCGCCGCCGCGCCGCTGCCGAATGGATTCGGCGCATGCGCGGAAGTGTTTTACTTCCTGGTGCGGTGACGTGGCGGTGACGCGGCGGCGTCAACGTCACCGCCGCGTCACCGCACGTCACCGCGCCGTCCGGCGGCGGGGAATTTGATCCGATGGTGTGTACACGCCATCGGATCAAACTCCCGATCGGACATATCCGATGGAAATGGTCCGCGGACCGTTTTCATCGGATATATCCGATCGTCTGTACGCCGCCTAAGGCCTTGTACACACGAGCGGACAGATTTGTTCAAATCTGTCCGTCCGACAGATTTGAACAAATCTGTCTGCTGGGATTTTGGTTTGCTCGCGTGTACACACGAGCAAACCAAAATCCCCACCAGCAGACAGCGCGCTGACGTGTCGGTGACATGGCGGTGACGTTGACGCCGCCACGTCACCGCACCAGGAAGTAAAACACTTCCGCGCATGCGCCGAATCCATTCGGCGGCGGTGCGGGACGACATGTCTGCTGGTAAGTGTACTAACCAGCAGACATGTCGGGCGGACAGATTCCCACCCGATAGATTTCAAAGCATGCTTTGAAATCTGTCGGGTGGACAAATCTGTCTGCTCGGCCGTACACACGATCGAATCTGTCTGCTGAAATGGTCCAGCGGACCGTTTCCAGCGGACAGATTTGATCGTGTGTACGAGGCCTAACACTTTAGCAACACACAGCAATTTTTTTTTGTAGTATAAACTATACATATATTTTGCAATGAAATAACATTTAGAATCATATGAAGTTATTCACAAGAGTTCCCCTTTACATCAGAGTCCACAGACTTCCCCTTTTACATCTGAACTCTCTGAGTTTCCTTACACTGTAAGGGGGGACTCTGCAGACTCTGATGTACGGGAGAACTCTGGGGACTCTAACATAAGGGATGCTCTAGGAACCCTAATTTAAGGGGAAACGTGGAGAACTCTGGTGTACGAAGAGGACTCTGATGTAAGGGGAAAACTGTGGCCTCTGATATAAAGGGGAACTCTGATGTAAGGGGTGTTCTGAGAACCCTGGTTTACTTTAGTCTACTCACTCAGATGCAGGAGAAAGAAGGAGGGAGACAGTCACAGACAGGGATAGATGGTGAGCTCACCCACCCCTTGGCAGTCAGCACCTCTTATTCAGATGTATCTGACACATCCAGACTTCAAATTTCTAGCCCCCACTTTCCTGAGGCACAGTGCCGGGGATTGGAGTGTGGGCAGACACTGAGGGATAGAGGCAGGAAGAGGAGGAGGAGTATATCAAGCCTCCTCTCCTGTTTGTGTGTGTGTGGGGGGGGGGGGGATTGTTAGTGATGGCTTTGGGCAGTGTGAAATAAAGTGTAACAGACAATCTCGACTTACACAACTGCAGCCAGTAACCCTGCAGGGAAGCCATAGTCTGGTCTGAATAATGTGTCCGGGTTTCGGGTGGTCTGAAACCAGGATGCATGATCTCAAACACAAACTGTCCAGGTGAATCCCGGACAGGTGGAAACCCTACTTGCAGGTGATGCAAGAAAACCTACAAAAATACAAGGCTATCATTGAACAAATGCCTAATGCTGCGTACACACAATCACTTTTTGTGATGAAAAAAAACGTAATTTTATCTGACGAAACAAAACAACGTTTTTCAAACTTCATTTTCAAAAACGACATTGCATACACACCATGGTTTTTCCACAATGCTCTTGCAAAGCGCAGTTACGTAAGACACTTTCGACGGCACTCTGTTCCATTGAAGCTCCCATCTCATAACTTGCTTCTAAGCATGTGCGGGTTTAAAAACGTTGTTTTAAACGTCGTTTTGCCCACACACCATCACTTTTTATGACACAAAAAACGACGTTTTGAAAAACGACACAAAAAATTCAAACATGTTGGAATTTTTTTGGGGTCGTTTTTTCACAGATCTTTATCCATATTGCAGGGACCAACCATTACATTAAAGCCGCAAGCAGTATTAAATTACTTTTTTCTGAGAGTAATCTCATGTTGTGCAGGGACATTTCTAAACACGTGCCACTACTATAGACACCCAGCAGGTACCATATTTAAAAGGATTATTTTTTATTTTTTTCACTTTAAGCATCATTAAAATGGCTGCTCCAGTAAGGCACGAAGCAATGGCAAAGCCATTAAGTGAAGTGCCGGCCATGACAGGGTTAACTAAGCCCTGGTCTGGTCGGTGGGGGTGGCTTGGTGTGTTAGCTGAGGGAGGGGAGGGGAGGTTTTAAATTCCCCTCCTCCTTCCGGGGCTGGCACACGTGGAGGAAAGTTTAGTAGGACACGCTGCTGGGGTCTTGTGCTCTGCCTGAAGGGGGGGTAAGCCACCTGCGTTTTTCTTCTTCATTTTTTTCATTTACACCCGCTCGTTCCTCTTTCCCTGCTCTGCCATGTCAGGCACCGACCGATTGTTTTCTCAGCTCCGGGAGGAGGCTAAGCGTCGCGGGGAGGGGTGGCTGCAGGCCGCTCTGGGGCCTCTCCCCCAGCATGGGGACATGTCGGACGATACCCCGGTCCGGGGGGGGGGTGTTAGTGGGTCCCGCGTTTCGCGGCCCCCGAGCCGTTATTCCCCGGGTCCTTCTACCACATCCCGCAGGCGGGAGGGGAGACCCATCCGGTCACCCTCGGCTCCCATTACCAAGCGCAGGGCGGAGGGGGTGGGGGGGACACAAGTCGGCAGCTAGCCAGCAGCGGGGTGCAGGGGGGGGGCGGCCAGGGGGCTCCAATGCGGCGGCCAGGCCCGCCCAGCGTGCTGAGCAGATTGATGCGGGCTCCAACCCCGGTTGTGCACCGGTGGTCCGGGAGCCTCGGCGGGGGAGGTCTGTCCATGCGGTGGCTAGCTTTTCGCCATCCGCGGCTAGCCACCACCAATCCAGCCCAGGGGACGAGGGGCGAGGGGGAGTGGAAGACGGCAGAGAGAGTGCGGCTCCCAGGAAAGCGTCGGGGAAGTCGGTGCACGGGTCCAGAGTGCGCAGGGTGAGCAAGGCCAGCTCTGGGCCCTCGGCTGCCAGGCCCGAGTCGCCTGGTGGGCCATCATCTGGAGAAGACGTCCGGCCTGGTGTTCCTTCAGAGGGTGAATCGGAGGAGGAGTTCGTTCCAAGGACGGGGTTCGCAGCGCGGGAGACGAGGCGTGCGGCTGGTGGGATTGCTTCCAGACAGCCCGGTAAGTCGTTTTAGTTTTTTTCTGATGTTTTATGCAATGCTGGTGTGTTGTCTGGGGGCCGGGGGGGGGGGCTCCCGGGGTAGGTTGGTAGTCCCCGCGGCGGCGGGGGGTAGTGGGGTTACGTCTGGGGCCCAGGGGGTGCAGTCAGGTGAGGGCGCTGGGTTGTAGCGTTTTTTGGTGGGTTTAGAGGCATTAGTGAGCCAACTAAAGGGGGGGAGAGCCCTGCCATTGGCCCGACGGCTGCCTGGGCGCCGGCGTTAGGAGCCGGGGCGACAGTACCCGTAGAGGCGTCTTCAGTGACTGGGACAGTGGTGCCAGTGGATGGAGGGACGAGTTTGGCGGTGGATGGGGCAGTGCCTGCTGCACAGCCAAGTGCAAAGGGTGATGCGGGGGGTGACTCTGCAAAAAAAAGGGATTTGGTCCGGTTGGCGGACGCTGCAAGGGGAGAAGTTTACACTTGTTATGAGGCACCCCTGGGTTCGCATTTGAAACAGGAGGTGAGGGAGAAGATTTGGAAGAGCGAATATGTTGAGATATTTGCGCTGTTGCCTCTGGAGAAGTTTAACCTGGACAGGGTTAAGCCGGAGGAGTCTAAGAAGGAGGATGAGGAGAAGAGGCGTTATAGGCTTATTCCCAGGACGTTTGCGAATTGGTCGCAGGCTTATTCGATCTTGGCTAGCGTGATTGGCGAGAAAAACCCCGAACACTGTTCGGCGCTTTTCAGTTACCAAGAGGCCATCAGCGAGGCTTATCGGTGTTACGGTGGCACGGGGTGGCTCCGATACGACGAGCAATTCCGGCAACGCCGGGCAATTAGGCCAGATATTAGGTGGGATACCAAGGACATCGGCCTTTGGATGCGGCTTATGTCGGCTCCGCGAACGTCTGCTCCGTTTTTTCAGGGGGGGGGGGGCGGCGGAACCTCTTCCCCAGGACAGTCGGCCGGAAAGAAAAAAGGGGTTTGCTGGCAGTTCAACAAGGGTAACTGCAGGTTTGGAGGGTCCTGCCGGTTCAAGCACGAGTGCTCTGGCTGTGGGGGTAATCACCCCTCTTCCCGTTGTTTTAAGCAAGGCAAGGGGCGTCCCGGAGACTCTGCGAGTAAGAGGGAGGACTCCGGTGATGGTGGAAAGGATGCGACCGTTTCTCGGTAGGTATCCGGACAGGGCGGCTGCGCTGTCGTTAGAAAGGGGTTTTTCTGAGGGTTTCGTGATTCCTTGCAACTTGGTGGTTGTCCCTCCGGTGGCAAAAAATTTGCGTTCTGCGTTACAACGTCCGGAAGTGGTTTCGGAGAAACTACGGAAGGAAGTGGCGCTGGGCCGTATGGGGGGCCCCTTTGTCTCCCCTCCTTTGGAAGGGTTGGTAGTTTCCCCGTTGGGGGTGGTGCCAAAGAAAGAGCCGAACAAGTTCCGGCTCATTCACCACCTGTCGTTTCCTAAGGGTGGGTCGGTCAACGATGCCATCAGCGTGGGGGATTGTATGGTGTGCTACACTTCTTTTGATGCCGCGGTGGGATGGGTTCGCCGGTACGGCCGGGGGGCGTTGATGGCCAAGTCAGACATTGAGGCTGCCTTTCGGCTACTCCCGGTTCACCCGGATAGCTTTCGGCTGTTGGGCTGCCACTGGGGTGGGGAGTTCTACGTGGACAAGTGTCTACCGATGGGCTGCTCCATTTCGTGCGCCTTGTTCGAACAGTTCAGCTCGTTCCTAGAATGGGTGGTTAGGGATGTGTCCGGAGTGAGCTCCATGATACATTATCTGGATGACTTCTTGTGCATCGGTCCGGCGGGGTCGCGCATTTGCGCAATATTGTTAGCTACGCTGGAACACATTTCAGAGCGCTTCGGCGTGCCACTGGCGCCCAAAAAAATGGAAAGACCTAAGTCGGTCATTCAATTTTTGGGAATTGTGATTGATTCAGAGGCAATGGAGTGCAGGTTGCCGCTAGACAAACTGAACGGCCTCAAGGCGGAGATTAGCGAGATGTTAGGTCTGCGGAAGGTGCAGCCTCGAGCACTGCAGTCGCTCCTGGGTAAGCTCAATTTTGCGTGCCGCATTCTGCCGATGGGGAGAGTCTTTTGCAGACGCCTCTCGGCTAGTACAGCAGGGGTCAGGTCCCCTAGGCACTATGTCCGTCTGGTGCAGGATCACAGGGATGACCTGTTGATGTGGCACTCCTTTTTTGAGTCCTTTAATGGAAGGGCCTTGTGGATGTCCGGTCCGGTCAGCAACTTCGACATGGAGTTGTTCACAGATGCGGCCGGGGGTTCGGGTTTTGGCGCATATTTTCAGGGTCAGTGGAGTGCTGGACCTTGGCCCCAGTCCTGGCTGGAAGCGGGGTTCACTAAAAACCTGGTGCTACTGGAATTGTTTCCGGTGGTGCTAGCAGTGGAGCTATGGGGTTCGTCCTTCCGGGATCGGAAAGTGCGGTTCCATGGAGACAATCTGGGGGTAGTTCAGGTGATTAACAGGGTCACGGCATCTTCTCCACCGGTTATCCGGCTATTGCGGCACCTGGTGCTGCGCTGTTTGCAGATGAATGTATTTGTGTATGCGGTGCATTTACCGGGTGTGGAAAATGTAGTGGCTGACGCCTTGTCTCGCTTTCAGTGGGACAGGTTCCGGGAGTTGGTGCCGGAAGCGGAGGAGCAGGGGGTACCCTGTCCAGAGTGGCTATGGGAGATTCCGTTGGAATCATCTCCGATTGGATCAAAAAGTCGGTAAGTGTGGGCACATGGGCGGCCTACGAGAAGGTCTGGTTAGAGTGGCAGTCCCTGGTTCGCGAGGCGGCGGTGGACCCAGTGGGGCCTGAGGTAAGGGGTCTGGTGCTGTATTTTGTGGCGAGGAACATGGAGGCGGGGGTGTCCCACTCCGTGTTGGATAAGAAATTGGCAGGTTTGGCCTTTTTGTTGAAGTTGCAGGGGTGTACAGACTTTACGAAGGAATTTTGTGTGCGGCAGGCACTTAAAGGTTACAGAAAGCAAGGGCGGCGGGCGGACGCCCGTCGCCCGGTGTCATTCGAAATACTGAGGGGTATTATGGGGGAATTGGCTACGTTGTGCACGTCGCGGTACGAGGCGCTATTGTTTAGGGCGGCTTTTGCGCTGGCGTTCTTTGGAGCGTTTCGGATGGGGGAGCTGGTCAGCCCCTCAAAGGCAACACAGGGTGGCATGTTAGCCACGGAGGTGCGGTGGGCACAAGAAGGGGTCAGTTTGTGGTTACGGAAGTCAAAAACTGATCAAAAGGGGACGGGCAAGTGTGTGCAGGTGTTCCCTATTGGGGGGTCGGATCTGTGTCCCGTTAAAGTGGTGCGGGAATTTTTGGACGTCCGTCCGACGTTGGGTGGTGCATTTCTGGTGCATGAGGATGGTACACCGTTGTCGCGGTACCAGTTCGTGACGGTGTTCAGGAGGTGTTTGGGGGCATTGGGCCTCGTGGCAAGGGAGTTTTCAGCACACTCTTTTCGCATCGGGGCCGCGACGGAGGCTGCACGTAGTGGCATGGATGATGAGATGGTAAAAAGGATTGGCAGATGGGAGTCGAGAAGGTTTCGGCTGTATGTGAGACCACAGTTGTTGGTGACCCTGGGGGTCAATGGGAGAGCAGGCCACACAGGGGAACCTGGAGGGTTTTAAGGGGGGGAGGGGGGTCACTCCCTAGGCTTAGGGGGGCCAAGGTTTTTTTTGGTAAGTGACCATGTGATTACGGGGGACGGGAGCGTCTCTTGAAAGTCTGTTGGTGACGTAATTTTTGTTTCATGTCTTTCAGGTACAGGACAGGGACTGGTTTGGATAATGGGCCACTCCTTCGTTCATTGGGGGGCTAGGAGAGCGGACGTGCGACCTGATGGTCCTCAGCTTGGGGTACCAAGACATGAAGCGTGTATTCGATGGTTGGGTTTTCCGGGGATGTTGTGGGGCAGGGTGGTTCCGGAAGTGCACAAGTTTGCACAATTAGACCGCTCGCCTGATGTTTTATTGCTACACGTGGGGGGCAACGACCTCGGGGTTCGTACAATGTTGGATGTCGCAAGGGACATTAAGTTTGATTTTTTAAGGATCCGCATGGCCTACCCGGACACGGTAGTTGTGTGGTCTGATATTGTTCCCAGGTCATCCTGGAGGATGGCCAGGTCGGTAGAAGGAGTAAACAGGGCCAGGAGAAAGGTTAACCGGGACGTGGCACGTTTTGTTATCAGAAACAGTGGGTTGGTGGTCAGGCATCCGGAGTTGGAGGTGGATACGTGGAGGTACCAGTGGGGAGATGGAGTGCATTTGACAGATGTGGGGATTGACATGTGGATGTTGGGTCTGCAGGACGGTGTGCAACAAGCGCTGAGGGTGTGGAGGTGCACCCAAAGGTAAGGAGTTACCTTTGGGTGCTGGTGGCGGGTGTTTGGACTTTGCAGGAGAAGAAATTACCCTAAAGTGGATGCCATTACCCAGAGGTGGTATGGGTTCTGAAGGGGCTGTTAGTCCAGTTTACCAAGGTGTAGCTGGGAGGTTGTTAATGGGGGCACTGCGGTCAGTGGTCGTCTCTGAGCCAGCTTGTCGGCTTGAGGCCTATGACCAGAGGTTAGGTACCGCAGTGCTCATAAAGGTTTTAAAGGGTTAAAAAGTTGTGTTAATGTTCCTGCAAAGTCCAGCACTAGTAGGGTTAAAAAAAAAATGTGATTGTATTTCAGGTTTACATATATATTTTTGTTAATAAAGGTTATTTAATATTTAAGAAGTTATTTAAAATAAATGGAGGCTGCTACGGCCAGTTTTTTACTACAACATTAAGTGGTGGTCTCGGTTATTTATTAAAATAGTGGTTGGGTAAAATGTTGGGTTCCTAGCAGTTAAGGGTCATGTTTAGTTATACCATAGTCAAGTAAGGCACGTAGCAATGGCAAAGCCATTAAGTGGAGTGCCGGCCATGACAGGGTTAACTAAGCCCTGGTCTGGTCGGTGGGGGTGGCTTGGTGTGTTAGCTGAGGGAGGGGAGGGGAGGTTTTAAATTCCCCTCCTCCTTCCCGGGCTGGCACACGTGGAGGAAAGTTTCCCACCCACCCTCCCCTTTTTTGGTTTGGTAAGTTTGGGGTAATGGGTAATTTGCCTTTGATGGTGTTATGTGTGTTGTTGGTGTTTTGGTGCTTTCCTTGTTTGTTTCTCTCACACAGGTGCGAAATTAAGATGTCGTGGCGGCGGGTGTTTGGACTTTGCAGGAGAAGAAATTACCCTAAAGTGGATGCCATTACCCAGAGGTGGTATGGGTTCTGAAGGGGCTGTTAGTCCAGTTTACCAAGGTGTAGCTGGGAGGTTGTTAATGGGGGCACTGCGGTCAGTGGTCGTCTCTGAGCCAGCTTGTCGGCTTGAGGCCTATGACCAGAGGTTAGATACCGCAGTGCTCAAAGTTTTTAAAGGGTTAAAAATTTGTGTTAATGTTCCTGCAAAGTCCAGCACTAGTAGGGTTAAAAGAAAAATGTGATTGTATTTATGGTTTACATATATATTTTTGTTAATAAAGGTTATTTAATATTTAAGAAGTTATTTAAAATAAATGGAGGCTGCTACGGCCAGTTTTTTACTCCAACATTAAGTGGTGGTCTCGGTTATTTATTAAAATAGTGGTTGGGTAAAATGTTGGGTTCCTAGCAGTTAAGGGTCATGTTTAGTTATACCATAGTCATGAAAAAACGTCCGTTTTTAAAACTTTTTTTTCCATTGATACATGTTCCCTGGGACAAGACCCGGGTTCTCAAAGACGTTTTCCATCAATAACTTGCATATTGGTCTTTAAAATTAGCGTTTTTGAATTCAAACGTTCGAGTCCCATAGACTTCAATGGGGTTCTAAATGTTCGCGCGAACGGTCGGTCTGTTCAACGGTTCTGGTGCGAACCGAACACAGGTATGTTCGGCTCATCCCTAATTGCCGGCTTAACTCAGTGGGAAGGATTTCTCCATCCACATTAAATGTAAGGGCTGCCTTAAACATCCCACACCAAACCTCATGGACCCACAGAAATCATTTTTCTGTTTTAATTTTTCTTTGCAAAAGAGTTTACTAGCAGAATTAGAACAAATTGTAAATCCAAAATGCAATGGAATATTGGGTCAAACACGAATAGGCAAAATGAATATCGCTGTAGCCTATACTGTTTCAATAATTTTATTAAAAACCTTTCAAAGAAAATTGACATAAACATTATAGAACTGGTACAGTAAATAATGCAAAAGACAGGCACAGTTGTTATAGCAGAGTTCCAGTTTATTCCGTATGCTTAGATGAAGGGGACTGGCACCTTTACACCTTTTCCCACAACTTCCTGAATTCCAGGGATGGTAGGTTGCCTGGTTCTCTGATTCCCTCAGTAGCTTGGTGAGGCCACACCAGGGCCGGACTGGGAATAAAAACCAGCCCTGGCAAAAATGTCATACCAGCCCCATAGCATAACGTCATTATGTTCTTGTTCATGAAAGGGAAAACTATGCACATTTGAAGAGTGTATTATATATACAGAAGACAGATATAAAAATCACATAGGGCTTTATATATATATAAGCAAATGCCAGTTAAAAGTGGTCAATCATCAAGGGGGACCCCAGGAAATCTGGGAGCGTGTTGGAATCAGCAGAAGCACTTTTTGGGGGCGATTTTAACCATTTTAACCTTTTTCGGACACTAGTGGGGGTTAAAGGTGCCCCAATGGCGGCCGAAAAGCACTGCAAAAAAGTTGGTAAAATTGCAGCGCTTTACCGCCGACGCCCCCAATGCCTCAATGTGAAAGCAGCATAAGGTAAGGGGGGATTACTGATATAAGGGGGAAACCTTTATATCAGTGTCCCTTTACATTATTGTATTCACTCCCCCTTACATCAGTGACCCCCTCTTAGGCTGGCCTTGTGGCGCTGTCACTGACCTCCTTTTAGGTGCACCTTGCAGCCGGGATCAGTCAGTTGGCTCCAGCTTGGTGGCTCTGGTTTTCCTATAGTCTCCTTTCCACAGTCCACACACCTCTGACTTCTCCCATGATCCCCATCCCAGCGACACTCCCACTTTTGACTCCTCTCCAAATTCCCTCAGAGACTGCAGACTTCACATGATACAAGAGATGGTCAGGGACTGCAAACATGAAACAAGAGATGATCAGAGACTGCAAACATGATACAGGAGATCAATGTAGAGAGAACAGGCAAAAAAAATAATAATTATAAATGCACATTTTTTTTTTACCTGAAAATGTCATTTATTATTATTATAATAAATACATTCACATTTTATTATTTTTATTTACAGTATATTATTTTATTATAATACATAAGTTAGCTTTTTTTTTAAAAGAAATCCATGAGAGAGGGGCTGAAATGGTGAGAAAGAGGGGCTGCAATGGTGAGAGAGAGGGGATATAATGGTGAAAGAGAGAGAAAGGGGCTGCAATGATGATAGATAGAGGGGCTGCAGTGGTGTGAGAGAGAGGGGCTGCAATAGTGAGAGAAAGGGGCTGCAATAGTGAGAGAGAGGGGCTGCAATAGGGAGAGAGAGGGGCTGCAATAGGGAGAGAGAGGGGCTGCAATAGTGAGAGAGAGGGGCTGCAATAGTGAGAGAGAGGAGGGCTGCAATAGCGAGAGAGAGGGGGCTGCAATAGTGAGAGAGAGGGGGGCTGCAATAGTGAGAGAGAGAGGGGGGGCTTCAATGGTGGGAGAGAGAGAGAAGGGGGGCTGCAATGGTGGGAGAGAGAGAGAGGGGGGCTGCAATGGTGGGAGAGAGAGAGAGAGAGAGGGGGGCTGCAATGGTGGGAGAGAGAGAGAGAGAGGGGGGCTGCAATGGTGGGAGAGAGAGAGAGGCTGCAATGGTGGGGGAAAGAGAGAGAGAGAGAGGGGGCTGCAATGGTGGGTGAGAGAGAGAGGGGGGGCTGCAATGGTGGGAGAGAGAGAGAGAGGGGGGGCTGCAATGGTGGGAGAGAGAGAGGGGGGCTGCAATGGTGAGAGAGAGAGAGAGAGAGGGGGGCTGCAATGGTGGGAGAGAGGGGGGCTGCAATAGTGAGAGAAAGGGGCTGCAATAGTGAGAGAGAGGGGCTGCAATAGGGAGAGAGAGGGGGGCTGCAATAGTGAGAGAGAGGGGGGCTGCAATAGCGAGAGAGAGGGGGCTGCAATAGCGAGAGAGAGGGGGGCTGCAATAGTGAGAGAGAGAGGGGGGGCTTCAATGGTGGGAGAGAGAGAGAAGGGGGGCTGCAATGGTGGGAGAGAGAGAGAGAGAGAGAGAGAGAGAGAGGGGGGGGCTGCAATGGTGGGAGAGAGAGAGAGACAGAGGGGGGCTGCAATGGTGGGGGAAAGAGAGAGAGAGAGGGGGCTGCAATGGTGGGAGAGAGAGAGAGGGGGGCTGCAATGGTGGGAGAGAGAGAGAGAGAGAGAGAGGGGGCTGCAATGGTGGGAGAGAGATAGGGGGCTGCAATGGTGAGAGAGAGAGAGAGAGAGGGGGGGGCTGCAATGGTGGGAGAGAGGGGGGCTGCAATTGTGGGAGAGAGAGAGGGGGCTGCAATGGTGGGAGAGAGAGAGAGGGGGGCTGCAAAGGTGGGGGAGAGAGGGAGAGAGAGAGGGGGGGGCTGCAATGGTGGGAGAGAGAGAGGGGCTTCAATGGTGGGAGAGAGGGGGGCTGCAATGGTGGGAGAGAGAGAGAGGGGGGCTGCAATGGTGGGAGAGAGAGAGAGAGAGGGAGAGGGGGCTGCAATGGTGGAAAAGAGAGGCTGCAATGGTGAGAGAGAGAGGGGGGGGGCTGCAATGGTGGGAGAGAGAGAGAGAGGGGGGCTGCAATGGTGGGAGAGAGAGAGAGAGAGAGGGGCTGCAATGGTGGGAGAGAGAGAGGGGCTGCAATGGTGGGAGAGAGGGGCTGCAATGGTGGGAGAGAGAGGGGGCTGCAATAGAGAGAGGGGGGCTGCAATGGTGAGAGAGAGAAAGGGGCTGCAATGATGAGAGTGAGATGGGCTGCAATGGTGGGAGAGAGAGAGGGGCTGCAATAGTAAGAGAGAGAGAGGGGCTGAAATAGTGAGAGAGAGAGAGAGAGAGAGAGGGGGGCTGCAATAGTGAGAGAGAGAGAGAGAGAGAGAGAGAGAGAGGGGCTGCAATAGTGAGAGAGAGGGGCTACAATGGTGAGAGGGGCTACAATGGTGAGAGGGGCTGCAATTGTATAATAATCTCAGAGAAGGGGGGTGTGACTCCCCCCCCTTCTCTCTGAGATTATTATACAGTTTACAACAGGGGCAGCAAAAAGGTAGGTGACTGACAGAGAGAGGAGGGGGGGCCCGGGGGTGCACCGTTATATGGTGAGAATCAAAGAGTGAATAGAACATATAATGCAGGCCTAGCCTAGGATTTCATAATTCTTCTATTCACCTGGCTGCTGCTGCTGGCTTGACCGAAATGACTGCTCCGCTTGTCCTGGACCTGTCCTTGGCTGCCTTGCCACTGCTGCCAATCGTGTCTGACTGTTTGTGACTGTCACGCACTGTCTGACCACGCACGTGCTCCAAGGGTGAAGGAGGAACTCCTCTGTTCCTCCTTCACCCTGCAGGAGAAAGTGGGCGGTACTGGCGCGCACCGCACGGGACGATGGGATGACGCCGGTCACGTTCTGCTCGGCTCCTCCCCTCCCTCTGACTCGTGACATGATCTCTCCACTCCTGGTCAGTGAGAGTGAGTCGCGGGAAGAAATTGGAAAGTACGGCACTGCAGCGACTAGCATGGTGGCCGCAACCCCGCCGGCGGCCGGCCCGCCGCTGCTAAATTACCGCGACACTGTACACGGAGGCATAGGGCAGCAGGCAGGCGTCCACCCCTGCATTATACATAATTGCAAAGTGCGGCCGTCGCGGCCGCGTCTGTGGCCTAATTGATTGATTTTTGACTGACAGGCAGCCGGCCTACCGGGAATTTTCCCGGTATCCCGGTAGGCCAGTCCGGCCCTGGGCCACACATATCAGCTTGACTCTTCATTGCTCTCGGATTGCTTTTCTTGTGTTTATGTGTTTCTCTGGTATTTTGCTGTTGTTTCACACCAACCCTAAACTGAATACAGAAAACTTCACACATCTCCGAAGAGGCTCTATTGCGAATTGCACAGGAGTCCTGTGCGTCTTTTGGTCCGTTTCAGGTCCAAATTCAGCCAAAAAATAAAAAAAAATTATACTCGCCGTAAAATCCTTTTCTCTGTCGTCCATGGACGGACACAGCCTTCTCAAGTCTTGACAAGTGGGTTATGTTCCTGTTCACAGGAGAGGACTAGGCAGAACATGTTAGATAATTAAATACATGTTACTTTAACAGAGTTCAACAGCCCCGCCCAGGGGGCGGTCCCTCCGGACATAAACCTTGTCCCTGCAGCATGCAGCCTCAGTTCGTAATAAGCAGTACAAACCTAAAAAGGAGGGGTGGGTGCTGTGTCCGTCCATGGACGACAGAGAAAAGGATTTTATGGTGAGTACAAAAAATCCTATTTTCTCTTATCATTAGTGTTGTCCCGATACCACTTTTTTAGGACCGAGTATAAGTACCGATACTTTTTTTCATGTACTCGCTGATACCGAATACCGATACTTTTTTTAAATGTCATGTGACCGTTTTCAAACCACAATACAGACTAAGGCCGTGTACACACGGCAGAGAACCTCGACGGGCAGAACACATCGTTCCGCCCGTCGAGGTTCTCTGCCGGCCGTCGAAATCGGCAACCCACCCGTCGGGAATGGCAACCAGCCATTCATCCAGGCGGGCCGTCGAGCAAAAAGAGAGCGTGCTCTCTTTTCGCTCGACGGGATTCCCGACGGGCGGGGCGAGCCAAAAGCGTACACACGGCCGAGGTCCTCGCTGGAATGCAGCTTCCAGCGAGGTTCTCGCTGGTTTCCAGCGAGAACCTCGGTCGTGTGTACGCCGCCTAAGGATATTTTCTTTAGAATTATGAAGAACTCCAACTCAAGACATTATAAAAGAGTAAAAATGAATAAAAATGTTTTATTTTCTTGTCACGCACTAGTAAAAAACTCAAAGAATTTTCACAGAACAAGTTGATAAATACAAAAAAAGTATTCTATTTAGGCATCGGGAGCATTTGCACGAGTACAAGTACTCCCGCAAATACTTGGTATCGGTCCCGATACCGATACTAGTATCGGTATCTGGACAACCCTACTTATCATCCATGGACGGACACAGCCTTCTCAAGTCTTGACAAGTGGGACGTCCCCAAGCAGTGTCAAAAAACAAGGGGTGGGAACAGTATCAGTAAAAACAAAAAACTTCACCCCAAACAAGCAGAGCTCCTCAACGGAGGAGGTGCAACTTTAAAAAGCTACCTGCAAAACCTTGCGGCCAAAGGAAGTATCTGAAGATGCACTCACATCAACCTTGTACTAGGGCCGGTGCTACCACTAGGCGGATTAGGCAGCCGCCTAAAGCGCAAAACCGCCTAGAGCGCTCAGCCGCTGGTCATTCTACTCCCGCACGCACTGTACAGAGATTGCAACTATCTAGCAGGCAGCTCTGACATGTGTTAAACAGAGCCGCGCCTGACACCCCCTCGCCCCCCCCCCCGCGCGCGGTGCTCTCTCCAGTCTGACATGTGTCCACTGTCCAGCAGCTATGCAGTTCCCCCAGCAGAGCGTCCTCCTCTCTGGTGTGTCCAGAAATTCCTCTCTGCTCTGAGATCAGTGATCACAATGTCACATGATCTCCACACTTCTCCCGAGTCCCACTGTCCTTTTGTCCAGTGTCCACCAGTCCATTATGTCTGCCTGGAGCAGTTACAGGCTTCTCCGGAGACCCATCCCTCCTGTGCACTCGTCTGTGAAGGGGAGGTGGGCGGGAAGATCCAAAACAAGCAGCCACACCGCACTGCTGAATGCTGAACCAGTGACACTATTCTGGTAAGTGAGTGAGATCTTTCACTTACCAGACTCTCCTTCCTTCTATGTCTCTGATGGCCCCCCTCTCTGATAGCCCACCTCTCTCTCTCTGATAGTCCCCCTCTCTCTCTCTGATAGTCCCCCCTCTCTCTGATAGCCGCCCCTTCTCTCTGATAGTCCCCCTCTCTGTCTCTGATAGCCCCCCTCTCTGTCTCTGATAGCCCCCATCTCTGTCTCTGATAGCCCCCCTCTCTGTCTCTGATAGCCCCCCCTCTCTGTCTCTGATAGCCCCCCTCTCTCTGATAGCCCCCCACTCTCTGATAGCCCCCCTCTCTCTGATAGCCCACATCTCTGTCTCTGATAGTCCCCCCTCTCTCTGATAGCCCCCCTTTCTCTGATAGCCCCCTCTCTGTCTCTGATAGTCCCCCCTCTCTCTGATAGCCGCCCCTTCTCTCTGATAGCCCCCCTCTCTGTCTCTGATAGCCCCCTCTCTCTGATAGCCCCCCTCTCTGTCTCTGATTGCCCCCCTCTCTGTCTCTGATAGCCCCCTCTCTGTCTCCGATAGCCCCCTCTCTGTCTCTGATAGTCCCCCTCTCTGTCTCTGATAGTCCCCCTCTCTGTCTCTGATAGTCCCCCTCTCTGTCTCTGATAGTCCCCCTCTCTGTCTCTGATAGTCCCCCCTCTGTCTCTGATAGTCCCCCCCTCTCTGTCTCTGATAGTCCCCCCTCTCTGTCTCTGATAGTCCCCCCTCTCTGTCTTTGATAGTCCCCCCTCTCTGTCTTTGATAGTCCCCCCTCTCTGTCTTTGATAGTCCCCCCTCTCTGTCTTTGATAGTCCCCCCTCTCTGTCTTTGATAGTCCCCCCTCTCTGATAGCCGCCCCCTCTCTCTGATAGCCCCCCTTTCTGTCTCTGATAGTCCCCCCTCTCTGATAGCCCCCCTCTCTGTCTCTGATAGTCCCCCCTCTCTCTGATAGCCCCCCTCTCTCTGATAGCCTCCCTCTCTCTGATAGCCCCCCTCTCTGTCTCTCACCAACGCATCTGAAGCGTCTGCCCAGGGATGTCTGGACCTGGCCAAGAACCTCGACACCTTGCGGTTGAGGCAAGAGGCCAGGAGATCCATGTGCGGTGTGCCCCACCTCCTGCAAAGGAGTTGAAACACCTCAGGATACAACGACCATTCTCCCTGGTCCAGCATCCGGCGACTCAGGTAGTCTGCCTGCCAATTTTCTACACCCGGAATGTAGACGGCCAATAGAGCCGGCACATATATATATATATATGTTTGAGGGTTCTGAGTAATTTTCGAGCAAAAAAACAAATGATTTTTACATGTAGGAGAGAAGTGTCAGAATTGGCCTGGGTGGTAAGGGGTTAATTACCATAAGTAAAATACAAATAATTATTATAAGCACTGTGATCTCATCCTCTCAGTCTGCTGCTGCAGAGAGTGTCAGCTTGTATTTAAGCTGGTTACTCTGTATGTAGCTTCTGACAGGCTGTGCAAGCAGCCCCGTATCTATGGAACCATAAATGATACCATATTTTGACCAGTTGTGGGATGGGTATTTAGCCAAATACAACCCAAATGTGTGGTCTCTGTGACCCCTGGTCGCCGAGCTACAATCCTCAAAGTCAAATCTTTTTTTTTTTTTTGGGCAAATGGGCCTATCTTGAGGAAGGGGCCTGGAGCTGCAGCTCCAATAGACCCTATGTTTATCCGTCCCTGGAACCATATATTGGCTCCATAATACAGACAGCTCTCAGGGACCTATTCAAGACCTGAAAAAAGTCCACCCTCCTTGCTGCGCTTACCGGGGGGTTACCCAGTGGACAACCCAGCAAGAGACTGTTCAGTGCCGCTGCCCGCACTCATGACTACTGTAAAACAGATGTACTAGTTACACTACCCACTTTTATGTCACTTTACCCCCAAACCCCCCAACCTTTACCTCATTAATTGAGACCACACCATTCCGTTGGGGAAAATATAGGCCGTAGCAGCCTGATTTAATAAAAACATCATAAATTAACATTAACATAACAAAACATTTTTGTCATAACCTGACACTAACTAATGTTGGTCTCTGGGGCGAACCTGTAGCCATGGATATCCCATATATATATAAATATAAACATATATATATATATATATATATATATATATATAAAACATATATAAACATATATACATAACCGTCCACTGCACTGCGGTCTCTCGTATTCCTCTGACAGGCCTCAAGCCGACCGGCTGGCTCAAAGACAACTCACGACCGCAGTGCTCAATAGTCAATCCCTCCATCTAACCTCCGTTATCTGGACTCAGTATCACCTGTCACCGACAGGACGTTAATTTGGCTTTTCAAAGTCTCCTCCTTCACCCGCAGAGACCAACAAGAACGCTGCCACGACAATCCTGTTCGGACCCTATGCAAAGATAAAAAGCAGAACACGCAACGCCACTTGACACCACACAGACATACCACAAATCAGGGGAGGGTGGGTGGGAACTTTCCTCCGCTCTGTGCTTCCCGGGGGCGGGAAACCTTCCCATATATGACCTCCCTTCCTCCTCCCCCCCAGTCTGGCCAGCCAATCACGCGTCCCTGGTACCCTGTTCCCCTAGTCATGCCTGCCCTACGCCTAGTGCATTACATTCCTTGCTACGGGCTTATCTGTACACAGCGTGTGCTGTGAGGAAAAAGCCGTTAAAAAGCTGTGAGGTAAAGCTAGGGTTGCCACCTTTTCTTCAAGTCAAACCCGAACACTTTAGCGGTGCACAGCATGTTTTTTTATAGTGTAAACTATACATATATTTTGCTATTAAATAACATTTCTAATCATATGAAGTTAATAACAAGGTCCCCCTTTACATCAGAGTTCCTCTTTTACTTCTGAATTCGCAGAGTTCCCTTTCACTGTAAGGGGGGACTTTGCAGACTCTGATGTAAGGGAGAACTCTGGGGACTCTTAACATAAGGGATTGTAACGGAACTATGTATTCTGCCTGTCCATCTATAATATTCATGCACCTGTCTATCCCCAAAGGTTAATTGATCTATTGTGTGTGTGAAAGACCTGTGTTTATCCTTAAGTGATTGAGTATTGTTCTGGGGGTTGATTGAAGTCTATGTGAGAAAGAAATGTGTCTTCTTTGACCTGGTGACAGGGTGTCTGCCTCGGGGCCCCCCTGTGGAGGGAGGGGGCGGAGAGTTCCATTGTTTCTTGAGTACTCACAAGCTTGTAACTAGATATAAACCATGAGAGGTCCATTAAAGCTGTTGATGTTTGACCCTTCAAAACGTAGTCATGTCTCGTTCTTGAAAAGGGCATGCTATGGGAATATTATTCTGTTCGTTTTACAACTGGACCTGACTCTCCCTCTGGATCTCGTGGATGAGCTTATACTGGACCTACTTGCATAGCAACTTGCCAGGGAAAAGGACGTTCCCCAACGGCTGATGCCCTCTCACTACTTGGGTAGCCGTTACAGGGATGTTTCGGGAACCCTGATGTAAGGGAGAACACTGAGAACTCTGATGTATGGAGAAGACTCGGATATAAATGGGAACACTGTGGACTCTGGTGTAAAGGGGAACTCTGAGATCCCTGATTTACCTTAGTGTACTAACTCAGAGGCAGGAGAGAGAAGGGGGGAGACTTCAGTCACAGACAGGGATGGATGGTTAGCTCACTCACCCCTTGGCAGTCAACACCTCTCATCCAGATGTATCTGAGGCTGCTGGACTTCAAATTTGTGGCCCCCACTTTCCTTTTCTGAGGCTCAGCCCTGGGGATTGGAGTGTGGGCAGACACAGAGGGGTAGAGGCAGGAGGAAGTGGAGCAGATCGAGCCCTCCCTTCTCTCCTTTCTGAGTGTGTGTGTGTGGGGGGGGGGGGGGGGGCTGTTAGTGCTGGCTTTGGGCAGCATTAAGAGAGTGTAACAGACACTCTCAGCTTAGACAACTGCAGCCAGCAACCCTGCTGGGAGGCCATAGTCCAGTCTAAATATTGTGTCTGGGTTTCAGACAGTCTTAAACCTGGACACGTGATTCCAAACCCAAACTGTCCGGGTGAATCCTGGACAGGTGGCAACCCTAGGTAAAGCTGTGAGGTAAAAAAACTGTGAGGACATATATGCTGCGCATCGGGTAGAAGCCAGCACTAGAGACCAAAACCACTCACAAAATGATGCCTCAGAGATAACGGGGCACGGCCACAGTAAAATGGCTGACCGCAATAGCAAGCTGCGCCACAGCGCGACCACAACAAAATGGCCCCAATGGCAATTTCTAATGCAAACAGCAGACTACAAAAAATGCTGCGGCTTCACTGCCCGGTTCCCTACTGCGCATGCGCAAGTCACGCTGCGGCGTTCCACTGGTCACTGTTGTGTTCTGGGAGCCGAGTGTTTCCCAGAACACACAGGGGGGGTGACGCGGAGGGGCCCACGGCGGGAGTCTGTACTAGGGTGACCACATTTCCAAACTGCCATTCAGGGACAGCCCACCCCCCCCCCCCCCGGGCAGGGGTATATCATGAAATCAGCGGGCTTGTGTACAAGATGAAAAGTGGGCCCTAGGCATTAAGAAGAGCAACAATATGGCGCGCAAAGCATGTCGTGGTGAACAGTGGACAGGTCTTAAATTGCGCTAAATATTGGCTTAAAAGGAGTGTTGTTAAAGAGAGTCTGAGATGACTTATATAGTGCAGAATGTGGCAAAGTTAAATAGGGAATGCAGAATGGTGAGTAGTATGTACAGGAGAGGAGTGCGGAGTGTATGGAGGTGGGTAATATGTACAGGAGAGGAGTGCGGAATGTATGGGGGTGGGTAATATGTACAGGAGAGGAGTGTGGCATGTATGGCGGGAGGTAATATGTACAGGAGAGGAGTGCGGAGTGTATGGCGGGGTATTTAGTGGAGAGAGGAGTGCAATACCACCTCCTGATAGTCTGTCAGCCACTGCTATACCATCTTGGTGCGCCACCCCGAAGAATGTAAGGGGGCACTCTGGAGGAAGTAAAGGGGCTCTGGAGGTTGTAAGTGGGGATAAAAGGGGGCACTCTGGCGATACTAACTTAGAGCCCCCTTACATCTTCCAGGGTGCCCCCTTAATGCCTATTTACATCCTCCTCCAGAGTGCACTCTTAAGAAAGTAAAGGGGCACTCTGGAGAAAGTAAGGGGAGGGAGTAAGGGAGCACTCTGGAGCCACACAGGTAGTACCTCCAGAGTGCCCCCTGCAGAGAGTCCTGAGGAGTGATGGCCATTAATCCATGCCAGGTGAACATTAGGAAAAGCAGAGCACACCACCCACCTCATGGCTGCCCTATTCCACTACTGCTTGCTCTCTCCCTGCCACAGCCCTGATATAAGCCCGGTCCAGCCTGTGGTGTATGTCCCCATGGTATCTGTACATGAATTACTACAGTTCCTCCGGAGATGCTGCACCCACTGGTGCTCAGGTCAGGTTGTCCGGCAGTGAGGTCTTCTCCCACTCCTTCCTGGGCTGGGATGAGCGGTGTACAAAGCGCAGGGTTCTGGGATGAGATGTGTACAGAGCGCAGGGTTCTGGGATGAGATGTGTACAGAGTGCACGGTTCTGGGATGAGCCGTGTACAGAGCTTAGGCGCGAGGCAGAATCCTCAACCGGCTCACTCGGAATGCTGGGGCTCCACTCTCCTCCTCATCGTGACGTCACTGGTTGTTAGACGCCAGTCGGGCTATGCCTAGCAACCAGTTGTTTGGGCAGTGAGCCAGGCAGCGTCTTGGGGGAAGTGGTCTCAGACAGAACAAGCACAGCGGGCAGTGAGGGACAGCGGCAATGCGACGGCAATTTTTAGGGGGCATCAGATCGGCTAAGGGGGCAAAGGTGCCTGGGACCAGGGACAAAGATATCAATTACGGGATAATCCCGGGCAATCCGGTACACGTGGTCAACCTAGTCTGTACCCGGAAGTGGTGCAAATACCTGTTTTATACAGGTATCTGCTCCCCCTCCCCCTGAAAGGTCTCAAATGTGACACCCGGGGGAGGAGGGTTCTGAAAAGCGGAGGTTCACTTTTGGGTGAAACTCCGCTTTAAAGGGGTTATAAAGGTTTGTTTTTTATTTTCTAAATAGGTTTTCTTCTTTATAGGAGTATAAGTGAGCATGTAGGGATTCAGACACCACATCCCAATTAACATTGAATAAACAGAGAAGGGCAAGAGGTCACAGGCCTCTGGATTTTAACGCTGTCAAATAATTAAATGACCAATTAAATGATCATTACAAGCATATAGAAACGTGGAAACATTTTATTAGAGGGATTTTGAATAAACACATAACACAGTACATATTCAGAGAGCCTACTTGATCCTAAACAGGTACATATGGAGCCAATACTCTCGACATGTTTCGCTCCGGATGGAGCTTCTTCAGGAGATGATTAAACGGTGTTTTTTTATGTACTAGAAGTAAAGAAAGAATATGAGTGCTCATGTAGATACTAAAAAACATGTATATAGAGTTATTAATTTACAGAGAAAATTCAATAGCAAATAATTTGACAAGATACAAAGCAATCAAGAGAGAGGACATAATTATAAATTGTTGCATGTGTAGCAAATTACAAAAAACTGAAAACCATGATTAGAATCTTACCAGATAATAGGAAAACTGAAATGATTTACAATGTACATATGGAGGAGATGTACGAAGAAATGCGCCCAAAAATTCCCCATTTCCCAAACCCCTGAAAGGGAAGTAAATGAAATATTTTTTTTTTTTCTCTCAAAAAGAGACATGCATTATGCATGGCAGTGGGTAAACAAAAGTTACCTTAAGATGTCATATGTGGTTGAATCAATATTTGATATTAGCATAATGTGTATGATGATCCAAATCCTGAATCCTATCTATACAGCGAAGCTCAAAGCGGCTAGAGAGTAACCGCAATATTTATCCACAATCACAATTCACAATCAAAGTGGTAAGTAAAAACCTATAATGGCAAAGATATATAGAACATCAAAAAAGGCGGGGGGGGGGGGGGTTACCTATAAGGGCAATCCCAAAATGACTTCCAGAGGTGGAGCATAAGACATGTACTCTCTCCTCGTGCTGCATGGGAATGGCAGAGAGTGGCGGCTTCAAACGACGATTTTAACTCTGACCTCATCGCCACGTGGCGGACCTTTTCCTTCAATTTCCCTTCTAAATGTTTTTTTTCTTTGGCTGAGTTTCTCACTTCTTGTTTCTCCTCAGTAAGGTTGCCCTAATCATCAGAGCCGTTCTGGCTGGGGGTTAGTCAGCGTTAGGGATGAGCTCTGCGTTCGATTCGAACGTATGTTCGACTCGAACATTGTCTGTTCGTACGTTTGACGAAATTCGAACAAAACAGGTCGTTCGTGCCAAATTCGAGTGGCGCGCAACGGCCCATAATTCACTGCGGCATTGCGCGCCGATGATTGGCCAAACATGCACTACAGTAGGTGACTGGGATATTGTGTCAATCTCGCTCCCTTTCTCGGCGAGATTGACCACCTACGAGCCCCATCGCGGGAGCCAGCGCCGAGCTGGCTTGCCGCGATGGAGAGCGAGCGCGTCATAGAAGCGACGGGGATCCGACGCGGATTCCCGCCAATTCTACACGTGGGCGGAGTTTGTTATGAATCCTGAAGGAGAAATCCCCGCCGGATTTTTAAAGAAAAATCCGGCATGGGTTCCCCCCTCAGGAGCATAACGGGCCCTTAGGTCTGTTATGGGTTGTAAGGAGACCCCCTACGCCGAAAAAACGGCGTGGGGGTCCCCCCACAATCCATAACAGACCCGTATCCAAAGCACGCCGGCCGGCCGGTCAGGAAGGGAGTGGGGGCGAGCGAGCGCCCCCCCCCTCCTGAGCCGTACCGGGCAGCATGCCCTCAACATGGGGGGGTCAGGCGCTCTGGGGTAGGGGGCGCACTGCGGCCCCCCACCCCAGAGCACCCTGTCCCCATGTTGATGAGGACAGGGCCCCTTCCCGACAACCCTGGCCGTTGGTTGTCGGGGTATGCGGGCGGGAGGCTTATCGGAATCTGGAAGCCCCCTTTAATAAGGGGGCCCCCAGATACCGGCCCCCCACCCTAAGTGAATGAGTATGGGGTACATTGTACCCCTACCCATTCACCTGCAAAACAAAAGTTTAAACACAAATAAACCACACAGTGTATTGAAATATTTTATTAGTTGGCCGCCGGGGGGGGGGTGTGTATGATCGCTTTTAGAAAAGCGCCCCCCTCCGGCGGGCTTCTGTGGGGGGGTGGGTGCCGCCGTCTGGTTCTTTTCCGCCGCCGGGGGGGGCGCGTTGATAAAAGCGCCCACCACCCGGCGGGCTTCTTTCGACGTCTTCGGCGGCTGGGGGGTCTTCTCCCACTCTCCGGGGTCTTCTCCCGCTCTCCGGGGGTCTTCTCCGCTCTCCGGGGGTCTTCTCCGCTGTCCGGGGGTCTTCTTCTTCTTCAGGACTCGCCGCCGCTATCTTCGTGTGTTAGCTCAATTACTAGCGGCGGCGGTCCCCTCTTCTGCAACGTCGGCGTCTTCTTCTTCTTCTTCTTCTTCTGCTGTCCAGATGTTGACGCGACGCTTCCTCCCGCTGTTATGCCCGGCGCGCGGCTCGCAGCGAAATATATAGGCCTGTCTTGTGACGTCGCAGTCCCATCATGCTCCGGTAGGTATCACGTGGTACCTACCGGAGCATGATGGGACTGCGACGTCACAAGACAGGCCTATATATTTCGCTGCGAGCCGCGCGCCGGGCATAACAGCGGGAGGAAGCGTCGCGTCAACATCTGGACAGCAGAAGAAGAAGAAGAAGAAGAAGACGCCGACGTCGCAGAAGAGGGGACCGCCGCCGCTAGTAATTGAGCTAACACACGAAGATAGCGGCGGCGAGTCCTGAAGAAGAAGAAGACCCCCGGACAGCGGAGAAGACCCCCGGAGAGCGGAGAAGACCCCCGGAGAGCGGAGAAGACCCCCGGAGAGCGGGAGAAGACCCCGGAGAGTGGGAGAAGACCCCCCAGCCGCCGAAGACGTCGAAAGAAGCCCGCCGGGTGGTGGGCGCTTTTATCAAAGCGCCCCCCCCGGCGGCGGAAAAGAACCAGACGGCGGCACCCACCCCCCCACAGAAGCCCGCCGGAGGGGGGCGCTTTTCTAAAAGCGATCATACACACCCCCCCCCGGCGGCCAACTAATAAAATATTTCAATACACTGTGGTTTATTTGTGTTTAAACTTTTGTTTTGCAGGTGAATGGGTAGGGGTACAATGTACCCCATACTCATTCACTTAGGGTGGGGGGCCGGTATCTGGGGGCCCCCTTATTAAAGGGGGCTTCCAGATTCCGATAAGCCTCCCGCCCGCATACCCCGACAACCAACGGCCAGGGTTGTCGGGAAGGGGCCCTGTCCTCATCAACATGGGGACAGGGTGCTCTGGGGTGGGGGGCCGCAGTGCGCCCCCTACCCCAGAGCACCTGACCCCCCCATGTTGAGGGCATGCTGCCCGGTACGGCTCAGGAGGGGGGGGGCGCTCGCTCGCCCCCACTCCCTTCCTGACCGGCCGGCCGGCGTGCTTTGGATACGGGTCTGTTATGGATTGTGGGGGGACCCCCACGCTGTTTTTTTCGGCGTAGGGGGTCTCCTTACAACCCGTAACCGACCTAAGGGCCCGTTATGCTCCTGAGGGGGGAACCCATGCCGGATTTTTCTTTAAAAATCCGGCGGGGATTTCTCCTTCAGGATTCATAACAAACTCCGCCCACGTGTAGAATTGGCGGGAATCCGCGTCGGATCCCCGTCGCTTCTATGACGCGCTCGCTGGAATGTACTTTTACTATTCCAGCGAGTGCGAGATGTCGGCAGCCTGTCGCCGAGATTCAGCGCGATGCTGGCGTGCTGAAAACACATTCTCGGCGGCAGGCACTGTATGACCCTGCATGCTTGGCCAATCACAGCGCGCAAAAAACGGAGAGCCATAATTGGCCAAAGTCAGGGTGGTTTTGGCCAATTATGGCTCAGGGCTTTAGCACACGCCCCACACTATATAAGGCCATCTGCTGGGCGGCCTCGTGTAGTGTGTTCCAGCGCTGAACAGAGATCAGTCAGCGAGACAGAGAGATTGTCTTTTTATATAGCTAGATAGAGCAGGCAGGCTAGTCAGTTTAGCTTAATTTACAGTGTGTAGAGGATATATATACATCCCCAGGAGTTATACACATATTTATACACTGTATAGCTTAGCTAGATCAGCTATTCCTATTTGTCAGGCAGTAGATTGTGCTAGCTGCAGTGTTCTAACGTGTTGTATTGCCAGTGTCAGAGGCGTAACTAGAACCTTCAGGGCCCCGGTGCAAGAAACCATGAAGGGCCCCCCTGACCTCTGGCCAGGGCCCTTCCCACTGATCTTGGGGGCAGCAGGACATGGATAGGAGGGGCGGCGGGGCAGCACATGGAGGAACAAATCCTCTCCATTTTCTCTCCTGGGATGAGTGGCAGTGGTGGTGGTGTGGGGGATAGGATGAGTGGCAGCAGTGAGGAAGAGAAATGGCATCAGTGTCAGCGGTGGTGGAGGAATGGGATGAGTGGCAAGGGAGGTGGTTGGGGGGGTGGGATCAGTGGTAGGGAGATTGAATGAAATGAGTGGCAGCTTTGATGGAAGGATGGGATCAGTGGTGAGGGGGGTGGTTGGGGAAGATGGCTTGGGATGAGTGGTAGTGGAAGGGGGGGTGGGATCAGTGACAGGGATGGTGGTTGCTGGATGGCATCAGTGGTGTGGGGGGGTGGATCAGTGGCAGCAGTGGTGGTGTGGGTGTATCAGTGGTGGTGGGGGGTTATCAGTAGTTCTAGTGGTGGTGTGGGGGGAAATCAGTGGCAGTGGTGGGATATAAGTGGCAGTGGTTGGGTATCAGTATTGGTGGTGTCTAAGTGGCAGTGGTGGGGTATCAGTGGCAGCAGTGGTTGTGTGAGGGGGAATCAGTAGCAGTGTCGATATTAATATTAGTGAGACTCACTTGCAGATGGCTTGGTTCCCCCTCCATGCTAAGTTTTGCTTGGGTGGGACCTGTGAGAACCCATGAGTTCTCACAGGAGAACTCATGAGGATGGCGGGGACTGTGCAGTGTGCCCGTGAGTGAGGGCGGGGAGGATAGACGGAACGGTGGAGAGGATGGGCGGAGACTTTTTATTGTGCCCGTGAGCAAGGGCAGGGAGGATAACAGAGCGGGCGGAGAGAATAGGCGGAGGGGGGACTGTGCATTTTGCCAGTGAGTGTCAGTGCGGGCAGGGAGGATTGGTGGAGCGGGAGGGGACTGTACCCGTGAGTGAGGATGGCGAGAATAGGCAGAGCCTGTGCAGTGTGCCCGTGAGTGCGGACAGAGACTGTGTGCAGCGTGCCCCTTAAATGATCAGTCAGTTTACCCAGGGCTGGTGTAAGGATTTTTGCCAACTCAGGCGAAGGTGCATTTTGCCGCCGCCCCCCCACCCCCCTTGTCGCGCGCACACACACACACACACCAACACTATACAGAGAGATACCACATAATATATCTAGATAGTGTAGCGGTGTCAGCTTATGCTTTAGAGAGGATTATGCAGGAGTGTATGTAAAATAGACATTTGGTGCCCTCTGCTGACCAGAAGTGGGACGTCGGGCTCAAAGTTTTACTTTTTTTTGGAACAACCCAGGAAGGAGGGGAATGCCACTCCCAGGAACGCCCAGGGGAGCAAAGGATCTTGGGAACAGAAAAAAAGACCGGATGGCAGGTGTTTAACTCGCTCTCCAGCCTGGGACACAGACCTGTGAGGAACTGTTCCTGTGAGTGTGTGACTGAACTCCGGCCTACCTCGTGGAAAGCAGCCAGCGATGTCTGGGCAGCAGTAAAGAGTTTCCTGCAGTTCCCCTGAGACAAGAGCCGTGTGATCGGACGAGCGTTGGAGATCCGACGGGGGTCGCGTGCCGAGAGGATCCCAGTCACCAGGGCCGTGTGTGGTGAGAGGGCTTGCGCCCAACTGTTTCGTACTATACCACACTCACACACACACATCTGAGGGACTATCTGAGCTGTGTTGTGGAGAACACTAGACCAGTACCATCGGAGGGTTCCAGAGACATACTCAAATACTTGTCGCAGGGCCCGAGAACGTTAGCCCACTGTTGAGCGGTCTGCTGCTAAAAGATTCGCTCACCGGTTGTTTGCATCGGATACTACAGATACCCCTGTTGGATTACAAATAGGGCCCTTTCTATTTTTTGCTAGCGAAGAAAACGAAGACCTCGGACTAGTGCACTTACACTCCTGCAGCAAGGCCTTGCAGATTGGGACATATAGTTCAGTAAACTGTTCAAAGGGGTTTCTAGTGGGTAAAGTACCACAGTTAGTTTAAAGTAATCTTGCTGACTGCTGCGCAGCATACATAATCTTACCAGTTCAATCCCTGCGGCCGCAGGAAGAGGGTGTTAGGGAGCTATCACCTTGTACTATATGTATTATATTAACTGTATGTGTGATGATTAATTTGTTAACTGGTATTGATCTTTCATGAGTAAAATTGATATTTGCTTTAATTTTCTGGTGTCTTGAAGAGTTACTTGTCACTCAGAAAAAATTCTGGTGCTATTGCATCATAACTCAGTCAGGGGGATTGGTATTAGGGACTTTCCTCAGGTGTGCTGGTGTGCGGTGGATCGAGTGTTGCGGAGGAGGACCAGAAGACCCAACAAATTCAGCCGCTCCTTAGGGGGTAAGCGCTACACGTGGGGGCTCGTCCGGGATCACTTCTGATACCCCTCGCACAGAGATAACCACACCAACAGCCCAACCATGGATCTGACAGCCGCAGCAAAGTGGTGCAAAGAACAAAACGCCCAGGACGGGCTGAGTGTAGTGATGGACATTCCTGATGGCACATGGACAGAGGAACAGATCCGTAAAGCAGTAACTACCTTAGCGCCTGACCAGAAAGTGTTTGTCATAGACACCATAACAAACCAAGAAGGCTCCCACACCTATGCCCTACTGGAATGGAAGAAAGGAATCCCACATTGCTACCGGGGTGATAGCATTCAGCTAACAAGGGAAGTTAAAGTGCGGCTAATATCTTTAGCCAACCCAGTTAGTAGTTCTGAGGGACCAAGTCAGTCCCCACTGGGAACTGTAGGAGCAACTACCACATCTGAGCTAACTGCTAGTTACCCTCCAGCCTCTTTCTTCAAGGACATAGGAAAGTTAGTAGAGAGCGTTGCCAAACTCACCTCACCCTCTGCAAATTATAGCTACCGGAAGCTGCGAATCTTCTCAGGGACGCAGCCCGTACCCCAAGGAGAGGAAGAATATGAGACCTGGATGGAGCAGGCTATGCAAGCCTTAGAAGAATGGGATGTCCCGGAGATACAAAAAAAACAACGGATCACTGAGAGTCTAAAGGACATTGCAGCAGAAGCCATTCGGAATCTGAAGTTCAGTCAGGGGTCCTGTACAGCCTATGATTATCTTCGCATGCTGCAGGAGGAGTTTGGGCGTACCGAAAGAGCCACAGACTTACTTTTTCTCTTTGAACATATGTACCAGCAGAGGAATGAAGCATTGTCCGAGTACATAAGGCGCTTGAATAAGATGCTATACCAGATTGTGCTGAAGAAGGGAATAGACGCAAAGGACATGGATCAAGTCAGGATGAAACAGATACTCAGAGGCGCTCTAAGCTCTGATCCTGTCTGGATTCAGTTGAGGACTCTGCCAGGAGGGACCTCTCTGCGATACCCCGATCTTATACGGACAGTGAGGGAAGAGGAGGCAATCCTAGCGGAGAAGAAAAAAAGTTCAGGGTTTTCATCCTCTGCTGAAGTTCGGACGTTTAGTGTGTCAAGTGGAAGTCCGGAGATAGATGAACTGAAGGCCCAAGTCACTCAGTTGACACAGATGCTAACCCTACTGGCTGCAGGGGTTAATTCACCCCTTGGAAAGGTTCCTCCAGAACCTGTGCCTGAAGCTACCACCAGGGTAGTGCCTGTCAGGAGACCGCAAAATGTCTGCTACAATTGCGGAGGAGTTGGGCATTTCCGCCAAGTGTGCCCAAGCCCGCCGAAGACAGAAGCGAGAACCCCAAAGCCGGCTTTAAACTTCAGGGGGCCCCAGTGAAGGAGTCAGCTGGGCGCCCGATCACATCGGTCAACTCCAAAAACCCCTCTGTCGTTTCCACCCCTAAAGAACGAAGGGAGGCGAAACCGAGAGAACGACCCAGGAGAAAAGGCGTGAAGGTAAGGGTCACCAAGCAGGCTGATCTTGCTCCTCCGCGTGGATTTCCTTCTGAGTTGGTGGGACCCTCCCCCATTGTCCCTGTTCAAGTGGAGGGAGTTTATACAAAAGCCCTGCTGGACACCGGAGCTCAGGTGACCCTCCTTTATCGGGACTTTTACGAGAGGCATCTCCGACACTTACCCCTACAGAAGCTGGAAGAGCTAGAGATATGGGGCTTGGGAACGCAGAATTGCCCTTATGATGGTTTCCTGTCCATAAAGCTCGCTTTTGATCCAAGCGTGGCCGGAGAAGCTGAAGCTTTTGATGCCTTAGCCGTAGTGTGCCCCCGTCCACCAGGGGCTGAAAAGAACTCCATTATCGTTGGGACGAATACCCATTTGGTCCGGAGGCTCCTGTCCCCGCTTATGCAACAACAGGCTACACCAGACACCAGGGTGCACCCAATGCTGACCCAAGTGTACCGGAACCTGCTTCAGGAGCAGAGAGCGCCTGAAGACAGAGTGGGAAGAGTCTGGCGCCTGGATAGATGGGAGAAAGTGGTACAGCCTGGCGAAGTAGTCTGTCTGAGGGCTTCGGTCAAGTTATCTTGGAAGCAGCCAGGACCCTTCATTGTCCTTGAGACAGACCCAAGACAAGGGGATAACAGACTGGAGATAGTGCCCGAATTGTTGCCGACCAAATTGTTAAAAAGGAACCGAGGGAAGGTCTCCATCCGCGTTAAGAACACCACAGCATCTCCTATAAAAGTACCAGCTAAAGCCTTGCTAGGGGAAGTGATATCAGCAACCCCAGTGCCTCCCCAAGGCATACCAGAAGCGGAAGAGGAGACCCTTTTTGAAGAGTGTTTCCCAACAGACACCCCCCTCCCCCCCTGTTGGCTGGAGAGAGCGAAGACTCAGCTATTAAGATGGAGGATGGCGTTCTCGAAGAACGAATTCGATGTGGGGCTGGCCAAAAGTGCTGAGCATAGGATCCGGCTGGAAGAGGACAAGCCCTTTCGGGAGAGGGTCAGGCGTATCCCATTGGGAGACCTGGAAGATTTACGAGAACAGCTGGCTGAGCTGAAGAGGACGGGCATCATTCGGGAGTCCCGAAGCCCCTACGCTTCCCCCATAGTGGTGGTCAGGAAAAAGAATGGGTCATTGCGGCTCTGTATTGACTACCGAACACTGAATCGGAGGACCATTCCCGATCAGTACACCACCCCCAGGATAGAGGACGCCTTGCAAAGCCTGTCTGGGGCGAAGTGGTTTAGTGTACTGGATTTGAAGAGCGGATATTATCAGATCCCCATGCACCCTGAAGACAGAGAGAAAACGGCTTTCATCACCCCAATGGGGTTCTTTGAGTTTAACAGGATGCCACAAGGTCTGTCAGGGGCCCCAGCTACTTTTCAGCGGTTGATGGAAAAGACCGTGGGCGACATGAATCTGATCGAGGTGTTAGTGTACCTAGATGACGTGATAGTGTTCGGCCGGACACTTGAAGAGCACGAAGAAAGACTGGAGAAAGTTCTGAGTAGACTGCATGAGGAAGGCTTAAAACTGTCTATGGAAAAGTGCAGGTTTTATCAGTCATCAGTAAGCTATTTGGGGCATATAGTGTCCGAAGAAGGGGTGGCCACGGATCCACAGAAGCTGGAGGCTGTCACCTCCTGGCCCCGACCAACCAATGTGACTGAGCTCAGGTCTTTCCTAGGATTTTGTTCCTATTATAGAAGATTTGTGGAAGGGTTTGCCAGAATAGCCCGTCCACTCACTGAACTGTTAAAAAATGAGGAGGAGGCTGAGACAGGCTCTGAAGGGCTTGGAAAACCCAAAGAGGGGCCCAGAAAAAAAAAGGAGCCAATTGTAGATGAATGGACCCCACGGTGTGAAGAAGCCTTTGTGCAGCTGAAGGGAAGTCTCACATCTGCCCCAGTCTTGGCCTATGCAGACCCCACAAGGCCCTATGAGTTACATGTAGACGCCAGTCGAGATGGATTAGGTGGGGTACTCTATCAGGAGCATGACGGGCATCTGCGTCCCATTGCCTACGTAAGCCGAAGTTTGACGCTTTCAGAGAGGAATTATCCTACACATAAATTGGAGTTCTTGGCTCTCAAATGGGCAGTGGTGGATAAACTGAAGGATTATTTGTATGGAGCCGACTTTGTAATCAGAACGGACAACAACCCGCTTACCTATATCCTCACCACAGCCAAACTGGATGCCACTGGACACAGGTGGTTAGCCGCCTTGTCAGGGTTCCGCTTCAGTCTCAAGTACCGCCCCGGGGCCAACAACCAGGATGCGGATGCCCTGTCCAGGAGACCTTACAGTACAGAGGCCCCAGAATCAGAATGGACCCATTTAACACCAGACGGGGTTCAAGCCCTATGCCAAGGGGTGGAATGTAGAGCCAGGGGAGTGATTGGCGCAGAGGCCATAGGAGTCATGGCTGCCGGTGTCCCCAAGCTGTACTGCCATCCTGCACAACTGGGGAGTGAAGGCCTGCCTACTTTCACAAAAAAGGATTTAAGGGTGGATCAGGCCGAAGACCCCTTAATCGGATTGACACTGAGGGCCTTGAGAGACAACCAAAGGGGACTTTTGCTAACTGATTCGCCGAAGGAGGCTCGGTTGATCCACAAAGAGTGGGAGAGGTTGAGAGTGCTAGACGGGGTGGTCTACCGAAGGGGCCCCTCGGATGGCGCAGAAGAGAAACAGCAATTGTTCCTCCCCGAGAAACATAGAGAAAGTGTGTTGAAGGCTTTACACGATGATCATGGTCATTTGGGCACAGAGAGAACTTTCAAACTGGTCCGTGACAGATTTTATTGGCCCTGTATGAGATCCGAGGTCGAAGGCTATTGCCATTCCTGCTTGAGGTGTATCCAGAGGAAAACTCTACCTTCTAAAACGGCTCCAATGAGCCATCTGCAGAGTCAAGGCCCTATGGATTTAGTGTGCATAGACTTTTTGTGTTTAGAGCCCGACACCAGTGGACAAGGAAATATCCTGGTGGTGACAGACCACTTTACTCGCTATGCTCAAGCCTTTCCAACCAAGGATCAACGTGCTCCCACAGTGGCCAAGGTACTAGTGGAGAAGTTCTTTGTCCATTATGGGCTACCCCAAAGAATTCATTCCGACCAAGGCAGAGATTTTGAGAGTCGACTCATCCGGCAGCTCTTGGATCTGTTAGGGATTCAGAAATCAAGAACTTCCCCTTACCACCCCCAGGGTGACGCACAACCAGAGAGGTTCAATCGGACTTTATTAAATATGTTGGGAACACTGTCCACCAAAGAAAAACAGCACTGGAGTCGGCATATCTCTACCATTGTGCATGCCTACAACAGTACAGAAAGTGATGTGACCGGATACTCACCATACCGGCTCATGTTCGGAAGAGAAGCCCGGCTGCCTGTGGATTTGGCCTTTGGTCTCTCTCTTGACCAAACGTCTGTTGCCTCTCATGAAGGTTACGTAGACCGACTGAGGAAGAATTTGGTTTCTGCCTTTGAAAAGGCCCGTTCAACATCCGGGGGTAGAGAACAGAGGAATAAGCGAAATTATGATCTGAGAGTTCGTGTGCAGGACCTACAGCCTGGCGATCGAGTTCTATTGAAAAATGTAGGTGCCTCAGCCAAGCACAAACTGGCCGATAGATGGAGTTCCCAAATTTATGTCATTTGTCAGCAATTGCCTGGCCTGCCAGTGTACCAAATCAGACCAGAGGGAAAAACTGGGCCATTGAAGAATTGGCATCGGAACCATCTCCTACCCTTAAATGAGGCTGTTCGGATACCAGAGAGAGATGAGTCTCCTTCACCCACTCCTTCCACCTCTCGGAAAACACCTGTCACTCGGTCACAGCAACCACCACCCACATTAGAAAGTGAGGATGATAGTGATGAGGGGGATGGGTGTCCGAGCTGGATGTGGCCATCTGACTCTATGGATGTTCATTCAGTCAATCCAATTTCTGAGCAGGACTCAAGTACCTTGAGACCGGATGCTCCGGAATTTGTGCCCCAAACTGATGAGAATGTCTCCTTATCTTCTCAAATGGAGGATTCTTTGCCGGAAGCCTCCGAACCTGAGGATGTTTCTGTTACTCAGGAAGAGGAGGTCACTGAACTGCCTCAGCTAACACAACAGGAAGAAGAGAGCTCAGCAGACGAAGGTCCATCCAGGCTTCTAGAAGCAAGGCCAAAACGCCTGGTGCGACCTCCTCAGAGACTCACGTACAATTCAGTAGGAAACAGCACAGAAGAAGCTATTGTGACTGTACACAGATCTCCTGAAGTGCCCACTGTACTCACGGAAGTGTCAAAGGCCACGTGCCCAAAACGGGACATCAGCACACCTTGGTGGAGTGTCCCTCTGCCTGTCCCACTTGCTAGACGTTGTCACAGACTGCACATATCTATGTGCAATATAGATAGTAGAGCGGTCTAGCCAAATTTTATGTTGCATCTAAGATTGATACAGATTACCCTTTGGGGGGACCCAAAGGATTTAAGTGGGGGGAGAGTGTAGCGGTGTCAGCTTATGCTTTAGAGAGGATTATGCAGGAGTGTATGTAAAATAGACATTTGGTGCCCTCTGCTGACCAGAAGTGGGACGTCGGGCTCAAAGTTTTACTTTTTTTTGGAACAACCCAGGAAGGAGGGGAATGCCACTCCCAGGAACGCCCAGGGGAGCAAAGGATCTTGGGAACAGAAAAAAAGACCGGATGGCAGGTGTTTAACTCGCTCTCCAGCCTGGGACACAGACCTGTGAGGAACTGTTCCTGTGAGTGTGTGACTGAACTCCGGCCTACCTCGTGGAAAGCAGCCAGCGATGTCTGGGCAGCAGTAAAGAGTTTCCTGCAGTTCCCCTGAGACAAGAGCCGTGTGATCGGACGAGCGTTGGAGATCCGACGGGGGTCGTGTGCCGAGAGGATCCCAGTCACCAGGGCCGTGTGTGGTGAGAGGGCTTGCGCCCAACTGTTTCGTACTATACCACACTCACACACACACATCTGAGGGACTATCTGAGCTGTGTTGTGGAGAACACTAGACCAGTACCATCGGAGGGTTCCAGAGACATACTCAAATACTTGTCGCAGGGCCCGAGAACGTTAGCCCACTGTTGAGCGGTCTGCTGCTAAAAGATTCGCTCACCGGTTGTTTGCATCGGATACTACAGATACCCCTGTTGGATTACAAATAGGGCCCTTTCTATTTTTTGCTAGCGAAGAAAACGAAGACCTCGGACTAGTGCACTTACACTCCTGCAGCAAGGCCTTGCAGATTGGGACATATAGTTCAGTAAACTGTTCAAAGGGGTTTCTAGTGGGTAAAGTACCACAGTTAGTTTAAAGTAATCTTGCTGACTGCTGCGCAGCATACATAATCTTACCAGTTCAATCCCTGCGGCCGCAGGAAGAGGGTGTTAGGGAGCTATCACCTTGTACTATATGTATTATATTAACTGTATGTGTGATGATTAATTTGTTAACTGGTATTGATCTTTCATGAGTAAAATTGATATTTGCTTTAATTTTCTGGTGTCTTGAAGAGTTACTTGTCACTCAGAAAAAATTCTGGTGCTATTGCATCATAACTCAGTCAGGGGGATTGGTATTAGGGACTTTCCTCAGGTGTGCTGGTGTGCGGTGGATCGAGTGTTGCGGAGGAGGACCAGAAGACCCAACAAATTCAGCCGCTCCTTAGGGGGTAAGCGCTACAATAGATAGAGAACAATGCTAGTTCTATCTGTCTCCTATTGTGCCCACACTGCCCAGTGAAACTGACCTGCTCCCACACTGCCCAGTGAAACTGACCTGCTCCCTCGGGTGGTCCTGGACAGCGTGGCTCTCTCTCTCTCTCTGGTGGTGGTGCGGGTATAGTGTGACGCTCTCTCTCTCTGGTGGTACGGGTACAGTGTGATGCTCTCTCTCTCTGGTGGTGCGGTAAAGCGTGGCTCACTCTTTCTGATGGTGCGGGTACAGCATGGCGCTCTGGTGGTGTGGGTACAGCATGGCGCTCTGGTGGTGCGGGTACAGCATGGCGCTCTGGTGGTGTGGGTACAGCATGGCGCTCTGGTGGTGTGGGTACAGCATGGTGCTCTGGTGGTGCGGGTACAGCATGGCGCTCTGGTGGTGCGGGTACAGCATGGCGCTCTGGTGGTGTGGGTACAGCATGGTGCTCTGGTGGTGCGGGTACAGCATGGTGCTCTGGTGGTGCGGGTACAGCATGGCGCTCTGGTGGTGCGGTTACAGCACTGCGTTCTGATGGTGCAGGTACAGTGTGGCTCTCATGGCTCTCTGGTGGTGCAGGTACAGCATGGCACTCTGGTGGTGCGGGTACAGCGTGGCGCTCTGGTGGTGCGGGTACAGCGTGGCGCTCTGGTGGTGCGGGTACAGCGTGGCTCACTGGTGGTGCGGGTACTGCGTGGCTCTATCTGGTGGTGCTGGGGCTATTAGTTCCCCCAGCAAAGTCCTCTTTCCATGTCTCCTGTTTTCCGGGTTTTCTCTCTCTCCCCCTCCCAGCCCTCAGCAGAGTGCATGCTGATCACTGTAGCCTGACTACATTTCCCATGATGCTCCTCTAATCTTGTCTGCTCCGCTGTGGCCAATTGGGAGGGAGGAAGAACAAGCAGGAAGCTGTCTTCTCTCCTGTCCCATGCTGCAGACATGCCGAGTCATGCCGACATGAGAAAAGGGATTTTATATATAAATATATTTATTTATTTTTTCTCTCGATCTCTCTCTCTCTTGGTTATAATTGATTCAAATGAACGTAAAGAAATATGTGAATGTGTAACTTGAAACTTTGGAAAAGAAAAAAGTAGAAAATAAAGAATTTATAAAAAAAAGAAAAGGGAAGGAAGGGACATCTCGACAGCAGCGAGCAGCCCCCGCAGCTCTGCCCCCCCCCCACCTCACTGGCAGAGCAGAGGAGGAGTAGTCCGTGGGGCGTGAGAGCGGAACTGTCAGCACGGCTCTGAGGCTGAGCTGTGTGTGAGAGCCGTGCTGACAGTTCCTTCAGATGCCGCTCGCTCACGGCACAGGCGCCGCACCGAGTCACTGCTATGTCAGCAGTGTGTACCATCTCCCGGGCGGCGGCGGGCCCCCCTACAGTGGCGGAATTCAAGGGCCCAGTCGCGAATGCGACTGCTGCAACTATGATAATTCCGCCACTGGCCAGTGTGCTGTGTAGTATCACCTAAACATACTCGGTGTTACTGTACTTGTCCAGTTTAATAGCACTTAAACCTAGTTGCTGTTACCACACTTGTGCTGTGTAGTAGCACCTAAACCTACTCGGTGTTACTGTACTTGTCCAGTTTAATAGCACTTAAACCTAGTTGCTGTTACCGCACTTGTGCTGTGTAGTAGCACCTAAACATACTCGGTGTTACTGTACTTGTCCAGTTTAATAGCACTTAAACCTAGTTGCTGTTACCGCACTTGTGCTGTGTAGTAGCACTTAAACCTATTCAGTGTTACTGCACTTGTCCAGTTTAATAGCACTTAAACCTAGTTGCTGTTACCGCACTTGTGCTGTGTAGTAGCACCTAAACCTACTCAGTCTTACTGTACTTGTCCAGTTTAATAGCACTTAAACCTAGTTGCTGTTACCGCACTTGTGCTGTGTAGTAGCACTTAAACCTACTCAGCGTTACTGCACTTGTCCAGTTTAATAGCACCTAAACCTAGCTGCTGTTTCCGCACTTGTGCTGTGTAGTAGTAGCACCTGTGTGTAGAGGATATATATACATCCCCAGGAGTTATACACATATTTATACACTGTATAGCTTAGCTAGATCAGCTATTCCTATTTGTCAGGCAGTAGATTGTTCTAGCTGCAGTGTTGTATTGCCAGTGTGCTGTGTAGTAGCACCTAAACGTACTCGGTGTTACTGTACTTGTCCAGTTTAATAGCACTTAAACCTAGTTGCTGTTACCGCACTTGTGCTGTGTAGTAGCACCTTAACCTACTCGGTGTTACTGTACTTGTCCAGTTTAATAGCACTTAAACCTAGTTGCTGTTACCATACTTGTGCTGTGTAGTAGCACCTAAACATTCTCGTTGTTACTGTATTTGTCCAATTTAATAGCACTTAAACCTAGTTGCTGTTACCGCACTTGTGCTGTGTAGTAGCACCTAAACCTGGTGAGAAGTAATTTTCGCCCCCTCACCCGCTTCTAAACTTTAAAATGTGACATGTCACTGTCGTCAGCGCCCCCCGCTTCTCATTTTTAATGTGCCATGTCATTTGTCATTTTGCTTAGGGCCTCAGGGAGGTCAGGATCGACACTGGGTCTTGTAATGACCTGGGGGGAGTGGTGGCGGGGAAAATCATGCTATTTTTTTCAATGATTTTTATCCATATTGCAGGGACCAAACATTACATTAAAGCTGCAAGCAATATTAAATTTATTTTTTCTTATAGTAATCTCATTTTGTGCAGGGACATTTCTAAACACGCGCCACTACTAAAGACACCCAGCAGGTACCATATTTAAAGGAATTTTTCTCTTTTTTTTTCACTTTAAGCATCATTAAAATCGATGCTCCAGAAAAAACTACAGTTTTTAAAACTTTTTTTTCCATTGATACATGTTCCCTGGGGCAAGACCTGAGTTCTCAAAGACGTTTTTCAACAATAACTTGAATATTTGGCTTTAAAATGAGCACTTTTGAATTTGAACGTTCGAGTCCCATAGACTTCAATGGGGTTCTAAATGTTCGTGCGAACGTTCGGTCTGTTCGACGGTTCTGGTGTGAACCGAAAGCGGGGGTGTTCGGCTCATCCCTAGTCAGCGTGCTCGCCCCCTTCCATGGGACTACATCCCTGTGTTCACAGCAACTCCCCGCAGGGATGTAGTCCCAAGGGAGGTGGCAAGCATACTGACTAACCCCCAGTCGGAATGTCTCAGATGATGGGGGCAAGCTTACTGAGGAGGAACAGGAAGTGACAAATTCAGAAAAAGAAAAAAACATTTAGAAGGGAAATGGAAGGAAAGGGTAAGTGAACCAACAATTCACTAACTAAGGAACCTATTTAGAAAATAAAAAATGAACCTTTACAACCCCTTTAATTTATCAACCAGAAGGGAAAATAGAACCCAATGTAAGCTATGAGTCCGTAGAGTAGTAGCTAGTGCTGGCCCAGTGCTGTCACAGTGACTAAGTCATATGCTAAGAGAGAAAAGGAAAATTAAGTATATGAGACTGGAGATGTGAGGGTTAAAGCAAACCTATTTCTTTGCACTAAATAGACAAAGCACAGGTTTGTTTGAAATCAGCGAATTGGAAGGACTTCTGTCTTTCTTTATCTTCATACTTATTTCAAGATGGTAACTCAGGAAGCACTGAAAGCAGAGGCCAGCATAACATCCAGGGAAGTGATGTATTTAATAGGTGGTCAGATCACACATCTATCTCGTGACAGGTTTACTTGAAGGAAGAAAAGAAAGTTTTAGGTTTGTTAGAATTTTAACTTGTTCATCTAATTTTTTTAAAGCTATATTAACTATTACTATTAGGAATTGATTATTTTTGCATTTAAAGCGGAGTTTCACCCTAAATATAAGATCTCCCATGCGCTTCAGCATACTGGCGTCAGCGCCAGTATGCTGGTTTTTTTTTTTTTTTATAGCACACTTACTGTTTTATCGTAGAAATCCTTTTCTGTCCCCCGCGTTGGACGGCGCCAGTACAGCGCGTCACATCTTCCTAAGATACCCGATATGGACTCGGGTATTTCCGGCGCTATGCGGCGCCTGCGCACAGACCTAGGAGCTGACTGCGCAGGCGCCGTATTTCTCCGAGTCCTATTTCGGAGAAATACGGCGCCTGCGCAGTCAGCTCCTAGGTCTGTGCGCAGGCGCCGCATAGCGCCGGAAATACCCGAGTCCATATCGGGTATCTTAGGAAGATGTGACGCGCTGTACTGGCGCCGTCCACCACGGGGGACAGAAAAGGATTTCTACGATAAAACAGTAAGTGTGCTATAAAAAAAAAAAAAAACCCAGCATACTGGCGCTGACGCCAGTATGCTGAAGCGCATGGGAGATCTTATATTTAGGGTGAAATACCGCTTTAAGTCTTAAATCCATCAAAGTCTACTTCCCCTCTTTCTGCCAATATGATACTTTTTTGTCTCCAACAAATCGTTATTATGAAGAAATATGACCATTAACACTGACAAGTCTTAAAGCACCCGAGTCTGACCCTCATCCTGTAGCCGTTTGGGTCAGCGGCTCCATGTTAATGGCGGAACTTTTATCACCGACCACCCTCATATTATTGCTGGATAATATTCCCTTTTTTTTTAAAGAAATGTTTCTAGGTCTTTTTGATGGGTCTAACTGAGTTATTAGGCTAAATGCAAGGCAGTGTGAACATCTATTATCCTGATTACTTTTTATAGTGTTGCACGTTTGACTGCTAATTGCATTCTCATTCCACATCTATGCAGCAGCAATCCTGACAATTCAGAGCCAACTAGTATGCCAGACACCTTTAGTGCTAGCTATCATGAACACTCATTAAATCCTAGAAAATATCCAAGCCAGACTGGGCAATGAAAGTCTAATGCTAACGGGCAGATTTATTCAGCCCTTACTTCTATTTCAAAGTAGAAAAGAAGTGTAGCCCCCTTTTGGGGGTTATGAGAAATTACCCTCACAAAACATTATATTGTAATAAACCTATAGACAAATGGGAGAACCAGAGGGTTTGATAATAAATTTGGCAGTGCCTCCACCCAGGACAGGGCTTCTGTGAGCAGAGGGAATTCCCTTCCTTGTAAATTAACAAGGAGTCTAATCAGTGGTGGCTGGTGTTTTTTTTTGGGGGGGTGGCAAACACACCCCCAGACTGCCGGTGGAGCGGCACCAGCACAATTGCTACCTACCCCCCTGTCTAGCATGGTATGGCACTAACACCCCCACCACACGTTGTCCATACCTTGGATGCAGGTGGTGAGAGCAGCGGTTGGAGCTGATGCGCCCATCTTTCAGCTTGGCAGGGTCAGAGAAGGCTGCTCCGGTGACCTCTCCTGGAGCAGCTTCCGCGGTGCGTTCAATAGGATCACCTGTTATTTTGGTCAGTCGAGAAACAGGTTTCATATGTGCTTCCTGATTGTCCGGAAGGAGGATCAAATTAATATTTATTCGCTATTGCAACACACCTGGGTGGGCTCCGGACGCATCCTCTGTGACCAGAGCCCACCCTATTTTGAAGCCTATTAGAGCCTGTGGCTCTAATCGGGTGCTTCAAAAATAAAAAACCTTGGCCGCTGTAATTCATGCACCCTGTGCTTTGAAAGGGGGCGGACACATGAATAGGGAGCGGCCGCAGCAGCCGTGGATAGATTCATGCTATGTATGAATTTATCCACTGCATATAATGGACGGGCCTCCACTGAGTCTAACTTTAACAGAAAAATCTGTGTATTGAACTTACACAGGACCCCCTCCTCACCCCCCCCCCAGTCCCCCTGACCTGGATTGGGGCAATCTCCCATTCTGAGCCCCGGTATAGCCGCCTCAGGCGTCTGGGGCTTAGAAATCCCCACAGCTGAATCTACAAAATGTCCCCTTCAGGAGAGACGTTTTGGAGCATTATAATTCGTTGCCGCCATCACATGGGCAGCGCCGACCAATCAGAACCCACATTGCCCGTCCTGTCACCTGGGAAGAAGACGCCTGGATGCCAAGGGGGTTTCTAAGCCCTGGACCCCTGACACGGCTATACCGGGGCTAAGAACGTGAGATCGCCGCGCAACAGGTCAACGGGACCTGGGGGGGGGGGGTTGAGGAGGGGGTCCTGTGTAAGTTCACCTTACAGATTTTTCTGTAAAGGTGAACTTACCCTATATAATTCTATTGTAGGATCTCCTCTCCCCCTAATGTTCTGGTGACTTCTGTAGGCCTTAGTGGTGGACTGGTTGTCTGTCTGTGGCAGCTGTGGAGATGCGACCCCCATGTCACAGGTGCATCTGAGCAGTGTATGCCTGATTTTGACAGGAATACTAATTGCACACCTGTGCGCTGGCTTCATAATCATCCCAAGAATAGAGGTCGGTGCTCATCCTTGAAAAAAAGCGCCGCCTGGCAGACAGAAGTTCTGGTCTAGGAGTCAGGAGGGAGCCTGTGCAGCATGAAGCTGCAAGCACAGAGGTGCTGAGTGCCAGGTCTGGGGAAGACAGACCAAGGCCTAAGGTGTAAGGCCTGAGAAGGAGTGTTTTTAGGCTGAATGCTGTTTGTTCTGAAGCAGGACTGTAATGCTAAATACCCCAGTGAGGGAATCTGATGTTTTTTTTTCAACTTTGTTTCTTTTGAATAAAAGTGGGCAAAACCAGCCCTGAAATGGAGAAAAGCGAGTGGTGGTTCCTTAAAGTGCTACACTTGGAGAGAACCCCTTGGTTGGGGAAATTGGCATTGGGCATGGGTGGCGCTAGCCCAGATCCTTGCATGCCGGAAACTGTGAGTGTCAAGAGACTGTTGTGTATTGCTGTTGCTGTGTGAAGTAAAGTGATGGGTGCTGTGTCTCAGCTGGAAGGAGACAGTACGTCAAAAATTTATCTGCAGGAACTTTGCACCTGTTGCTGCAAAGATGCATGCTTTTGCCCTTGGCAACAAGGTCGATTGTGAGACATATAGATATTAGTGGATGAGCATAAGAGCCTTTTTTGAATATAAAATCACTATCTGACCACTTCTCAGCCCCCAGCTTGCATCACCCCCAGACCACTTCATACATCCAGCTGACAGACATAACTCATAGCTGCTTGTTACCCCCCACAGCTTAAGGGCAGCACACCAACTGCATTACATTGCATTGCTATGCCTGTGCAGGGCACTGCTGTGTCTCAGCGTTACCGCAAAAGTGCTTTGGTGTGGGAGATTTTTAAAAGTGAGGATGTACTGTGGACTCAAACGTTTTTCAAAAAAAACGGATCGCAATGGGTACATACCCACAACAAGTTGCCACCATCCAAAGTGGATATCTAACATCCCAAAGGGACAACTTCTAAGAATCAGAAGGAATTGTCACAGGGTGGAAGACTATGAGAGACAAGCAGACGTTCTAATCAACTGGTTCACGGAGAAGGGGTATCAATACTCACAATTAACCAAACTCAAAGAAAAAATAGGGAACACGGATAAAATCTCCAGGTCCAGATATTCTATAGTACTGGTGTGCCATTTATGTTGTTGAGTTCTTTCATAAAGGTTTCTAGCGTTTCCGGTGTTCCTTCCCACAGGATGAAAATATTGTCTATATAACGTTTGTATAGCCTTAAATTGTGTGATATTCCGGTCATAGATGTACATTTCTTTCCACATGTCCATGAATAAATTTGCCACACTGGGGGCATATCGAGCCCCCATGGCAACCCCCCTTGTCTGTACGTAGTATTCACTGTTGTACCAAAAATGGTTTATTCATGGACATGTGGGAAGAAATGTACGTCTATGACCGTAATATCACACAATTAAGGCTATACAAACGTTATATAGACAATATTTTCATCCTGTGGGAAGGAACACCGAAAACGCTAGAAACCTTCATGAAAGAACTCAACAACAACATAGTTGGCATCAAATTTACGGGCAAATGGCACACCTGTACTATAGAATATCTGGACCTTGAGCTTATTAAAAGTGAGGATGTACTATGCACTCAAACGTTTTTAACAAAAAACGGATCGCAATAGGTACATACCCACAACAAGTTGCCACCATCCGAAGTGGATATCTAACATCCCAAAGGGTCAACTTCTAAGAATCAGAAGGAATTGTCACAGGAGCGGAAGACTATGAGAGACAAGCAGACGTTCTAATCAACTGGTTCACGGAGAAGGGATATCAATACTCACAATTAACCAAACTCAAAGAAAAAATACGGAACACGGATAGAACCATATTATTAAGACCTAAATCTCCGAAACCTAAAAAGAACAATGGCATATCCTTCATCACAGGGTTCAGCACCTAACACCGACAATTAGAATTTTTTTTGAAGAGGTACTGGCCCATTTTAAAGGAAGACCGAACACTTGCAAGTATTCTTTTTTTTTTCAATTCTCTATTTCAATTTTTTTTTTTTAAAACAAGGGAGGTATACAGAGATAAAGACAAAAGGACCATACAGAGTCCAATGACAATACAAACATTATATATATATATATATATATATATATATATATATATATATATATATACACACACTTTACATCCTCCTCTACAACTCTATTGGCATTCATATATATATACACATACATACACACACACACAAGACCCCATCTTCCCTTTTCTGTGCCCTGTGCACCAACAGCGCAGAGGGAGATAAAAAAAAAAACACACAGAGAACAAAGAAAAAAAAAGAGAGGGACAAACAGAACACCCCTCTCCCTCCCCCCCGTCATCTCCTCCTCATTGTTCTTATTCCTCTGATGTAACAGACAGAAAGCTGGGTCATCTGGGATCTCATATTCCGTAAATATTCAGGTAATTCTCTGCACTGTTTGCCAGAATTGTCTTATTAATGTGCATCCCCAAAATATGTGTATCATTGTGTATCATTGTCCCTTTCTCCCCACACCCTCTCCAGCATCTATCTGGGACTTCTGAAAAAAATGTATTTAGGCATGCTGGTGTATAATACCACCGCGTTAATATTTTATAATTTAATTCTTGTATTTTTGTACACCTCGATGATTTTAACGCCATATCTATAATGTTCTGGCATTGTACTGGAGAGAATGTTTGTCCTAAGTCTCTTTCCCATTTGGCCAGGCATGTCATCTTGAATTCTTCTGGGGGTGCAGTCAACAATATGTACATTTTGGAGACCATATGGTGGAGTGGTTCATCCCCTCCACAATATTCTTCGAACTTTATTAGTACCCGATTAAAGTGTTCTACATCCCCTAGAGTTTCCAAGAAATGTCAAACCTGCCGTGCTTGCCATATCGGTATTTCCCAACGCCCCCCATTTTGTATTAATTCCCCTATTGTTAGCCACCCCCTTTCTCTCATAAAGTGCGAGGCTAGAAATATACCTGTCATGGACCTTGAAATACTAAAGTGTTTAATGTCATAAACCTCTCATTAGGTATGCTAATGTACCACCACCAGCCAGCTCTCTATTCTAAAGGTTAATTGAATCTATTGTGTGTGTGAAGAAGATCTGTGTTTACGCGTAAGAGGTTGTGTATTGTATAGTGGGGAATTGCAGACGGGACTCCTGGTCACCTCGTCGGGCTAAATGATTAGATAATTGGCTCATGTTAATTATTGTTCTGATTGCTTCATTGTACCTTATATAACGCTGTAGTAATTACCTCCTCTATATGCGGAGCCAAGCTGTCTAGATAACGTATTCTGTTACAATTAGTAATTAACTTCACTGATGTCATTATCTAAAGAAATGTGTCTTGTCAGGGTCGGCACCAAAGTGTCTACCTAAAATCTGTATTGAAGCCCCCCTGTGTGAGGGGGGGGACAGAGAGTTTCATTGTTCCTGTAACAGCTTGTACTGTATATAAACCAGCAGAATGCTTGCATTAAAAGTGTCCTGTTTGAACGTACATACAGCCTGCCTGATGTCTGTTCTAATGGGTCTGAACGGCACATAGCTGTAGTTAGGATCCTGGAACCTTGGAGGACGGAACCATCAGATGTTGCAATCTGCAATCTGATCCAATAGTAGCAGAGGAGTGTCGGGAGAGCGGAAGCGAGTGAGCAAGAGTCTCGTCACAATACCTTTCTCTCTTAATCTTTTAAATATCTGGGAATCCATGCCTGGTTTAAACTCTATATTTCCTACAATCGGATAGAGGGGGGAACTTTTAGTAGAGAACTTCGGGGTCTGATACACTTTATTGCCTGTCCATAGAGTTGGACCTATTATAGGATGGGTTTTAACTGTATGAGGTAGTGCATCATAGCACCATATTGCCCTATTTAAAGGTATGGGGCACATTTGTTGCTCCATCTCGATCCACAATTTATGATCCCCATGTCTACTCCAATCTACTATCCTCCCCAATTGGGTGGCCTGGTGATATTTTAAGACATCGGGCGCGGATATTCCCCCCCGCCCCCTTGGGTAGGGTCAATAATTTCCTGCCAATCCTTGGCCTTTTACATGCCCATATAAATTTTGTGAATATCATCCGGACTTGGTTGAAGTATGACATGGGGATCTGAACTGGAAGAGCTTGAAAAAGATATAAAAATTTTGGAACTACATTCATTTTTAAAATATTACATCTCCCGAACCATGAATGCATCCCTCTACTCCAGCCTTCTAGCAATGTTCTAATTGTGCCCAATAATGGTTTGAAATTTAAATCGAAAATCTCTTTTAAGTCTGGGGGCATTTGTGTTCCCAAATAGTTCAATACTCTAGTCGTCCATTTAAACTTAAAACTATCTACCAAGCCGCTTTTAATGAACTCTGGGAGTGCTATCCCCATCGCCTCCGATTTGCTATAATACATTTTTAAATTCGTCATCTTCCCGTAAAGTTCTACTTCTTTCATTAAATTTGGTAACGAAATGTGTGGTGTTGCTAAAGAGAAAAGCATATCATCTGCATATGCCGATACTTTATATTCTCTTCCACCAAGTTCAATACCAACGATATCTTTATTTTGTCGAATCTTATTTAACAATGGTTCCAATGTCAATGCAAATAGCAGAGGCGACAGGGGGCAGCCCTGCCTGTACCATTTGTGATTGTCAAGGGCATAGAATATACCCCATTTACTTTAACCAAGGCCCTAGGCCCCACATACACCCCGGCTATCCACTGTACCATCCGCTCTCCTAGTCCCATCTGTTTTAAGGTCTCCAGCATAAATTTCCAATTCACTCTATCGAATGCTTTCTCTGCATCCGTATTCAGGAAAAAACACTCGAAATCTTTATTTACTTGATATATCAAATTTAGGACTTTAATAGTGCTATCTCTCGCTTCTCTAGTTGGTATAAACCCCACGTGATCTAGGTGGACAAGTTTGGAAAGCAGGGGCTGTATACGGGATGCCAGAATCTGTCATTATTTTTAGGTCTACATTCAGCAAGGATATTGGTCTGTAACTGCTACATACCCCTGGGTCCTTCCCTTCTTACAGGATGACCGTAATATGTGCCATCAGTGCTTCTGATGGTAGTATCCCCGTTTGACCTACTTTATTAAATACCTTAGTCATATATGTTCCCAGTTGTGTGCTGAAACTTTTATAATATTGTATAGTGAACCCATCTGGGCCTGGCGCCTTACCATGTTTTTTCGTTTTCATTATTCTTTGCACTTCTTCCAAGGTAATTGGTTTTTCTAAGTTTCTACGTTCTGGAGATGTTAGTCTAGTTAAACATGAAGAAGATATATATTTCTCGACAGTCTCAGGTGGGTTCACTATTTCTTGGAGATTATTTAAAGAGGCATAGTATTTCCTAAATTCTTGTGCTATTTCTTTTGAAAGATAAAGTTTCTGATCTACTTTTGTTTTAATAAATGGGACATATGACCGTGTCTGTAGTTTTTTTTAATTTTCTTGCCAGTAACTTCCCACACTTATCTCCTGAATTATACGACGTCCTTTCTGAGTATTGTAGAACTGCTTCAGCCTTGTATAGTAGGAGGTCTGTGTAACGGATTGAACCATGACAACCAGAGTCTTTGGAAGGATGAGAGATACTCCTGTGCCAGGGACACTAATAACTCCTGGGTCTAAGTCCACCCTGTGCCCTTTTGGGTGTAGGGTGGCTAATAGGATCATAATTCATATATTACATGAGAAGGGACATTAATAATAATTCATGTTTGCAGGATACTGAGATATTAAGGTGTTCCTACTAGACATCTGCTTTTAAAATGCTAAGTGACCCGGCTTGTGAAAGACATTTCATTCTGTTGAAAGGTGTTAATTACATTGGCTCCTGAAAGACCTTTTGATTGTGTGATTCATTGTGTTTAAAGCAATGGGTTAAAGTCTCTCTCTTCAGATGTATTGAATTAGCATGTCAATTATGTTTAGGAATGTATTAGATTTTTAGTAAAAAAATAGCAAAAATGTATTAGTACTGTAATATTGGGGGTTGTTAGCTCAAGTGGGATATGCGTTTTAAGTGATTCACGCCAGTCAGGAACTCTCTTTAAGGGCTTGTTGGCCCACTTTTATTGAAAAGGAAAAAATAAACAAAAGTCCAAACATAGGTTTCCCACGCAGGGGTTTTCACTGTCCACACAAAACGATACCTTCAGCCTCCTGGCTTACACGTGTAAAGAAAATACCGAGCCACCTGGCTCTCCTCAGCAGTAGCCCAACTGCTTAGGCTCCAGCATGGAACCTTCCTGACTCCTGTCAGCAACCTCACTCAGGTCTCTGGGGTTTCTCACAGTGCAGCCTGCACTCTTCGGCTAATTCAGTGCACACCTGCACTCTCTGGGTTCTCCCTTGCAAGCCTGGTCTCCTCGGGAGGGTGGAGCCCAGAATGCTGGTCCTGAGTTTCCTATCAGGCCCACACACACCTGCATAATCAGTGTGCTGACCCATCTGAAAATATGGACCCAGGACTGGGGATTTCATCCCACCCGGATCTCTACAAAATCCCCAGGCTCCAGGTCCCAAAGCGTACTTAATTACAAATTGAGGGAACTGAAATGCCAGTTTCCTCTGAAACCAGTAAATACGCTGGAGCCCCTCAACCCGACCGATTGAGAACCCTGGGTCACCACACTCCTGGGGTACCACACTACTACAGTACATATTTAGACATAAATATTATTCAATAATAAAAACATTCATAATTGGAGAAAGGTGTTTGAGAAAGCAGATTATTGCCAAACAGCTTCTTCATTCCAGTCGTGTTACTGGTTCGACTAGTTTCGCCCTGTTGGGCTTCATCGGGAACCCACAGTGGAATATATTCTATATAAATGGAAAATACACCATGAAATAGTATATCAAAAAATAAAGATAATATTACATATCTGTAAACAAAAAATGAATACTGATCTGAAATTGCTGTCAAAGATCATAGATAGTCACATCCTTAGTTAGAATAAATACTAGATAATAATCATATAAGTACAAAGAATTACGAGTCAGGGGAAAATGCATACCTTGATTTAGGTGAGGGGAGGACCATGAAGAGGAACGCCCACAGGGGCGTGTTCTCAGAGGTAAAGAGAAGACGCCTAGCAAGCGAGATGGATAGTGACCCAGTTAAGGGTCGTTGAGTTGAGTTGAGTTGAGGTGCACTTTCTATAGCGTGGTCAATTACCCCGAAGGATCCCGACACTCTGGCGACGTCCCTGGGTAAACCCAGGGACAAGTGGACAACAAGATGGTACGACTTGGACTGATGTTCCCGCTCGGATGTTACACTCAGGCCAACTGACGCCTTAAGCCGGGTAGGCTTGATGGAATAGCCATGTTTTTAAACTCCGGCAAAAGGCCGCCAGTGATGCCGCCTCATGGATGTCCTCCGGGAGGGAGTTCCACAGCATGACACCCTGGTGGGAGAAGGACCTGCCACCCCGACGAGTTTTCTTAGGCACCGGTATGCTTAGGAGGCATTTCCTGCTAGATCGCAGAGTTCTTCCCGGGGCTCTCTTGAGGAACCTTCTCCGCAGGTAGCCAGGGGCTATGCCTTTCAAGATCTTATACATAAGGCAGCCGGCTTTGAACAGAGAACGTTGAACAACGGGTCACCTAGCAGATGTGTTCCTAGGTGTGAAACTAATTGGAGGAGACTAAGTTACAGGAGTGTCGGTTCAAACACAGCAATAATAGCGTGATGTGGTAAAAGGTTTGCTTACTGATACAAGGTAGTGGACAAATGTGGATGATCAGAACGGTCGTTTATTCCGATGCAACAAATGCAATGGTCCCGACCACTAGATGTTGATACAGCACTCTAATCCATGAGCACTAAGGAGTAAAAGAATGAGTTCAGGATAATATATAGATGATAAACCAAGTTTATAATAATATAGCTGTCCATATAAAAAGACAGAGAGAGAGTCATTAGCACAATTCCCAGAAAAATATCTGGGAGTGCAGGTATAAAAACTGCAGCAGTGCTGGACTGTAAGAAGGGTATATAAATGTATTACCGTTAAACTAACCTTGTTCCAGGGTAGTAGAAGATATACTTCCAACAAGGCTTATCAGGGCATAGGCTATACCTGGTGAATCTAAAATAGATAAATAAACAAAACAAGGTGGAATAAATAGGATCCGCCATCAAAAAACGTGTGGTAGGAGATCAGTGTAAAGTAACTGTTCTCAATAGTCTATACCTGTATGCAATGTAGGTTGAGGAGACACACATCCGATCTCTCCATGAGCCCAGCGCTGAGTGCTGACATCTCATGAAGCTGATAAAATAGTCCTCTCCATTAGGCTGAACACGCCTCAGCTGTCAAATGGGCGGTGAGCCTGATGGTACTGGGCGGGGGAATGACGTGTCTACTGGGAGTTCCCTGGGAAGCCCTGATGGAAGCGCGCATGCGTGCGAGCGCGGGATGCGCGCGACTAGGCTGACTACGTCAGGGAAGACCATGGACTGCCCCTGGGAGGGCCGTATACGCCGCTCAGCCAGTGGGGATCGTCGGGGGCGGACCTGGGCAACACCCGGGCCTCCGCTCGGATTCGATGCTAATATGACAAGCATCGGTACAGGCCCCTACCCGCCCAGGTAGGCTGAATGACATCACTAGGGACACATAGCCTGCTGAGTCTCAGTGCACCCATAATAGGAGCACCTGGTCTCTGAACCCTTCACTATCGTCCCCACACTAGTAATCAAGGCTGTATAGCAAATTACCCCGATTCGCAGAAGGCAGACAAGCAATTAGTATATACAATAGATCATGCTGTAAAACATCTGCTATATGAGAATAGCTGATAGATGAGGTACAGGGATTGGTATTAGAAGGGAGATATGCAACAAAACAATACATAACCTAAAACATAAACTGCATTAAGCAGAAGAGTGTGTATATAGGTGATACTCTGATACACCTCCACCAATCATGACGTGATAGTGTTGTTCCACTGTTTCAAGTCTTTTGGAGGCATTAAAATCTAGAGTAACAAATATTCTGCCTTAAGGTTGCCAAGAGAGTCGGTATCATCAGACCCTCGATATAATGGAAGCTCTAGTACCTAAGAGAAGCCTCAGAGTTGTTAGAGGCAGATAAAATCGAGGGAATCAGAGATAAACAATCACCAAAATTGAAAATAAATATATCTCAGAGTAGAGATAGGTCTAGCCCGAAAGGTCTAGGTCTTATAAGGGTGCATCTAGCTTGCGGTGTCCTAAAGGTCTATAATGGACACAAGTATTGTTCACATGAAATCTAAAAGTTGTAAGGCAGCATACTTACTGATGGATAACAAAGACTCTATAGCACATATATAGAAAAATGTACAAAAAGTATGTACACATATAAAAATGTCGATGGAAAATCTATGAAATCTATAAGAAAGGCTTGTAACTGATGTTCTCGTTCAAGCCCCGGGTGTTGAGAGGCTCGTAACGAGTAAATCCATTTAGCTTCAATTTGCAGAAGACGTTTATCTGCATCACCACCTCTTTCATTGAGGGGTATGTGCGCCAGGGCATAGAATCCCATCATTGTGTTGTTGTGGTTATGAAAAAGCCCAATGTGTCGGCTGATGGGTGTCTCCATCAGTTTTTTTGTTGACGGCTCGTACATGGTCTCTTATTCTGCATAGAAAGTTGCGTTTGGTTTTGCCCACATAGAAAGCTCCGCAGTTACATTTCATCAAATATATCACTCCCATCGTCTGGCAAGTGACACGAAATTTAGGAGTCAATGTTTCTCCATTGGGGAGGTTGATGCTTGAGCCTCTCAGGATGTAGCGGCAGAAGTTACATTTCCCACAGGGGAATGTCCCCGTCTGGGTGGGTTTGGGGATCATTTGTACAGCATAGTGGCTCGATACTGTGTTATCTCTAATAGAAGGAGACCTTTTGAACGTGATTTCTGGGGAAGCATTAATGAATTTGTTCATCTTGACATCAGAAGTAAGTAAATACCAAAATTTACTATATATTTTGCGTATCGAATTGTACTGTCTATTAAAGAGAGTGATAATTCTGGTGGTATTGGATTTGATCTCTGCTTTCGATTTGTAAATGAGAGAGTTTCTTTCCAAGCTATTGGCTTTATTAAATGCTCTGCGGAGGCATGTCTTGGTATAGCCTCTATCTCTCAAACGTGAGTATAGTTGTCCAGCCTTGCGTTTAAAGTCATTTTCATGTGAACAATTTTGTCGCAATCTTAGATATTGGCTGTAGGGAATACTATTGACCAGAGGTTTGGGATGTGAACTGGTAGCATGTAAGAGGCTGTTGCCAGCCATAGGTTTCCTGTAAAGGGTTGAGCAAAGGGAGCCTTGCTCATCTACATACAGTTCAACGTCTAAAAATGTAATCCGTTCCTGACTGAAGCTATGGGTGAATTTGAGGTTATATTGATTCACCTGTAACCTGGCCAGGAATACTAACAAACTCTCTTTAGGACCTGCCCAAACCTTTAACACATCATCGATGTATCTGTGCCATGTAAGCGCGTTTGCAGATAGATCGTCAGGGGAGTCCTCCCCAAATAGATCACGCTCCCATCCCCCCAGGTACAGGTTTGCGTATGAGGGGGCGCAACCCGCCCCCATTGCCACACCCTGTACCTGGAGGTAATGGGAGCGTTTGAACAGGAAGATGTTATTAGTCAGAATGAATTCTAACAACTCGATGATGAAGTTGTTATACTTACAAGTGTTTTTATCGCGTTCGTTGAGAAAGCTTCTAACGACTTGTACGCCAAAGCCATGTGGAATAGAGTTGTATAGAGCTTCAATATCTATGGCTACTAGCCAAGCCCCTTTAGGGATGCTTAGTCCATCGATAATTTTCAATAGCTCAATCGTATCTTTGACGTGAGAAAAAAGACTTTGTACATGGGGGTACAGATACTCGTCAATGATTCTACTCAAATTCTTTGTCAAAGAGCCGCAGCCGGATACAATAGGGCGGCCAGGTGGGGGTATGACCCCTTTGTGGATTTTAGGTAGGGCGTAGAACGTGGGAGTAACAGGACTCTCCACGTTCAAGAATTGTTAACGTGTTATCGTCAATGGTGCCAAGTTGGTATGCACGGTTTAATATCTGGCGGTATTGTCTGATGCTCTGTGCAATCATAGAGGGTGGTACTGGTCTATACCAATCTCTATTACTAAGGATGCTGAGACATCTCTTCATAACCCGACCTGTTCATGATAACTATGTTTCCACCTTTATCGGATGGTTTTATGACTAATTCGTCATTGTTCCGAATAGAGTTAAGGGCCGTCTTAAGATTAGGGCTTAGGTTAGGGCGAGGGCCTGCCCTCCAGTTAGTTGCCTCAATTTCCTTAGTCACCTGCAGGACAAACGCCCAAATATTGGGGTTGCCCTGCAGGACGGGGAATGATCTAGACTTGGGTTTATAGGACTTAGGGGTTTCAAAGACCGGTCTATTAATTCTAGATTGTACCAATTTACCGGGGGTAACTCCGGGCAACTGGTACGTCCAGCCCTGTTCCTCTGGGTTGCTCTCATCCCATAGAGACATTAAGTCCTGTAAAGCTTGTAATTCTTGAAGGGATACTTTGTCTAAGATGGTGTTATAAATACTGGAAACGCTAGGCGTCTTCTCTTTACCTCTGAGAACACGCCCCTGTGGGCGTTCCTCTTCATGGTCCTCCCCTCACCTAAATCAAGGTATGCATTTTCCCCTGACTCGTAATTCTTTGTACTTATATGATTATTATCTAGTATTTATTCTAACTAAGGATGTGACTATCTATGATCTTTGACAGCAATTTCAGATCAGTATTAATTTTTTGTTTACAGATATGTATTATTATCTTTATTTTTTGATATACTATTTCATGGTGTATTTTCCATTTATATAGAATATATTCCACTGTGGGTTCCCGATGAAGCCCAACAGGGCGAAACTAGTCGAACCAGTAACACGACTGGAATGAAGAAGCTGTTTGGCAATAATCTGCTTTCTCAAACACCTTTCTCCAATTATGAATGTTTTTATTATTGAATAATATTTATGTCTAAATATGTACTAATACATTTTTGCTATTTTTTTACTAAAAATCGAATACATTCCTAAACATAATTGACATGCTAATTCAATACATCTGAAGAGAGCGACTGTAACCCATTGCTTTAAACACAATGAATCACACAATCAAAAGGTCTTTCAGGAGCCAATGTAATTAACACCTTTCAACAGAATGAAATGTCTTTCACAAGCCGGGTCACTTAGCATTTTAAAAGCAGATGTCTAGTAGGAACACCTTAATATCTCAGTATCCTGCAAACATGAATTATTATTAATGTCCCATCTCATGTAATATATGAATTATGATCCTATTAGCCACCCTACACCCAAAAGGGCACAGGGTGGACTTAGACTCAGGAGTTATTAGTGTCCCTAGGCGTCTTCTCTTTACCTCTGAGAACACGCCCCTGTGGGCGTTCCTCTTCATGGTCCTCCCCTCACCTAAATCAAGGTATGCATTTTCCCCTGACTCGTAATTCTTTGTACTTATATGATTATTATCTAGTATTTATTCTAACTAAGGATGAGACTATCTATGATCTTTGACAGCAATTTCAGATCAGTATTCATTTTTTGTTTACAGATATGTATTATCTTTATTTTTTTATATACTATTTCATGGTGTATTTTCCATTTATATAGAATATATTCCATTGTGGGTTCCCGATGAAGCCCAACAGGGCGAAACTAGTCGAACCAGTAACACGACTGGAATGAAGAAGCTGTTTGGCAATAATCTGCTTTCTCAAACACCTTTCTCCAATTATGAATGTTTTTATTATTGAATAATATTTATGTCTAAATATGTACTAATACATTTTTTGCAATTTTTTTACTAAAAATCGAATGTATTTATGCTTCAGCTGTTTTGGGTTTGATCAGACTCATACACATATATCTTATAGTTATCCATTGTGCATCAGCAAGAATCCCTAACCCACATCCCGCCCGTATTCGGGGGAACCTTTCTAACTCATACTCATTGAGGGATTTCGATGCAGATGGTTTCTTTTGCATTTGCCTAACAATTAGTGGTTGCTCTAGAACTTTTCTATATCTTTAGGAATGTATTCACGCCCAGGTGTAAGAACCTTCCCTTTAGAGACAGCCATCTGTCTAAAGATATGGTTTGAAGGGAAATCATTGTGTGACAGTATTTTGTTTTGATGTCATTATCTACAGGAATGTCATTCTCTCTGAGGCAGTAGTTAAGTCATGCTAAATATATCGGTGCCGAATTGTCTGTACAGTTACTACCCATAGTGTGTGATGAGGGGGGTGGAGATTGCATTGTCCTGTGATTAACTGTAACATCTTGTACTGTATAAAAAGCTGAGAAGAAACCATTAAAGTGTTCAGTCATTTGGAAACAAGTACAGAGCAGAGTCTCGTCTTGATTCTGGGAAATGGAATGGATCGTGTATGCAAGATTGTCGCAATGTGTCAGATAAGCTTGTCATGGTTGGATGGAAGGTCGTAAACGGTGTTGACCATTACAGTCTGCTAATTGTCTTCTTAAATGTGTTAATTCTGTTCCCAAGCCTACTTCTGTTTTTTTTTAGGCTGTATCTCTAATCTCTGTATTTTTTCTATTCTTTTATTTGTTCTTCTCTTGCCTTTTTAATCCTGGAGCCATGTTTAATTAAGACCCCTCGAATTACTGATTTATGGGCTTCCCATATTATTCCTGGGTCACATTCTCCGTTATCATTTGTCTGAAAGTACCATATAATTTCTTTTTTTACATCCTCCATTATTTGGGGGTTCTGCAATAGGCTCTCGTTTAACCTCCATCTCCACTCTGGCATCTGAGTCCCCCCGCCTAAAGTCACCTCAATCGTAACTGGTGCGTGGTCTGTCCATGTTATATTCCCTATTGAGATTTCTTGTACCAAATGTAGCATCTGATGAGGTATCAAAAAAAGATCTATTCTTGAATATATTGGGGGGTTCGAATAATACGTATAATCCTTTTCTCCTGCGTGTAAGATACGCCAGCCATCCACTAGCTGTAATTCATGTAGTTTCCGTATAATTCATTTTCTAATTCCACTAGGGACTGATGATACCCCACCAGAGGTGTCTACCTTTGGGTCCAAGGGAATATTTAAATCTCCTCCACATATCAATTTACTGTACCTTTTCTGAATTTCATCAATTTAGAGAGCACCTTAACCACTTAAGGACCGCCGCATGTACATATACATCGGCAGAATGGCACGTACATGCACATCAACGTACCTGTACATGCCTGCCTAGATGCGGGTTGGGGGTCCGATCGGGACCCCCCGGGTACATGCGGCAGTTCCCGTGGCTCTGGGAGCGATCTGGGATGAGGGGGCGGCTATTAGTTTTTGTCCACCCCCTCACGATTGCTCTCAGCTAATGCGCGCGCTCCCCCGCCCTCCTCTGCCTGCACTGTAAACACAGGCAGAGGAGGAAGTGATGTCACCGCTCCTCCCGCCAGTATTTTCGTCCGGCGGAAGAGAGGAGACATCACAACAGTGAGTACACAAGCACTACACTGACACCAGGACACATAGGCACACAAATCACCCCCCGATCACCCCCCCGTCACACTGTCACTAAATAGCAGTGATCATTTACTGATCACTGCATTTAGTGTCAGTGTGACAGACAGTTAGTGTTAGGTCCAGGAAAGCCCCCCTACCCCCCCAATAAAGGTTTTAACCCCTTGATCACCCCCTAGTTAACCCTTTCACCCCCCTTTTGCCAGCGTCACTAAGCAATCGTCTTTCTGATCGCTGTATTAGTGTCGCTCGTGCCGCTAGGTAGCTAGTCATTTTTTGAGGTTCGCCGCCATGTTTTTATAGTATTAGAAAATTTATGGGGGCACCTAACGCTATAAAAACATTGTGGCGAACCTCAAAAAATAACTAGCTACCTAGCGGCACTAGCGACACTAATACAGCGATCAGAAAAACGATCACTTAGTGACGCTGGCAATAGGGGGTGAAAGGGTTAACTCGCAGCAATCAGGGGTTAAAACCTTTATTAGGTACCCCCATAAATTTTATAATATAGGTTTTAACCCCTGATTGCCCCTAGAGTTAACCCTTTCACCCCCTATTGCCAGCGTCACTAGGCGATCGTTTTTCTGATCGCTGTATTAGTGTCGCTAGTGCCGCTAGGTAGCTAGTTATTTTTTGAGGTTCGCCCACCAGGTTTTTATAGCGTTAGTTACCCCCATACATTTTCTAATAATGGTTTTAACCCCTGATTGCCCCTAGAGTTAACCCTTTCACCCCTATTGTCAGTGTCACTAAGCGATCCTTTTTCTGATCGCTGTATTAGTGCCGCTAGGTAGCTAATTTTTTGAGGTTGGCCTGCTAGCGTTAGTTACCCCCATACATTTTCTATTCATGGTTTTAACCCCTGATTGCCCCTAGAGTTAACCCTTTAACCCCCTATTACCAGCGTCACTAAGCGATCGTTTTTTCTGATCGCTGTATTAGTGCCGCTAGGTAGCTAGTTATTTTTTTAGGTTCGCCCGCTAGGTTTTTATAGCGTTAGGTACCCCCATACATTTTCTAATAAAGGTTTTAACCCCTTATTGCCCCTAGAGTTAACCCTTTCACCCCCTATTGCCAGCGTCACTAAGCGATCGTTTTTCTGATCGCTGTATTAGTGTAATTAGTGCCGCTAGGTAGCTAGTTAGTGCCAGTAACGCTTACACCCACGCGCAAAGCATACACCCCCCATATGTGGAATTACACGCCAAAATACATTCTGCTGCTTCTCCTGAGTACGGGGATACCACATGTGTGAGACTTTTTGGGAGCCTAGCCGCGTATGGGACCCCAAAAACCAATCACCGCCTTCAGGCTTTCTAAGGGTGTACATTTTTGATTTCACTCCTCACTACCTATCACAGTTTCGAAGGCCATAAAAAGCCAAAATAGCACAAAAAAACCAAATGACCCCATTTTGGAAAGTAGACACCCCAAGCTATTTGATGAGGGGCATTCCGAGTCCATGGAATATTTTATATTTTGACACAAGTTGCGGGAATATGACAAACTGATTTTTTTTTGCACAAAGTTGTCACTAAATGATATATTGCTCACACATGCCATGGTTATATGTAGAACTGCACCCCAAAATACATTCTGCTGCTTCTCCTGAGTACGGGGATACCACATGTGTGGGACTATTTTGGAGCCTAGCCGTGTACGGGGCCCCGAAATCCAAGCACCGCCTTCAAGATTTCTAAGGGCATACATTTTTGATTACACTCCTCACTACCTATCATAGTTTTGAAGGCCATAAAATGCCAAGATGGCACACAACCCCTCCAAATGACCCCATTTTGGAAAGAAGACACCCCAATCACCGCCTTCAAGATTTGTGCGAGTGAAATCAAAAATTTATGTCCTTAGAAATCTTGAAGGCGGTGATTGGTTTTCGGGGTCCCGTACGCGGCTAAGCTCCCAAAAAGTCCCACACATGTGGTATCCCCATACTCAGGAGAAGCAGCAGAATGTATTTTGGGGTGCAATTCCACATATAACCATGGCATGTGTGAGAAATATATAATTTAGTGTCAACGTTTTGTAATTTTTATTTTATTTTTTATTTTTGGTCATTATTCAATCACTTGGGGCAAAAAAAAATAATATTCCATGGACTCAACATGCCTCTCAGCAAATAGCTTGGGGTGTCTTCTTTCCAAAATGGGGTCATTTGGGGGGGTTGTGTGCCATCTTGGCATTTTATGGCCTTCAAAACTATGATAGGTAGTGAGGAGTGAAATCAAAAATGTATGCCCTTAGAAATCTTGAAGGCGGTGCTTGGATTTCGGGGTCCCGTACACGGCTAAGCTCCTAAAAAGTCCCACACATGTGGTATCCCCATACTCAGGAGAAGCAGCAGAATGTATTTTAGGGTGCAATTCCACATATAACCATGGCATGTGTGAGAAATATATCATTTAGACAACTTTATGTAAATAATTTTTATTGGCATTATTCAATCACTTGGGACAAAAAAAAAATATTTAATGGACTCAACATGCCTCTCAACAGTTTCCTTGGGGTGTCTACTTTTCAAAATGGGGTAATTTGGGGGAGTTTTGTACTGCCCTGCAATTTTAGCACCTCAAGAAATTAGATAGGCAGTCATAAAATAAAAGCTGTGTAAATTCCAGAAAATGTACCCTAGTTTGTAGACGCTATAACTTTTGCGAAAACCAATAAATATACGCTTATTGCATTTTTTTTTTTACTAAAGACATGTGGCCGAATACATTTTGGCCTAAATCTTTGACTAAAAGTTAGTTTATTCGATATTTTTTACTTTTTGTTATAAGAAAAATCTTTTTTTTTCAAAATGTTCGGTCTTTTTCTGTTTATATCGCAAAAAAAAAAAAAAAAAATCGCAGAGGCACTCAAATACCATCAAAAGAAAGCTCTATTTGTGGAAGAAAAAGGACGCAAGTTTCGTTACAACATTGCATGACCGCGCAATTACCAGTTAAAGCAGCGCAGTGCCAAATTGTAAAAACACCTTGGCCCAGATTCACAGAGCGATTACGCCTGCGCAACAGGAGATGCGCGTGCGTAAGTCTAAATGTGCGCGTGCGTTTCGTTGCGCGGCATCCCCAGAACGAGATACGCAAAATTTCGCGTAATTTCGTTAGACTGGCGCATCCGTCCGCGCAAAAGTGCGATAGACACACCATTGATTTGCTAGTCAAATATGCTAATGAGGGACTTACGGGGATCCACAAAACAACGTTGGGGCAGCGCAGGCGACGCAGTGTGCGCAACAGCAAAATGTCCTGTCTAAAATTAGAGCTGATAAAAGCTGGTCTAAAAAAAGAAAAAAAGTCTACTTGTTAGATAAAGCAACACTGTTAGTGAGCAGCTCAGCAGTCACACGTGTTGCTCAACAATCTGTATGCCAACATGCCAGGGGCATCGTCGCGCATAGCTATACTACTGACTTTAGATGAACAAAGAAGGAGGAGGGCACGGAGGATGGCACGGAGGATGGCACGGGAGAGGATATATCGTACCCGCATAGACCTGTTTGGCATGAGTGATTCTGAGGTGTATCGCATCTTCAGATTCACCCCTCATGCCATCCTGGAATTAACCACAACCCTGCAGGATGACATCACAAGCCCAACACACCGCTCACATGCAGTGCAGCCACTGGTCAAGGTCCTGGCAACACTCCATTTCCTTGCCAGTGGCTCTTTTCAGCGTACAAGTGGAGTGGTGGCTGGGATGTCACAGTCCTCCATGAGCAGATGTGTGCACCAGGTTGTCCCTGCAATACTCAGACGCATGGCTAACCAAATCATCAAACCCACCACTGAGGAGCTGCGGCTGAAGGCAATGACAGATTTCTACAGAATTGCCAGATTCCCACGCACTGTGGGGGCCATTGATTGCACACATGTGGCACTCCAGCCCCCCCAGGAGACAGAGCACATGTACCGCAATCGGAAGCATTGGCATTCCATCAATGTACAGGTGATAGTCGATGCCCAAGTCCTCATATGGCACGTCCGTGCCAAACACCCAGGGTCCAGCCATGACAGCTACATATACAATCAATGCCACATCCGATTGGAATTCGATCAGAACGTGTATGGGGACACCTGGCTGGTTGGTGAGTGACATGGGTGGCAGGCATGACTATCCCCTCCCATGATGCACATCACAAGGGGCACATGCATGACTAACATCCTCCTGTCTTTTCCCTTACAGGTGACTCTGCATATCCACTGGGACCCCATCTCATGACTCCTATCCGGAACCCCCAAACTCCAGGAGAGGAAAGATACAATCAAGCACATGCTCAAACACGAGCAGTGGTCGAGCGCACCTTTGGCATCCTAAAGTCACGTTTCCGATGCCTGGATAAGTCTGGGGGTACCCTCTTGTACTCCCCAAACTTTGTGTGCCAGATCATCGGTGCATGTTGCATGCTGCACAACTTTGCAGAAAGAAAGGGCCTGCAGATTGACCTACGTGATGACCTGACCCCTGAACCAGACAATCCCCCCCTAACCGAGGTTAACCCGTCTTCTGAGGGAAGAGCAGCCAGGAGACAGCTCACATTGGGCATCTTTGCACGTTAAACATACACATTAATCATGGCACAATGAGAATGCATGCATGCACAACACTGTAGTCCCTAGCACACACACCCCACATCCACATCAAATTGGATTGGCACCAGTCCACCATGCAGGACTTGTGAGCAGCAACGCCACGCCAAGGCTCCAATTATGTCACTGTACATTCATACACCATTCACACGGACCTGGGGATCACTTCTCCCTGGTCCTGGGGAACCCTTCTCCACCAAAATAGAGGGTGACACCCCTTTTCCGGCAGGAATGTCACCCCCACATTCACACAGCATTCACAACCCAAAAAATAAAAATGACCTGCAAAATCAAAAAATTTCCAGCAAAAAAAAAAAAAATTGGAAAAAAAAAAATTTGGGGGAAAAACAAATTACTGCCCTCTGCGTGAGCCACGCCTGGGGCGCCCCCGGCCACGGCCCCGGCTTCTCAGGGGAGACTCATGGGGAAGGGGTAAAACCGGGGAAGGAGGATCAGCCCCTGATCTCTGCCCACCTGGTGGCCTGCCCTCCAAGGCCACGGCAATTCTGTCCAGGGCAGCACCAACTGTTGCCGTGTTGGCCTGGATAGCCAGGGTAAGGGCCCTCACATCCTGCCCAACGCCTGCTGATGTCATCTGCAGTTCATTTAGGCAGGTTGTGAAAGCCCGGGAGTGGGAGTCCAGGTTCCCCAGCGTATCCTTGATGGAGGACAGGCTCTCCTCCATCCGCACCAATGTCTGGCTGACCTGTCCCAGATGGCGGGTCTGGAGGAACTGGTCCCTTCTCAGGGTGGCGGGCAGGAGATCGGCCAACCCCCTGGTGGTCTGGGATGACATCCTGCCTCCAGCTGATGCTTGTGGCCGGGGAGAAGGGGAGGCCCTTGTGAGGGGAGCCATGTTGGGGGAGGAGGGGGGGGGCTCCCCCTTAGGGAGGCCTGCCTGCTGGCAGCCAGAGGGGAGGAGTCCTCAAAACCCAAACGTCCAGTGCCTGACATGGACTCCTCCTCCTCATGATTCTCCTCCTCCTCATGATTGTCCTGCTCCTCATGATTGTCCTCCTCCTCTTGAACCTCCTCTGCGGACTCCGGCCTTGTTGGGGGGGCCTCATTAGGCTGCTGTCCTGGGGTTGGTGCGGTCAGGCCAGATGGCCCTGCACCCTCCTGCACATCTGTGGATGACACAAAACATTCACAGGTTGGAGGATCCACACACTTGCCACATATTCCCTTTCACCCCCTCCCCCACACATGCTACACACCTGATATTAAAAAAGAAAACAACTTACCTGGCACCACGGGCTGGGGACTGGAGTCAAAGCCGGGCAGGCCCTCAACTTCATGCCGATGAAAGGTCAGGGCCACCGCACGCTCCTCCGCTGTCAGGCTAATACGGCATGGTGGGCCCCCTCCTGTGCCCCTGGCATGGGCATGCATTCTGGCCAACTTCTTTTTGACCAGACGCCGGAGGTCATTGATTTTTTTGTCAATCCCAGACCTGGTCCGTGTCTCCCCCTGCCCTGCAGAATTCACCTGGTCAGTGATCCTATCCAATATCTCCCTCCTCCTGGCCGGGGTGGTGTTGGCACTCTCTGGGCCGTGGAGGTAACGCTCATACTCGCTAATGGCCCGGGCAAGAATCTGTTTTTCCACAACTGTAAAATTCAGCTTGCGTTTTCTCTCATTCATCCTTCCAAAAAAAAAAAGGCCCAGTCAACAAAATTCACGCACACAAACAAGCACAACCAATCAAAAAAAAACACACACAGAGAGAAAACGACTCAGCAAGAAACAGTCCCCAAAAAACAAAACACAAATACAGCAGAAAAAGAAACAAAAATAAATATATCAATCAAACAAACAGTCTCTCAAACACTTATCAAAAACCACTTTCAAAAATCTACTAACAACCACTTGATCACACAGAACACTAATCTGACAACTACAAAACACACCGCAACGAACAACAAGAACAAAAGCACTTTGTTAAATGGGAAGGGACAAAGGGATGTACTTTTGCAAAGGAAGTGCGTTTGTGTGTGTCTATTTATGCTGTTTGCGTAGTTCACAACGTTGCCCTAGTCCATTTCCAATTTCACTGATTGCGCCGCTCCCGAGTTGTGAGCATGCGCACATCGGAGCTGACATGGTCTCGTTCAAGCGCGCATGCGCGAGCCAGCCGGCCCTTCATTTGCATGGGGTCACGGCTCATTTCAATGTAACACGCCCACGTCTTTCCCAATTTGTATTACTCCTCCTTACGCCTCTGGAAAAATGTTACGTATGCGCAATTTCCTGCGCAAAAGCTACGAGAATAGGGTGATTACGCGGCAAAATTGCGCAAGTCTAACGTAAAGGCGGTGCGCTACGCAGGTCCAATAATGCGCTGATGTACGTGAATCTGGGCCCTTGAGTCTTTTAGCAGCATATTGGTCCAGTCCTTAAGTGGTTAACTAAAAAGCCATCTTGACCAACGTTCGGCGCATATATAGTAGCTAATGTTACCTATTACCCTTTTTAGAAAAAGAAATCTCCCTCCCGGGTCAGCAAATTTATCTGTTAGAGACCAGGGAATTCTGTTTGATATAAGGATAGCCACTCCTTTACTTTTAGCTTCCTGATTTGAGACCTGAAATATATTTGGGAAGCACCTATTTTGAAGATAGGGATATGCCCCTTCTTTAAAATGTGTTTCTTGGATAAATCCTATATCTGTGTTAAGGGATTTTAACTAATTTACGTTAAAATTAAAATGAAATAAAATTTTAAAAGTTAAAGGGGATTGAGGAGCCAAAGTTTCCTCTTTAGCGGTCTGAGGGGGTTATATATTACGACTCCTACTTGGGACTACTATTTTCCTGTAGGTGGCAAAAAATTGGGGTACTGGCATCCAATAGCAAGAGCGACTGAGCTCCCGTTTCCTCCTCTTTTATCTCTTATTTTTTAGCCTTTTATCCGTTAATAACAAGCCTTTATTCTACACTATCCTTTCTCCTCTACCCCCTACATCTCCCTGTATTAATTATATTATATTTCCTTCCTTCAAAACTAAACAGTCCCTGATAGGGATGACTCCAACATTTAGGTATTTATATATATTCCAAAAAGAGGGGGAGGAGAGAGAGGGAAAGAAGAGAACAAAAAAATAAATAAAAAATCTCCCCTCCCTCTCTTGCTCTTAAAAAAGTACATTTCAATCTCCCCAAGCAAAAATAGGAGGAGATCTGGAAACACGGGGCTAGAAATATCCATAAGATATAATTTTTTCCCCTGGTGGAAAAAAAAAAAAAGGGGGGGGCAGGGGATAATGAATTTAATTTATATCCATCTATATCTCCCCCTCCTCTCCTCCCCTTAACTCCCTATATCGAGCCTAAAAAAAAAGAAAGGGAGATCAAATAAATTAACCTAGAAGAGTAAATGACGGAGGGCAGTGGAGAGGTAGATAGCCCAGCAAGGCATTTCTTGGATCAATATATATATCTCTAATCACCTAACCGTAGTTTCCCTTTCTATCTTCTACTTTTTTATTCTCTTTGATTAATTTTCCTTTCCCGCCTAAGTTTTCTGATATAATTCTCAGTCTTTCGTTGTTTGTGGGCCCCCTTTCTGGTGTGTTCTCGCAATAGGCTGAAGCCAGTCTGGTACCTCAATCTGTTCTATTCCCACAAATTTAAATAATTCCGGTAGCTCCGACGGTTCTGATAATAGAAATGAGACTGATCCTTTCTTCACTAAAAGTGCAAACGGGTACCCCCAGCTATAGGTTCCACCAGCGGCTTTAATTTTTTCCAGAAGTGGTCTTAATTGTGCCCTCCGTTGTAACGTAGCCCATGAAATATCTGGTAGTATTTTTATTACCATTTCTTGAAGTTTTATTGACTTTACTTCCCATGCCTTCCGACTGATCATTTCTTTATGGGCGTAATGATGAAAACAACCAATAACGTCTCTGGGCTTTGTAGGATCTGTGGACCGTGGCCCCAGAGCTCTATGTAATCTGTCAAATTCAATCAGCTTCTGTATTGATTCCCCTCCAGGCTGCTTGCATATTGAATTTATAACTGTGCATAGGGATTCACCTTCGATCTCTTCCGAAATCCCTCTGAACCTAAGATTTAGCCTCCGACTGCGATCTTCGATCTCTTCAAATTTCAAGTATATCACTGAATTATGTGTGCCATGCAGGGATTGTTTTTTTCCCAGACCCTCAAGCCTAGACACCCGGTCTTCCAACTCCAACATTCGCGTCCCTTCTGACGAGATTTTTTCTAAAAAGGCTTGAACCTCTGATCTAATTAACTGAAGTTCCTTTCAATGGCCTTCCTCCAGTCTCGATACTAGCATTTCCATCTCATCACGCGTCGAAAGCGCCTGCAAAATCGCCATTTAGTCTCGTGTGGGGAGTGCCTGTAGTATAGCCATCAGGTCTATTTCAGAGGAAATTTTCTCAGCCATATTTCTATAGTCCTTGCTGCTTATTTCTACCTGCTCTTGCCCCCCTTGTATTAATACTGACGATCCAAGGCTCATTCGAGGTGCTGCTCTTGGTATCTCTGAATACTCTGCCCCCTTATTTTAATCACCAATGCCCTCGCTACAGCCGTAGCGGACCCTGTACGTAAAAAATAGTCTTTTATCTCTGGCTGTACCAGTGGTTTCTTTGTGTGTGTTTTTTGCTGGTTTTTTTTGTGGGTTCACTTGTAGATGTACTTCCTTTTTTTCCTAACATACCGTTTAGAATATAAAACATAGTGCGACGTGATGGGCGGGTATCACCTTTGAAAACGTCCATTCGACGAAACGCGTCAGTTGACCTAGCCACCATTACGTCACACGCATCACGCTAGAGACAGCTAGGTAGGAAACGCCAAGCGGTGAAATGCAAACAGACAGCACGCTTCACGCTCCATATTGGAACTTTCATCCTACAATACCCGGGACCTGCCTGGCCATACCTATTGCTAAGGACCTTCACCTTTGCTTGTACCCAGAGTACCGGGATTACTACTTTATGAGGACTCCTCTCTTTTTCTCCTCTTATGATCATCACCCACAATATTGAATGAGATCACCATAACCCGCTAAGGATCCTGAGACAGAATAGCCGGTATACGACCAACACGGCTCACTGATCCCCAAGGCTCTACACCAGGGGTCTTCAAACTATGGCCCTCCAGGTGTTCAGGAACTACAATTCCCATCATGCCTAGTCATGTCTGTGAATGTCAGAGTTTTGCAATGCCTCATGGGATTTGTAGTTCTGTAACAGCTGGAGGGCCGTAGTTTGAGGATCCCTGCTCTACACCGATACATGTGGGGGGAGCGTGGAATCCATCTGATGTTTCAAGCTGGGAACTGAGGCCGTCATTAATTGGAAATAAGAATCTGCACACCCTTCACATATTGCATAGTGGACAGGGGACTATTGTGTTTATCTGTATATCTATTCATTTATATATATATATATATAAAGTTTCATGTATTATCTGCATTTTGGAGAGACTATATCACCAAGGGCCCAATTACAGGGAATGCTGCCTATGTGAACTGCACGTCGAAACAGCTGCATTTAGTATATATAGTTCAAGTTATGTACATCTATTACTGTTAAATCTATCCTTATAACCACAGGTGGTTTTGAAGGTACCACAATCTATTTATATATTGTATCTGTTCTAGCACAGAGCACACCCAGGAGGACTCACATTTTTGTTTTTTATTTTTGTATCATTAGTATTTATACACATCTATATCATTAACTTTTGGGCTCCCTTCTGTGATTATGATATTGTGGCTCACTGGAAATTTATGTTGACATCTTTTCACGCAAACGGAAGCTTATCTGGTACACTTAGTAGGCCTGACTTGCCCTATGTCTACATCTTTTCCATACACCACCATTTTTTCACTTTAAGCCCACCGGAGGGCTCACTTTATCTTTGTTGTGTATCACCAATACTCATAAAAAGGGGACCTAACACCAGTGGAGGCTTTTCACATAAGCCTACGGCATACAGGCACCCGACACTTTATTATACACTTATCACTAGAAAGGTTGGAGAAAAACACAAGGACCTATCAATACTACATCCAAGCAGCGCCACCACCCTGCACATTCACTTCACTCTATTTAAAAGCTGAAAATTGGTCTGGTTAGGAAGGGGGTTTAAAAGGAGTTGTAAAGGAAAAAAAATGTTGGGCTAAAATTAATGTCTGCAAGGTAGACAGACAGAATAGTGTAATGATTCTGTTAAAAAATGAGTAAATACCTATTAAATTCCTTCATCTATATCACCTCTGGCGTTCTAGTTTCTGTTCTCATTCACTTCCTGGTTTGCGGCGCTCGTTCATGCAAGAACTACATTTTCCAATATGCATTGCAGCATGCTCAGTAATTCACACCTCCTTAAAGTCTCTAACACGTAGAGAGCGTCCTGCTGCATAGATGTAGTTCCCAGGAGCATGTCACTGACCACCACAGTAAAGCCTCCCTTCACGGTGGTGAGTAACAATCAGACAAGCAGGAAGAGAACAGAACAGAGAAGAAATAGAGCAACTTCTGAGCAAAAACAAACAATGAGGAAGTGAAAAGAGGAATGTCTGCAGGTAAAGGATGCTTATTATGAAAACATTTTTTCTTCCTTTACAACCCCTTTAAGCACCCAATGGTCAAGTGGATAACCTTCACATCTTCATAAAAATTATTATGACAAAATTCTCAATTCATGCTGGAATTAGTTGTCACAGAAAAGAACGACACTCCGCTTTGTGGGAATTCTGATTGGAGCAGATTTTACTTAAGTTGTAAATGAATAAAATACATGCGATAAAAAATATATACTGTAAATCATGAGTATATTTTGTTTTATTAAAGTGGTGCTTGTTTCATTACTGAAGGACTTTTTTTTTTTTCCTAACCGATAACCTGCTTTTTCCTCAGCTCATTTATTTTCCATTCCACTTTCTACATTCAGCTTTTTAATGGAAACATTTTTGTGCCCACAACAACTAACTAAGGGACAAATTGTGTGCACAGCACATTTGGGACAATCCTGTTAAACTCAGATGTCTTGGCAACCCCACAATGTTCCCCTCACACATTCCAACAGTTTCTAGACAAATGTAGAAGGCACAGTTCTCCCTACCAAGACCTATTTTAAAAGTCAGACCTTATTATTCCACTTAAAAGAATGCTAATCATTAGTCCTGCTGAGCTTTGCTAATTCCCTTGGTAATACAGACATTTAGACTGAATTGCAACCATGCATTGGGCTCATCTAAAAGGCACAATACATAAAATGCTACTCAGTCTACTAACTAAACTAGCTTTCAACCAAATCCAAACTATACTTTCTTCCAGATTATTTTTAAACAGATGCAAGTTATCTCTTGACAAACATTTTAACAATAAGGTCAGTTCACCCAAGAATAATGCATAAAATATTCTCATGTTCGCATCGAACATTGCCTGTTCGATTGTTCGTCGAAAACGAACAAAACGGGTCGTTCGAGCCAAATTCGAATGACGCGCAATGGCCCATAATTCACTGCGTTGCGCGCTGATGATTGCCAAGCATGCACCGATAACCCCGCATGCTTGGCCAATCACAGCGCCCAAAAAACGAAGAGACCTAATTGGCCAAAGCCTGGGTGCTTTGGCCAATTAGGGCTCAGGGCTTTAGCACAGGCCCACACTATAAAAGGCCGCCTCCCGGGCGGCCTTGTGTAGTGTGTTCCGGCTTGCTTTGCAGAGAAGTCAGACAGACAGTGAGTTAGAGAGAGATAGAGACACAGGCCCAGATTCAGATACATCTGCGCATTATTGGACCAGCGTAGCGCACCGCCTTTACGTTAGACTTGCGCAATTTCACCCTATTCTCGTAGCTTTTGCGCAGGAAATTGCGCATGCGTAACGTTTTTTCAGAGGCGTAAGGAGGAGTAATACAAATTGGGAAGGACGTGGGCGTGTTACATTGAAATGAGCCGTGACCCCATGCAAATGAAGGGCCGGCCGGCTCGCGCATGCGCACTTGAAGCATACCATGTCAGCTCCGCTGTGCGCATGCTCACAACTCGGGAGCGGCGCAATCAGTGAAATTGGAAATGGACTAGGGCAACGTTGTGAACTACGCAAACAGCATAAATAGACACACACAAACGCACTTGCATTGCAAAAGTACATCCCTTTGTCCCTTCCCATTTAACCAAGTGCTTTTGTCCTGTTGTTCGTTGCGGTGTGTTTTGTAGTTGTCAGATTAGTGTTCTGTGTGATCAAGTGTTTGTTAGTAGATTTTTGAAAGTGGTTTTTGATAAGTGTTTGAGAGACTGTTTGTTTGATTGATATATTTCTTTTTGTTTGTTTTCCTGCTGTATTTTTGTTTTGTTTTTTTGTGACTGTTTATTGCTGAGTAGTTTTCTCTCTGTGTGTGTTTTTGCTTGATTGGTTGGGCTTGTTTGTGTGAGTGAATTTTGTTGACTGGGAGTGAGTTTTTTTGGAAGGATGACTGAGAGAAAACGAAAGCTGAATTTTACAGTTGTGGAAAAACAAATTCTTGCCCGGGCCATTAGCGAGTATGGGCGTTACCTCCACGGCCCAGAGAGTGCCAACACCACCCCGGCCAGGAGGAGGGAGATTTTGGATAGGATCACTGAGCAGGTCAATTCAGCGGGTCAGGGGGAGACACGGACCCGGTCTGGGATTGACAAAAAAATCAATGACCTCCGGCGTCTGGTCAAACAGAAGCTGGCCAGAATGTATGCCCATGCCAGGGGCACAGGAGGGGGCCCACCATGCCGTATTAGGCTGACAGCGGAGGAGCGTGCGGTGGCCCTGACCTTTCATCGGCATGAAGTTGAGGGCCTGCCCGGCTTTGACTCAAGTCCGGAGCCCGTGGTGCCAGGTAGGTTTTTTTTTTTTAATATCAGGTGTGTAGCATGTGTGGGGGAGGGGGTGAAAGGGAATATGTGGCAAGTGTGTGGATCCTCCAACCTGTGAATGTTTTGTGTCATCCACAGATGTGCAGGAGGGTGCAGGGCCATCTGGCCTGACCGCACCAACCCCAGGACAGCAGCCTAATGAGGCCCCCCCAACAAGGCCGGAGTCCGCGGAGGAGGTTCAAGAGGAGCAGGACAATCATGAGGAGGAGGAGAATCATGAGGAGGAGGAGTCCATGTCAGGCACTGGACGTTTGGTTTTTGAGGACTCTTCCCTTCTGGCTGGCAGCAGGCAGGCCTCCCTAAGGGGGAGCCCCCCCCCTCCTCCCCCAACATGGCTCCCCTCACAAGGGCCTCCCCTTCTCCCCGGCCACAAGCATCAGCTGGAGGCAGGATGTCATCCCAGACCACCAGGGGGGTGGCCGATCTCCTGCCCGCCACTCTGAGAAGGGACCAGTTCCTCCAGACCCGCCATCTGGGACAGGTCAGCCAGACATTGGTGTGGATGGAGGAGAGCCTGTCCTCCATCAAGGATACGCTGGGGAACCTGGACTCCCACTCCCGGGCTTTCACAACCTGCCTAAACGAACTGCAGACGACATCAGCAGGCGTTGGGCAGGATGTGAGGGCCCTCTCCCTGGCTATCCAGGCCAACACGCCAACACTTGGTGCTGCCCTGGACAGAATAGCCGTGGCCTTGGAGGGCAGGCCGCCAGGTGGGCAGAGATCAGGGGCTGCTCCTCCTTCCCCGGTTTTACCCCTCCCCCATGAGTCTCCCCTGAGAAGCCAGGGCCGTGGCCGGGGGCGCCCCAGGCGTGGCTCACGCAAAGAGCAATAATTTGTTTTTCCCCTTTTTTTTTATTTTTTTTTATTTTTTATTTTTTTGCTGGAAATTTTTTGCTTTTGCAGGTCATTTTTTTTTTGGGTTGTGAATGCTGTGTGAATGTGGGGGTGACATTCCTGCCGGAAAAGGGGTGTCACCCTCTATTTTGGTGGAGAAGGGTTCCCCAGGACCAGGGAGAAGTGATCCCCAGGTCCATGTGAATGGTGTATGAATGTACAGTGACATAATTGGAGCCTTGGCGTGGCGTTGCTGCTCACAAGTCCTGCATGGTGGACTGGTGCCAATCCAATTTGATGTGGATGTGGGGTGTGTGTGCTAGGGACCACAGTGTTGTGCATGCATGCATTCTCATTGTGCCATGATTAATGTGTATGTTTAACGTGCAAAGATGCCCAATGTGAGCTGTCTCCTGGCTGCTCTTCCCACAGAAGACGGGGTAGCCTCGGTTAGGGGGGGATTGTCTGGTTCAGGGGTCAGGTCATCACGTAGGTCAATCTGCAGGCCCTTTCTTTCTGCGAAGTTGTGCAGCATGCAACATGCACCGATGATCTGGCACACGAAGTTTAGGGAATACAGGAGGGTACCCCCAGACTTATCCAGGCATCGGAAACGTGACTTTAGGATGCCAAAGGTGCGCTCCACCACTGCTCGTGTTTGGGCATGTGCTTGATTGTATCTTTCCTCTCCTGGGGTTTGGGGGTTCCGGATAGGAGTCATGAGATGGGGTCCCAGTGGATATGCAGAGTCACCTGTAAGGGAAAAGACAGGAGGATGTTAGTCATGCATGTGCCCCTTGTGATGTGTGCATCATGGGAGGGGATAGTCATGCCTGCCACCCATGTCACTCACCAACCAGCCAGGTGTCCCCATACACGTTCTGATCGAATTCCATTCAGATGTGGCATTGATTGTATATGTAGCTATCATGGCTGGACCCTGGGTGTTTGGCACGGACGTGCCATATGAGGCCTTGGGCATCGACTATCACCTGTACATTGATGGAATGCCAATGCTTCCGATTGCGGTACATGTGCTCTGTCTCCTGGGGGGGCTGGAGTGCCACATGTGTGCAATCAATGGCCCCCACAGTGCGTGGGAATCTGGCAATTCTGTAGAAATCTGTCATTGCCTTCAGCCGCAGCTCCTCAGTGGTGGGTTTGATGATTTGGTTGGCCATGCGTCTGAGAATTGCAGGGACAACCTGGTGCACACATCTGCTCATGGAGACATCCCAGCCACCACTCCACTGAAAAGAGCCACTGGCAAGGACATGGAGTGTTGCCAGTACCTTGACCAGTGGCTGCACTGAATGTGAGCGGTGTGTTGGGCTGGTGATGTCCTCCTGCAGGGTTGTGGTTAATTCCAGGATGGCATGAGGGGTGAATCTGAAGATGCGAAACACCTCAGAATCACTCATGCCAAACAGGTCTATGCGGGTGCGGTATATCCTCTCCCGTGCCATCCTCCGTGCCCTCATCCTTCTTTGTTCATCTAAAGTCAGTAGTATAGCTATGTGCGACGATGCCCCTGGCATGTTGGCATACAGATTGTTGTGCAACACGTGTGACTGCTGAGCTCCTCACTAACAGTGTTGCTTTATCTAACAAGTAGACTTTTTTTCTCTTTTTAGACCAGCTTTTATATGCTCTAATTTTAGACAGGACATTTTGCTGTTGCGCACACTGCGTCGCCTGCGCTGCCCCAACGTTGTTTTGTGGATCCCCGTAAGTCCCTCATTAGCATATTTGACTAGCAAATCAATGGTGTGTCTAGCGCACTTTTGCGCGGACGGATGCGCCAGTCTAACGAAATTACCCGGGACAAAAAAAAGTAGATTTTTTGCGTATCTCGTTCTGGGGATGGTAGATTTTTTGCGTATCTCGTTCTGGGGATGCCGCGCATCGAAACGCATGCGCACATTTCGACTTACGCACGTGCATCTCCTGTTGCGCAGGCGTAATCGCTCTGTGAATCTGGGCCACAGTGTCTTTTTAGATAGATAGATAGATAGATAGGTGTAAACCATGTCAGTAAAGCAAAGGGTCTTTATTGGCGATCAAAACAAAATAATGCTTTCTTCGGCACCAGAAAAACGTCACAACAAAAGTCCTGCTTGTTTCCAGCATAAATTAGAAAAGTCTTTCTTCAGCACAGCAAAACAAACAAAAGAAAGGCACATACGTTTTAGTAAGAAGTCCTCCAGTCCTTCCCTGCAGACACAGCTTCACTTCCAAACTACTCCACCCTCTGTCAGCACTTCCTTTCCTTTTAACTCACTTCCTGGAAATGGTTAACCCCTTGTGTGCCTGAAGCCAGGGGTCAGAAGGGGAGGCTCTCTTCCCTCCCAATTGTCGCTCCAGAGCCTCCGAAATCCCGGACCCCCAAATATTATTAAAAGAAGACAGAGAGGACTTTAAGCCCGTCCTCTCTGGATCCATTTTATCTATCCGGAACTTCTCACCCCCTTCAGGGTGACCTCCTGAACCTGTGTTTCAAATAGGCCAAACTCCAAAAAACGGAGCTATGTAGCGTCCATCCAGGACCCAACCCTGGCGTCCTGTACAATAGATAGATAGATAGATAGATAGATAGATAGATAGATAGATAGATAGATAGATAGATAGATCAGGGAGGCTAGTAGTCAATATAGTTAAATTTACAGTGTGTAGAGAATATATTGACATCCTTAGGAGTTGTCAATATATTTATAAACTGTATAGCTTAGCTAGATCTGCTATTATAATCTGTCAGGCAGGAGATTGTGTTTGATGCAGTGCTCTAACGTGTTGTATTGCCTGCATTAGGGTTTACCTTAAACATAGTACTCCGTGTTAGTCAACGTGTGCTAGTTAATTGCACATAGACGCATTACCTGTTACTGCACGTGTGCTATTTATTTGCACAGAAAGGCAGTTGCTGTTAATGCAAGTGGGCTATTGAATTGCACAGAAACGCAGTCGCTCTGACTGTGCGTGTGCTGTTTAATACCACCTGAGCGCATTTGGTGTCACTGCACGTGTGCTATTACATACCACCTGAGCGCATTTGGTGTCACTGCACGTGTGCTGTTACATATCACCTGAGCACATTTGGTGTCACTGCACGTGTGCTGTTACATACCACCTGAGCGCAGTTAGTGGCACTGTACGTGTGCTGTTACATACCACCTGAGCGCATTTGGTGTCACTGCACGTGTGCTGTTACATATCACCTGAGCGCATTTGGTGTCACTGCACGTGTGCTGTTACATATCACCTGAGCGCATTTGGTGTCACTGCACGTGTGCTGTTACATATCACCTGAGTGCATTTGGTGTCACTGCATGTGTGCTGTTACATACCACCTGAGCGCATTTGGTGTCACTGCAAGTGTGCTGTTACATACCACCTGAGCTCAGTTGGTGTCACTGCACTTGTACTGTTACATAGCACCTGAACAATATGTCTGGAAGGACAACTAAGAGAGGCAGAGAGGCACGAGGGCAAGCAGGCTCTGCATCTAGAGGTAACGCTGGTGGTGGATGTGGTGTATCCTCTTCAGCACGTGGCCGTGGCCGCTCATCCTTCTTTTCGGGAGCTGGCCGTGTTGAGCCTCAACATGCTGAGAAATTAGTAGAGTGATCTAAGTTTGTCTGGCAAAGCAGCTGCCAAGGCGTCCTCTTCCCTCTGCACAATGGCTTCACACAATACTTCCCTAGTCCCACCATGTCCTCCTGAGGAGTCCCCCGAACTGATTCAACACAGTGTTGGGTACATGCTGCAGGAAGATGCGCAGCGTTTTGAAGACTCCGATGACGGAACACAGATAGAGGAAGGCATTGATGTGAGCCGAGGGAGAGGGGGTGGCCGAGAGGGACAGCAATCTGGGAGTGATGTTCCCCCAGCTGGAGCATACTGCCAGGTTTTCGACAGTGATGATGAGGAGGGAGGGGATGATGAGGTCACTGACTCTACATGGGTGCCCGATAGGAGAGAGGAGGAGGAAGAGGAGGAGGAGGAGGAGTAGGACGAGGCACAGGCACATCTCCAAAGAGGCAGGATGCCCTCCAGGGGTCAGCTTAAAGGCAAACCAACTGCATTACAGCGCACATCTACGGCGCTTGTGCATGGCGCTGCTGTGTCTGACTGGTACAGCAAAAGTTCTTTGGTGTGGGCCTTTTTTGAAACATGTCCACAAGATCGTACCTTTGCTATTTGCAACATATGTCGCAAGCTTATCTCGCGTGGCCAAAACATCAACCGCCTGGGTACCACATGCTTGTCCAGACATATGTCGACCTGCCATGCAGCTCGTTGGCAAGCACACCAGAAAGACCCACACCAAAGACAAAAGCGTACCTCCCCTTGCCCTTCTGGGACCTCCAACCCCACTAGACCCCCAGTCCTCTCTGAAGCCTGCAGTGAAGGTGTAGAAATAGGTGTGTCACAACCTAGTAGTAGTAGTACATGCGGGCAATCTACTGATAGTACCAGGCAAATTTCCCTGCCCCAGCTGCTGCAGTGCCGAAAGAAGTACAATCCCAGCCATCCACATGCCCAGCGGTTGAATGATAGCTTAGCGAAATTGCTAGCACTTCAACTGCTACCTTTTCAGTTGGTAGATTCTGCCCCCTTCCGTGAGTTTGTGGAATGTGCAGTACCTCAGTGGCAAGTACCAAAATGCCACTTTTTCTCACGGAAGGCGATTCCGGCTCTCTACCGGCATGTGGAAGGCAATGTCTATGCCTCGCTGGACAGGGCGGTCAGTGGTAAGGTGCATCTTACCGCTGACTCATGGTCCAGCAGGCATGGACAGGGACGTTACCTGTCTTTTACGGCGCATTGGGTGACTCTTCTGGCAGCTGGGAAGGACGCAGGGCAAGGTACAGTAGTTTTGGAGGTTGTTCCGCCACCACACCTCCAAAACACTACTACCGTTTGTGACACACCTCTCTCCTCCACCCCCTCCTCTTCTTCTTCCTCTGGCCTCTTCCTGTGGTGATGTTTTCTCAGAACCAGCCGTGCTCCGTAGGCGTACGAGGGGCTACGCAGGAATGCAGGCAAGAGATGCCATGCGGTGCTAGAGCTGGTGTGCTTGGGAGACAGGAGCCACACTGGGAAAGAGGTTTTGTCAGCTCTGCAGGGTCAGGCTCAGAGGTGTTTGACGCCACGCCAGCTGAAGCCTGGAATGGTGGTGGTCAGCGATAATGGCACCAACCTCCTCTCTGCCCTACGACAGGGAAAACTCACCCACGTGCCCTGTTTTGCGCATGTCCTGAATTTGGTGGTGCAGTGGTTCTTGGGCAGGTACCCGGGCTTACAGGATGTCCTGAAGCAGGCCAGGAAAGTCTGTGTGCATTTCCGGCTGACAGACCTCCAAAGGGAATACAACCGGCCCAAGAACCGCCTAATCTGTGACATGCCCACCAGATGGAACTCTCCGTTGGCCATGCTGCAGCAGCTGCACACACAGCAGCGGGCCATCAATGAGTACCTGTGCCAATATGGCAGCAGAACTGGGTCAGGGGAGCTAGTTTTTTTTCCCACGCCAATAGGCCTTGATTAGGGATGCATGCACTGTCCTGTCACCATTTGAGGAGGCCACGAGGATGGTGAGCAGTGACAGTGCATGCATCAGTGAGACTGTCCCTCTTATTCACATGTTGGAGCACACGCTACGTGGAATAATGGACAGGGCCCTTGAGGCAGAACAGAGGGAGGAAGAGGAGGACTTCCTTACCTCTCAAGGCCCCGTTTACCCAGACAGTGGGCCTGCTTGCCCACCTAGCACACAGGAAGAGTAGGAGGAGGAGGAGGAGGATGATTGTATCAGTAGCATGGAGGTGGAGCCTAGCACTAAGCATCAGCAGCAGCAGTCTTCAAGGGATCATTAACAGTCCCAAGGAACTCGTGGACTTTTACGTGGCTGGGATGAGGTGCCTGTGGATCCTGTTGACCAGTGACTGTGGATTCAGTGACCCAGAGGACTGTGCCCCGAATGCCTCTGCAAACCTACGCTGCATGGCCTCCCTGATCCTGCAAAGCCTGCGTAAGGATCCTTGTGTACGTGCTATCAAGGAGAGGGATCATTACTGGCTGACAACTCTCCTTGATCCATGTTACAAGAGTAAGGTTGCGGACCTTATGTTGCCATCGCAGAGGGAGCAGAAGATGAAACTTCTGCGGGAGGCCTTGCAGAAGGGTCTGTGCAATGCGTTCCCAGAACCGGGGGGGGGGGGGGATTACCAAAACCTGGCTCTGGACAACGTCTTGCTGAGGCTTCGGTGAGTCACAGAAGGAGCGGTGGAGAAGGTGGCCGTCTGACCGATGCATTCAGACAATTTTTTAGTCCGCAGCCCCAAGGTCTGACCGGTTCCAGCAACCATCGCCAGCGTCTGGTTTACATGGTCCGGGAATACCTAGGAGCAAGATCCGACTTGGACACCTTCCCCACCGAAAATCCTCTGGCTTACTGGGTCTTGAGGATGGATCACTGGCCAGAGCTTGCACAGTACGCAATTGAGCTACTGGCTTGCCCTGCATCCAGTGTTCTTTCAGAACGCACATTCAGTGCTGCTGGAGGCTTTGTGACCGATCACAGGGTGCGCCTCTCCACCGACTCTGTTGATCGACTGACCTTCATTAAAATGAATCAGGCTTGGATCAACACCAGCTACCAAGCACCTGATGCTGATGTTACTGAATAATATTTTTTTGTTGAAATGTCGGATCCCTTTTAGACTGCGTATGCTGATGCTGAGTGACTGTCCTCTTATGCTGCTGATGGAATATCCTTCTCCTCCTCACTTTTCTTGCTGATAGCTAGTAAGAAATGTTGTGTTTCTGGGCTCCGCCACCAGTGCCTAAGGCACAATTTTTCTGCCCCTGTTTAACAGGGGCGACTAATAACAATTTTTGATGTAATACTTTGCACGTGGCTCCTTGTTGCGCTCCAATTACAGTATGTTTGAGGAGTATGCCCTTTTTTCTACAATTTTTCTTTCACAAAACAATGGCCACCCCACCACCGCTAAAATATTCAACATATTGTTGCCACACAGCACGTGCACAAGCAGTATTAAATTACTTTTTTTCTTATAGTACTCATGTTGTGCAGGGACATTTATAAACATGTGCCACTACTATAGACAGCCAGCAGGTGTGATATTAAAAGGAATTTTTCATATTTTTTTCACTTTAAGCATCATTAAAATGGCTGCTCCGGAAAAAACGGCCGTTTTTAAAACTTTTTTTTCCATTGATACATGTTCCCTGGGGCAAGACCCGGGTTCTGAAAGATGTTCTCCAACATTAAATTGATTATTGGTCTTTAAAATGATCGTTTTTGAATTCGAACGTTCGAGCCCCATAGACTTCAATGGGGTTCTAAATGTTCGCGCGAACCCACGGTCTGTTTGAACGTTCTGGTGCGAACCGAACGTGGGTATGTTCGGCGCATCACTACTTTTACAAAAAATAAAAACCACAGAAGTGATCGAATACCAACAAAATAAAGCTCTATTTGTGGAAAAAATTATAAAAATTTGAGTACAGTGTTGTATGATCACGCAATTGTCATTCAAAGTGCGTCAGAGCTGAAAGCTGAAAATTGGTCTGGGCAGGAGTGGGGTTTAAGTGCCCAGTAAGCAAGTGGTTAAACATGATAGGTAGAAAACATATAAAAACATGAATTGCTTGACATATCTGCAATTTGGTTACCATCAATACTGACCGGATCACCATGTAAAATAAAAGAAAGAAAGCCTCAAAAAGAAAACAAATGCAGCCATCACATCTAATGCCGCGTACACACGATCACTTTATGCGATGGAAAAAAACAACATTTTTAAAAACATAAATTTCATTGACCGTGTGTAGGGGAAAACGTCGTTTTATGTCTTGTGAAAAACAACACAAAAAAATTGAAGCATGCTTCAATTTTATGTGTCGTTTTTCCCAAACGTCGTTTTTTGTGTCATAAACATTGACCGTGTGTAGGCTAAAACAACGTTTTAAGCCTGCGCATGCTCAGAAGCAAGTTAGGAGACGGCAGCACTCGTTCTGGTAAAACTACTGTTCAGAATGGATTAAGCACATTCGTTAGGTAGTTTTCAACTGATATAGAAGCAAAGAATGCGCTGCATTACACCCTGCTTTTAAATGCTACACTGAAATGGTCGTTTGTTGCGGCTGATCTTGTTACATAGTTATGACAAGCTTTTTACTTGATTATTTCTTGTTATATAATGTTTTGTTTGGTGTTGTGTTTTTTCGGTGTATCTTCCATCTCCAAAATTCTAAATATATATATATTTTCTCTAAATCATAATTTTTTATTTTTTTTGGCCCAAAAGTTTATCGGAAATCTATATTTTGGGTTGATTTTGGAGTGTGTGAAGTGGCCGCAACAAACTATTTTTTTTTTTTTTTTAAGTTACCCACAAGGGGCCAGATTCAGGTAGATGAGAGCATCTTTGCTCTGGAGTAACGCTTCTCATTTACGTTACTCTGCCGAAATTTTAGGAGCAAGTGCTGTTATTCATGAAGCACTTGCTCCTAAAGTTGCCGTAGCGTATTGCAAATGAGCCGGCGGAATTCAAATTGGGCGGGTACGGGGCGTGTATTATTTAAACTATGCGCGATCCCGCGGCGAACGTACTGCGCATGCGTCGAGTGTCAATGCATCCCAGTGCGCATGCTCCAAATTCTGTCAGTGAACGTCAATGACATCACATCCCCATTCATGAACGTTTTACGCAAGCGACGCGATTATTATTTTTTCCGTCGCGATGACGACGCCTATACTTAACATAGGATACTCCACTAGGGGGCTGCTTTATCTTTACGTCGCGTATCGCTTCCGGAAACGTCGTAAAGTCACTGTGTCGCGCCCGAAAAAGATCGTGAATTTCCGACTCCCGCTGATTAACATATTTTTTCAGCGTTAATCAGCGGGAACGCCCCCGGCGCCATTTTTAAGTTGAAGTAACGATGCGATGGCGAAATTCAATTACGCTGATTGCATCAGAACTCCAACCCGGCGTTTCTTGTTTTCTGGTTACAGAAAACAAAAACGCCGGCTTAAAGCGACAGTTAGGCTGGAGTATCACTGATACTCCAGCCTAACTCTACCTGAATCTGGCCCAAGGATGTTTTTTTACCTTGTTAATGTTAACAAAAATGTTTTGGAAATGGGTCTGCCCACTCACTAATGATATGTCTAATATTGTTAAAAAATCCACATGGTCAAATCTGTATGATCAACCAAAAATGCATTTATTCTGCCAAAATTGGAAATAAAATGGTGGCAAACCAAAAATCCAACTAAATAAAAACAAAGCTGCAAAGGAAGGCAGCACTTCAGAGTGTGCTGGAAATTATTAAATACAAGGGTCCACCAAGCCACCAATCCAGGCTGTGAGTCCAAAAAAAAAAACAACATAATTTTTTCGTGTTTTTCTTCCCTGCAGTCTTCCCAGCAGCCTTCCCTGCAGCCTTCCCTGCAGCCTTCCCTGTAGCCCGAGTCCTCGGGGGCTAGGTTCCCGGAGTCGATGTAGTGCCAGGAGCCAGAGCAGCCTCAGGAAGAGGAGGAGCAGGAGAAGGAGCAGGAGGAGTGGGAAGGATAGGAGGAGCAATCCGCACAATGTCGGTGTCGTCATCGAGCTGCCCCATGGATGCCATGCTTATGGCTTTAAAGATGAGGAGTTCGCAGCGCACACGCTGGCCCTGCTCCAGCTTTAGGAGCTTGGCTGCAATGAGCGCTGTGAACCCCTCTTCTTCAGTGGGTTGCTCTCGGATGGCCGCTGTTGCTTCGCGAAGCATGGCCTGGGTCTCCTCCTCCATTTGGTGAAGCCTCCTGACCCTTTTTGCGGAAGTGCGGAGTGGAGGGATCTGGGAGATGGTATCACGCCGGCGTGCCTCCTGGCTCCCACTGGGCCCTGCCCCCTCCTGGCTCCCAGTGGGTTCTGCCACCTCCTGCCTTGCAGTTGGCCCTGCCTCCTCCTGGCTCCCTGTGGGGCCTGCCTCCTCCTGGCTCCCTGTATGGCTTGCCTCCTCCTGGATTTGCTCTGCCTGTGTAATAAAAAAAGGCACATAGTTTATTTGTTGTTTTCATTAATCACACACATTTTGAAAATCCTGACAGATGCAAATTGAATGCTAATATATATTACACACAGGGTTGCCAGCCCTAATTATGTGGCCCCAGAGCCGCCATCAGGGGGGTACAGGCAGTACACCTGTAAGGGGCCCGGGGGTCCCCAGGGGCCCGGATGGGTAGATTTTGTTTTTTAGGGGTCCGGAGGTCCCCAGGGGCCCAGATGGCAACCCCCCATTTTTATTCCCAAAATTTCGAGATACATTTTTTTTTTTTATATATTTAGCTATATTTTTAGTAAGAGGCTCTGAGATCCCAGGGCCCCATGTGTCAATCCCCTTTTTTTTAGAAACGTATATATGATTTTTTATATTCTTTTTAGTAAAGGGCCCAGAGGTCCCCAGGGCCCTGAAAGACCAACCATTTATTTTTATTTTTTTTTAGACATATATATCTTTTGATTTTTTAAATTAAAGGGCCCAGAGGTGCCCTCGGATGGCAAGGCCCCTTTTTTCGATATATTTTTAGTTCTTTCTTCTTCTCGTAAAGCGCCCCCCCGCTTCTTAATTTCAGGCGTCAGCACCCCCTGGTTCTCTGCTCTAGGGGGCCCATGCCTAAAGCTGTGTAAGGGGACCCTAATTTCCTGATGGCGGCCCTTTGTGGCCCCTTACACAGCTTCAGACATGGTCCCCTTGGAGTTGTGGGGGTTGTTGCATGCTGAACTACGGAAGTAGGGTGCCTTTACCCAAAAAAAGAAGAAAAGAAGTCTATTTTGTGACAAATAGATTTGGGGCAAAAAGGGTGTTTCACCTTCGGGACACCTTCCAGGTGTATTGTGTTACCCCCTCTAATGGCATATCAGAAAATGAACCACATTTTGCGTACATTCCCTTTGAATTTAGAACACTAGTAACATCAATTATTATACTTTGATTATCCAAAATTGCTAGCAAAATGCAATACCTGGCTCCATGGTTCACAAATCGGGGTCCTCCAGGAACTCTGGCTCTTCCTCCGAGCTTGCCTGCTCTTGTCTGCAGGGAAGACTGGAGGATTGGCTGCTGGGAAGCTCGGAGCTACCTCTTGGGGAGAGGGTAGACAGGGATGCCCTGGTCTCAATGTGGTCGTCCAGGAACTGCAGCTGATTGTAGTACCACAGGGTAGGCTTATATATGGATTCAGCTGCAGCCCCAGACCTCATTGAGGCCAGGACTAGGACCCGTTGGGCCCTGTAGGTGCCCCTGATGGAATTTATTTTTGACTTCAGTGTCTAATGTGATGTTGGGGACCCTTGTCTGAACCAATTCCAGCACACTCTTCCTTGCATCTTTGTTTTTATTAATTGGGTTTTTGGTTTGCCACAGAACAGGATGTTCTTTCCATTTCTGGATGATCTCTGTCATGAAGTCAACATCCTTGAAGGGATCCATTATTTCTGAAAATCAAACATATAATCAAAAACCTAATGTCAGTCAAGCCACTACTACTAAATAAGCTTCATCACCATATCTATATCTCACAAACTCATCCCCTTGTTCACTATAATAAAGACAAAAATACAGTTATGTACCGTCGTATGCAACGAGCGTGACTTCCGCCTTCTTCCCCAGACTCTGAACGGCGCTTTCAAACACGTCGGATCCCTTTTAAGACTACGCATGCGTGACACTACGCACGATACCCCGCCCCTGACGTTCAGCATCGTCCTTTCCCCGCCCCTTCTCTCTTGTTTTATGAGGAATAAAATTATGGATGACATGCAGAGCAATGTGGCTTCTAGTTGAGAAGAAAAAATAAGTGCGCTAATGTGTAACACAAATAAAAAAATGTGCAATTAGAAGTATTAATCATAATACATATCTATTCACAATTGATATAATAAACAATATATAAAGTCCATAAGTGATAGACCAAAAAGTCACAGAGGTTAGTGACTATAAAATAAAGTCCCAATAAGTGCAGGGTTGCTTGAAAAAATCTTGTGAAAAATATTTTCCCCCGAATATTGAATAAGTGTGGAAACAAAGCCTTCACCTTGTAGTAGGATTAACACCCAATAGTGCTCAAATAGTTAATGCGCTTACCAGACCACCTTGACTCCTCCTTTAATTAAAAAGAAAGTCAAATACAGCAGGAGCAGTATGTGACTGCAAACACATTGGATAGACAGGATAGCTGACGGTCTCAGGCCCAGATTGTAGACGGTGACATATATGCAAGAGAGAAATCACAAATGCCCCATAGCATAATACTGTTGGTTTATTTAAAACATAAAAGAACATAAAACGGCCAAATGGCCTCTTACATTAAAAGATGCCAGACCCGGCATCAAGGCTGATCGCTTGTAAGGGGTATGGAAACCAGCACGGAGCGTTGGCTCAGCAGCAGCGTGAAGCGGCATGCGTTCCACTCGGCGATACCCGACAACCAGATAACCGGAAACGGCGTAAGAACATGTGATTAGGTACACAGCCGACGTACGTTTCGTTGTCTAAACGTCTTCAGGGCGCGTGTCTAATCACAAAAGACTGATAGTATTTGTAGTGAGTGAGACTCCTCCCATTCCAATTAACCTAGGTTAAGACCGGAAGGGATGTGTATGTGTTTTTTCAAGCCATATATTGTTAAATAAGATTAAGCATTGAAGTTGCAATTACTAGTTTTACAATGACAGTGTACTGCGGCGGATACGTTACATGAGTCATAAACTATTGCTTGTAGCTTTGCTATACATAATATACAAACAACTATATCTCTTAGATGTTATTTAAATTTCTCCCTCTGTTTTTATTGTTAAATTTGTATTTCTATTGGTGCATGTGTCCAACCTCCTATTTGTCCAATTGTAATGCCCGAGATCAAGGCTGTACCATTGTTCTCGGGGTTAATGGCTTCCAGGTCTAATTGGAATGGGAGGAGTCTCACTCACTACAAATACTATGAGTCTTTTGTGATTAGACACGCGCCCTGAAGACGTTTAGACAACGAAACGTATGTCGGCTGCATACCTAATCACATGTTCTTACGCCGTTTCCGGTCATCTGGTTGTCGGGTATCGCCAAGTGGAACGCATGCCGCTTCACGCTGCTGCTGAGCCAACGCTCCATGCTGGTTTCCATACCCCTTACAAGCAATCAGCCTTGATGCCGGGTTTGGCATCTTTTAATGTAAGAGGCCATTTGGCTGTTTTATGTTCTTTTATGTTTTAAATAAACCAACAGTATTAGGCTATGGGACATTTGTGATTTCTCTCTTGCATATATGTCACCGTCTACAATCTGGGCCTGAGACCGTCAGCTATCCTGTCTATCCAATGTGTTTGCAGTCACATACTGCTCCTGCTGTATTTGACTTTCTTTTTAATTAAAGGAGTCAAGGTGGTCTGGTAAGCGCATTAAATATTTGAGCACTATTGGGTGTTAATCCTACTACAAGGTGAAGGCTTTGTTTCCACACTTATTCAAGATTTGGGGGAAAATATTTTTCACAAGATTTTTTCTTTTTTTTGTTTACAAACGATTTTATTGTAGAAAAGGTCAAGAATCACAAGAAAAAAAGAATAACTATGACGGTACAGAAATGTATACAGGTATCATTGGTAATTAACAGTGTACAGAGAGAAAGGGTTGTGGTTAGAACTAAGATTTTTTCAAGCAACCCTGCACTTATTGGGACTTTATTTTATAGTCACTAACCTCTGTGACTTTTTGGTCTATCACTTATGGACTTTATATATTGTTTATTATATCAATTGTGAATAGATATGTATTATGATTAATACTTCTAATAGCACATTTTTTATTTGTATTACACATTAGCGCACTTATTTTTTCTTCTCAACTTTTGACAAAGCAAACATTTTATTTGTTACCAAGTAGCAGCTTTTATATTTAATTGTTGGCGCGGAACATTCAATCCTATCCAATGTGGCTTCTAGCTCAAGCCAGGAGGCAGACCAGGCCCAACCAACCACAAGAACCAGGCGGAGGTGCAAAGCCACCAACATGTCGTTCCAGGAAATGGTGGAGATGGTCAGCATTTTAAGGAGTGAGGACTATGATGCCAACCATGGCCCCCACAGGCATCCCAATAAAGTGAAGGCCACAACAATGGACAAGGTGATCAGGAGGCTCCATCAGAAGCTTGGGGAACGCAGGAGCAGAGAGCACCTGAGAAAAAGATGGTCAGACCTCAAGTTGAGAGAGCCCCAGCAACTTGAGAAAATCAAGAGTGATTAGAAGAAGAAGTAAGTAATTTTCATGTGTCTTCATTATTTTGGTGTGTTCTTTGGTGTGACATGTGGTTTCTCTTTCAGGGAGAAGTGAAATGTGTTGATTGGCCGGCACAATATTTGGTCGTTAAGAGTCGTCGTTCATTCGATAACTTTAAGGTAATTAAATTTAGGTGAAATGGCATCGTGCTTATTTCGCATGGGCTAATGTGTTTTTAAAAATGTATCACACAAATAGTTCGTCTTATGATTATTTTTGATAGAATGACGACTCATACGACCAATTATTGGACCAACTATCGTCCCATCATGTTATGTAAAAATAATTGTGAAATTTCTTTCAGCCCTCTTTAATCTTTTAAAATCATGTTTACCTATTCTTCAATCTCGTAGGGCACAATGAAGCAGCAAGGCAGGAGGCACAACAAACCCAAGGCACACCCCCGAGGGATGATGACGAAGGGCAACCTGCCACAACATCCGGTAAAGTATGATATACCACTGCTTCAGGTAATGTAGATGTAGGCATACATAATTTTAATACATGGTTTGGTCCCACATTTCCGGAACAAGCCGTGCTGGTGAGGGACTTGACACATATAGTGCCCAGCTCTTGATCGCAGAGGTGTTGTCGTGCAGAGCAAAGGTAGAAGACATCCGTCTTGCATCCAGAGAAATTTGGAAGCAAACTAAACGCTGGAGCGACAGCTAAAAAATGTAATAGATGTTTTGGGGAGGGTTTAATATTTTTGAGGAAAAAGCAGTTCTTTTTGTTTGTTTTTGTTTACGAAAAATTTTAGATGTTTGAAAAAAAATGCAAAAAAAAAAAATTATATAAAAATTGGATTTTATATGTGTTTAAAAAAAAAAAAAAAACCTTGATTATATTTTTGGAGAAAAAAAAAAAAAAAAAAAAAAAAAAAACCTTGATTATATTTTTAAATAAATGGAAAAAAAACCTTGATTATATTTTTAAATAAATGGAAAAAAAATTGATATAGAAAACCCTGTATTTTACCCCTGTTAAACAATAAACATATTTGCACGTTCAACAATTTGTGGCTAGTTCTTTGTATCAATGCCGACTAATAAAATAACTCACGTATATTTGTGTTGGTAAGATTGACAATGATGGGTATTTAGTACATCCCAAACACATGGCTGTATGAGAACCTAGGAAAAAGCTACAATACACAAAACTCCAATTTTTTTAGAAATAAATAAAATAGACAGTTTATTTCAGAAAACAAAAGATTTTATTTAGCCAAGATCTGGCATTTCAATGGCCCCCCTCCCCATAAAATAATCCACATAGGATTGCCGCACTGCCCGTGCGCTTTGGGGGGCCAAGCCTGTACGGCTAGCCTCACGGGCCGCCTCCGGAGCATCATCAATGGCCTCATCAGGCAATACCGTTAAATAGTTTGTGGAATGTCTTTTTAAGAAATTATGGAGAATGCAGCAGCATAAAACAACGTAGTTCCACTTGTATTCTGCAAGGTTTATTGCAGTCAAAAACAATCGGAATCTGCTGGCCAGGATTCCAAAGGCATTCTCTACCACCCGTCTTGCCCTGGCCAGCCGATAATTAAAAACCCTCCTCTCAGGGGTGAGGGTGCGTTGGGGAAATGGCCTCATGAGGTGGGGACCCAATCCGAAAGCCTCATCTGCTAAAAACACGAAGGGGCAGACCCTCTTCGTTCTCCTCCGCAGGTGGTAAACCTGGGTCCTCCGACTGAAGCCGTTGGGCGAACTCTGTCTCTGCAAAGACCCCGCCGTCCGACATCCGGCCATTTTTCCCAACATCCAGGTACAAAAACTCGTAGTTGGCAGACACCACCGCCATCAGCACAACGCTGTGGAACCCCTTGTAATTAAAATAATGGGATCCGGAATGGGGTGGGGGCACGATGCGGACGTGCTTGCCATCAATGGCTCCTCCGCAGTTCGGAAAGTTCCAACGCTGGGAGAGGTCCGCTGCCACAGTCTGCCATTCCTGTGGCCTGGTGGGGAACTGTATAGCAAAAAAAAAAAAAAAATTATTCAAACAAACATTGTGAACAGAATATCACAAAACTCTGGGATCACAAAAAAAATCTACAAAATCTAAAAGAAAAGTGTTATTTTAAGATACCAAAATAATAAGGGATCACTAAGCAGATGAATCACCACCTCTGATGTGAAAAATAAAAGCTTAGGGGGAGGGGGGCCCAATATTAATTTCTGACCTGAAAAACAACCCCCAAAAAGACCAAAAAAACCTAAAAAATACCATTTAATAAAAAATAAATAACATTGGGGAGGGGGGTTGGACTACAATGGAGGCCACAAATAAAGGGGGATATAGGGATACACAAAATGCAGCACTGCAATGGAGGCCACAAATAAAGGGGGATATAGGGACACAAAAAATGCAGCACTACAATGGAGGCAACAAATTAAGGGGGATATAGGGACTAGGCTAGGTGTGTTTGGGCACGAAATAGAATGCTGGACAGGTTGGCTAAATAAAAGATGCATGTAGGGAAAACATTTTTTGACAAAAAAACATATATGGAGACAAAGGGAACATTCACAGCATATAACAGGTTAATTAGGGAGTGTTTGAAAAAAAATAATACAAGCAGACAATATATACATAGTTTGGGCATTGAAAGGACACCACTTACCTTAACATAGTCCTCCTGCAGAACCTGAATGATGGCAGAACAGGTTTCCGGGATTATGAGGCCCAGAGCCTGGGGGGAGATGCCCGTCGAGAACTTCAAGTCCTGAAGACTTCTCCCTGTTGCCAGGTACCTGCAAGGTAGCAACTAGCCACTGCTCAGCAGTGATGGCTTCCCGCATAACGGTGTCCTGCCTGGTGATATAAGGCAACACCAAAGCCAAAAGCTGCTGAAATACGGGGTCAGACATCCTGAGAAAATTCCTGAAATCATCAGGGTTGTTTTCTCGGATCTCCCGCAGCAGAGGCATATGAGAGAACTGGTCTCTGCGAAGAAACCGGTCCTTGGCCCACAAAGTCCTTCTCGCCCTCCTCAAGGACCGGAGCCGGGATGCAGCACACATCCGAACAACAAGCACAGCACGATCTCGGCGACGAGAACGTACATGCAACATGGCTAGAAAACGGTCGTCAAATCAGATCGGACTAAAAATTATGAAGTACAGAAAGGCCTCTGAAGAACGACCTGCAAAACAGCACCATGCACACAAGAACGCACTGCCAAAACAAATACATCCTGAATACAAGCACTGTAACACAGATACGACCACAAATACACAAACTGTACGACAGAAAACGAAATTTAAAGCACAAACACTGAAAAGCGCGAATCGTCTCTCACCAAACTTTTACTAACACGCAGCAACACGATATCAGCAAAAGAGGCCGTCTTCCGCATACAAATGACCCTTTATAGTCCCGTCGTACGTGATGGACGTCACTGCGCACTGCTAGAGATTTTTGGAAAAACGATGGTGTGTACGCAACGTCGTTTTGGAAAATGAAGTTTGAAAAACATTGTTTTTTTTCAGGACATAAAACGTCATTTTTTTCCATCGCATAAAGTGATCGTGTGTACGCGGCATAAGAATTGATAATCTGCAATATAATGAATGTTGTTTTTGTGTTAAATACTGCTTTATGGTTTACTTTAACAAAGTTATCAATTACAAACATAATACATTTCCCATCACTTGTTATAAAACAGAAGGATGCTGACCAATCTAGTCGTGTTTTATTGTCACTGGTAAGGAAATAGACTGGTGGATGTTTCCAGGTAATGGAATATAAAGGGATAAACACCCTGAAATGATAAAAGAAAAGAAAGTCTGCATATAAAATGGTCCCAGCAAAGTCAGCGGGGTGCAGTAGTTGATATCTTGGTCTGCCTCCCTTCCCCCAGTTAAGTATGTGTTGAAGGCTCTGGTATGTTTCATTGAGACTTTATTTTCTGCCTTCTACACAATTCTCAGCTTCCCATTAACACATCATAACTCATAACTCTGCTTACATCTCACTGTGCCGCACACCAGCATTCCGCCTGTATGTTCACACACATTCCTGGGAAGGATAACAATGGAACAATAACAAACTTTGACGCATTATCTGGGATTTTTTTTCTTTGCAAACTTTCTAGGTGGAATTTTTAGCATTATATTTTTATGACATTTTAAAGGGGTGGTTCACCCTCCAAAAAAATTCCAGGCATGCCACGGAGCCTACCCACCCGACCGGCAGTATGCCGTTGTTTTTTTTTCTATACATACCTTTTCAGTCGGTGCGGCCCTATACGGTGCCTGCGCACCGACGTTCGGGTTCCTTCGGCATCTCGTGATGCGCTGTATGCGCCGGGCTGAGGGACGTCAATCACAGCCTGTGATTCTAAACGCCCAGTCCCGCGGGATTGCCGGATCGGAAGAGAGCCCGTAAAAAGGTATGTATAGAAAAAAAAAAACACTGGCATACTGCCGGTCGGGTGGGTGGGCTCCGTGGCATGCCTGAAATTTTTTTGGAGGGTGAACCTCCCCTTTAAGGACCTATCCTCAGTTAGTGACCACCCCTTGCATAACCTACCCCACATCCCACTTTTCCAATAAACGACTGACAACGTTGTGGAGTAAATTGGCCTTACGGCCTACTTATTTAACAAATTCTATAATTAACATAAATAACCATTTTTTTAAATAACTTTATACAAAACTTTACAACATCCTGGTGGTCTAATAGACCACAACTCCAATTGGACACTGGGATAAAAACTATTTAACTTTGGCCTCAGTCACAAGACCCCGATTTAGAAGGAGTACACCTGTCCATAGTGACCTACATGTTAACTCCTTCCTGGTCAAACCTTGTTGACCGAAAGGTACCCATAAACCCCATACCACCTATGGGTACCACCGTTTTCCTAAAACTTCCTGTCTGTTCTCTTCCAGAGACCCAACACGCCCCCCCCTTTCCTGCCTGCAACCTGGGGAGGGTGGGTGGGACGCTTCTTCCTTGCTGTAAAATGGAGGAGTGATGATACGTCACTTCCTCCCTCCCGACTATTCTCCTAGCAGCCCCTCCTTTCCCTGAGCCACTCCTACTCCCTTAATGAAAACCCCCATTCTACACTCGGTTTCCCTGAACTGTCCCTTCCTGTCATGCCGTCCCTCCTCCTACCGTTTCCCTATCAGCTCCGGTACTCTCTTGGTTAACTCACTGGATACCTGTGCTTAGAAGAATTGTGCTACTTTAGCCATTTTCTTTAGCCTTAATATATGCCTCAGTCATGGGATGTAAGATTTACAGTCAAGCTTATTTAAAGCAGTAAGCACATTCAATAGGATTATTGGGGTTTTGGTTGACTGCTTCAGTGCAGGGCTGCCTGTCATTCATTAATTTTACAGTTTGTAAAGAAAGGGCATTTTTTTTTCCTGTCCTTAAAGTTGAACTAAACCCATTAATTTAAAGACCAACTCCAGGCAAAGAAAAGATCCCTTGCAATGGGGCTGTACACAGACTTGCTTGTTTATGTCTAGATCAGGGGTCTCCAAACTTCCTAAACAAAAGGGCCAGTTTATTGTCCTTCAGACTTTTGGGGGGGCGGACTGTGGGTATTGAGAATAAAAAAGGTCCCAATGTCAGTGGGGAAAAACACAATGTTCCATTTTTGGTGTCAGTGGGAGGAATTGTGCTACATTATTTGTGTCATTGGAAGTAATTTTGCCCCGTTGTTGGTGTCATTGGGTGGAATTTTGGATCGTTGTTGGTGTCATTGGGAGTAATTTTGCCCCATTGTTGGTGTCATTGGGTGGAATTTGGAATCGTTGTTAGTGTCATTGGGAGTAATTTTGTCCCGTTGTTGTCAAGCCCAGGAGCCAGGGCCTTAAAAAAGCTCTGCTTGAGCCAAGATGGCTGCCAGACTAAAATGAGATGACAGCATCCCACCTGATTGTTTCCCCAGTGACTCAGGAAACTACGAAGGAACCATGTTCCTAATGACTTCCTATCCAGCTGCAGGGTCGCTCAGGTTGTGAGCCACCTGCAGTGAGAAAGTAAACTGCACTTGCATTCCATGACTCTTTCTTCATAGCCTTTGGCTTCTGCCTTGATGTCCATCATTATCTAGGAAATCTTCAGGCTTTATGGCATGCCTACCATTACTGATCTCAAAGTTCTGTTTATCTCATGCTTCTAAACAGGCAAACAGGCCTCTCAAGTGTAGCGGGTGGTTGCTACTAGTTACTACATCCAACCATATTCACCCTGCTGCCAGACATCCAAACTTTGTAGACAATGAAAACTTTTATGGTTTGTTTTGTTTTATCTAGGGAATTAACTTGGTTGAGGAAGGGACGTGTGATTTCATTAGATGCGTCACACTCTGATAGAGAACAAAAAAATGTCTGACACTAGACTTGACAGTATTCATTTCCACAGCATCTTTCTTCCTCCTGCACATAACTTGATGACTTTACCACCGTCCACAGTCCTAGTACTCCCATCACACTATTAGATAGAAACTGGGCCTTACTTTGAATAAGCCCACAGCATGGATAGAAGATGTAACCAATGAAGGCCTGGGGCCTACGGTACCCCCTAATGGCTGTTTTTGGGTTAGCCACTATTACATTAAAGGTGATGTACTACTGATCCTAGCAAGCCCGACTTGCAAATCCTGCCCACCCTCATGGCTCTGCAATGATTTGGCACAAACTCCATAGTCTCTCCCTCTGGCTCTGCACCTAGCTTCCCATGGAATGCCTCTTCCAGATCTCCACTGTGCTTCACTCACCGACTCCTGACCCGAGTCCTTCCCAAAGGATTTACTCGGACATGCGGACCAACTGCCTCTCCAGCTTCTGTTCCAGGACACCTCGCCATGACCTTGTAAAGAGAGGCTCCCTCCCAGCTCATGAGCTTCTCCATCAGATCCACCCCCCCCCAGATGGTGGTGTTCAACCAGCATGACAGTCTCGCATTCCATCCTTCAGTTCACTCAGCCGACAACTCCTCCCCCAGCAGGCTGACCATGAGTATATGTAGGAGTCCTGCCCCCTGCCAATCCTAGTTGGGGATTGATCAGAGCTCCTCACATGTACTTCATGTCACGCCAACTCTCAGGCCTGCCCCTCTTCCAGAACATTCTCACTGGAAGCAGGGGAGATGCCAAAAAGCTAAAAATGTCAGTCAAACCCAGTGCTACACTAACCACAACCCCCAGATCAAAAACAAACAGGCCTGTGCTGGAAAAAACACTTAGCTTTACAACCCCCTTTAATCACCAGCCTAGGCTCTAATCCTTTCTAAAAGCCAGTCAGTGATCAGTGTACTTAATGCACACTGCTCACTGACTAGCTGCTCACTGACTAGCTGTACTCATTACACACTGCTCACTAACTGACTGTACTCACTGCACACCGCTCAATGACTGGCTTTACTCACTACACACTGCTCACTGACTGCCTGTGCTCACCGCACACCACTCACTGACTGGCTGTACTCACAACACACTGCTCATTGACTGTCTGTACTCACTGCACACCACTCACTGACTGGCTTTACTCACTACACACCGCTCACTGACTGACTGTCCTCACTGCACACCACTCACTGACTGACCATCCTCACTGCACACCTATAATATGATAAGTTAAAAAAATGAAAGTGTTTATTTATGTATATTTATAAAAGTGTGTATGTAATATATATATATATATACACACACACACACACACACACACAGGCATGTGTGTTTGAGCTTAGCGGTGCACACCCTAATGAACATGTGTTAATCACAAGGTACGCAGGCCCAATGTGGCCCGCCAGGGCCACATTGCCCTGGCGGGCCAGGGCACAACTATAATGTGCCTGCAGTTTAGTTTAGTTTTAAAAAATGGTTTCATGTCTCTGTTAAGAGACACACAGAACAAAAACAAACAAATACAGGGCAATGTTTGTTTTTAAAATGAATCTGAATGGTTCTGGGGAGTTTTAGACACATAGGGCCAGATTCAGGTAGAGTTAGGCTGGCGGATCAATGGATCCGCCAGCCTAACTGTCACTTTAAGCCGGCGTTTTTGTTTTCTGTAACCAGAAAACAAGAAACGTCGGGTTGGAGTTCCGATGCGATCGGCGCAATTGAATTTCGCCATCGCATCGACGCATGCGCAGTACGTTCGCCGCGGGATCGCGCTTAGTTTTAATACGCGCCTCGTACCCGCCCAATTTGAATTCCGCCGGCTCATTTGCGATGCGCTGCCGCAACTTTAGGAGCAAGTGCTTCATGAATAACAGCACTTGCTCCTAAAATTTCGGCAGAGTAACGTAAATGAGAAGCGTTACTCCAGAGCAAAGATGCTCTGATCTACCTGAATCTGGCCCATAGTAATCACACCTCTTTGATCATGGACCACAGTGAAAAGCTAGCATAAGTTTTTTCATAAGGAGCCAGACAAGCAGGAAGCGTGGAGATCAGAGAAGTATTACAGCTACTTCAAAGCAAAAACGAACAATTAGGACATGAAACCAGGACTGCAGCAAGGTAAAAGAAGGTATTTAGCTTAAATTTTTTTTTCCTTTAGTGACCCTTTAACCTGAGCCATGGAAGTGTCCGGTAAAAATTGTCAAAAAGCTTGAAGTTGATTTTATAAGGTTTTTGGATATAATACAGCCAATGGGCCAGATTCTCGTACAGACGCGTATCTTTGTGCGGGCATAGCGTATCTCATATACACTAAGCCACGTAATTTTGAGAGGCAGGTGCCGTATTCACAAAGAAGTTGCGCCCAAAGTTACGGCTGGGTAGCGTAAATGGGCCGGCGTAACCGCGCCCAATTCAAAATAGGCATGTAGGGGTTGTGATCCATGTAAATGAATCGTGAACCCACGTAATTGATGCTCTTTCCGAACGGCTCATGCGCCGTCCGTGGACGTATCCCAGTGCGCATGCTCAAAATTACGCCGCAAATACTCATTGGCTTCGATGTGAACGTAACTGACGAAAAGCCCTATTCGCAAACGTTTTACGCAAACGACGGAAAATTCAACGCTGTCCCGACGTCCATACTTAACATTATGTACGCCTCATATAGCAAGGGTAACTTTATGCAGGACTTACGCTTACGCAAACGACGTAAAAAAATGCACAAGAACCTTCGTGAATAGGCGTATCTAGCTTATTTGCATATTCGATGTGTAAATCGATGGAAGCGCCACCTAGCGGCCAGCGTAAATATGCAACTAAGATACGACGGCGTAAGTGACTTACGCCGGTCCGATCTAAGCAAAATTCCAGCGTATCTTGCTTTCTGAGTACAGAAAATAGATACGCCAGCGCATCCTAGAAGTTACGCGGCGTATCTCGAGATACGCCGACGTAACTTCTTTGAGAATCTGGCCCAATGTTTTTGGGGTATAACTACAGCTGTTAAATATTTGAACGTTTAATGCTTAGCACTCCTGGTTGGTAGGGAGCCGACACTGACTGACTGACTGACTGACTGCAGATGAATTTTCCCCTCTATTTTTTCTCGTCTGCTGCTCTTTTCTCCAGCCACAGATGCAGCAACATCTCAGACGATCGCAGCTGCCACTTGTAAACATAGAACCAGCACCAAAGGAAGACTTCCTCTACTCTCTTCTCTCACTTCATTTTTGTTGACCTAACAAACCATGACTCACCCAACCCAGAATATTCAGATGTCATCTGGGGATTTCTAGCTAACAGTTGAATTTAAACAAATGAGCGGAACACCAAAATGTATACCAGGCCCTTTAAAATTATAGGGCCTGGTATAAATTTTGGTGTTCCGCTCATTTGTTTAACCACTTGACCACTGGGCACTTAAACCCCCTTCCTAACCAGACCAATTTTCAGCTTTCGGTGCTCTCACAATTTGAATGACAATTACTCAGTCATACAACATTGTACCCATTTGAAAATGTTGTCCTTTTTTTCACACAAATAGAGCTTTCTTTTAGTGGTATTTGATCACCTCTGGGTTTTTTATTTTTTGCGCTATAAAAGAAAAACGACTGAAAATTCTGTAAAAAAAATAAATAAATCTTGTTTCTGTCATATTAGCAGGTTATTTTTCACACACAGCATATGCATACCACAAATTACACCCCAAAACACATTCTGCTATTCCTCCCGAGTATGGCGATACCACATGTGTGAGATTTTTACACAGCGTGGCCACATACAGAGGCCCAACATGCAGGGAACGCCATCAGGCGTTCTGGAAAACCCAGACCAATTCTGACATTTCTCTCCTACATGGAAAAATCATCATTTATTTGCTAGAAAATTACATAGAACCCCAAAACATTATATATGCTTTTTTAGCAAAGACCCTAGAGAATACAATGGCGGCGGTTACAACTTTTTATCTCGCATGGTATTTTCGTAGAAATTTTTTGAACACGTGTTTTTTTTTGTGCTAAAAAAAAACAAAAAACAACAGTAAAGTTAGCCCAATTGTTTTCATAATCTGAAATATGATGTTACGCCGAGTAAATAGATACCCAACATGTCACCCTTCAAAATTGTGCACACTCATGGAATGGCGCCAAACTTCGCTACTTAAAAATCCCCATAGGCGACGCTTTAATTACTTTTATTGGTTACATGTTTTTAGTTACAGAGGAGGTCTAGGGCCAAAATGATTGCTCTCATTCTAACGTTCGCATCGATACCTCACATGTGTAGCCTGAACAACGTTTTCATATGTGGGCGGGACTTACGTATGCGTTCGCTTCTGCATGCGAGCACACGGGGAGAGGGGTGCTTTAAAAAAATAGGTATTGCAGAGTATTTGGGTATTGCAGAGTATTGGGGTATTGCAGAGTATTGGAGAGTATCGCGCAGGGTATTGCAGAATATCGCGCAGGGTATTGCAGAGTATCGCGCAGGGTATTGCAGAGTATCGCGCAGGGTATTGCAGAGTATCGCGCAGGGTATTGCAGAGTATCGCGCAGGGTATTGCAGAGTATCGCGCAGGGTATTGGGGTATTGCAGAGTATTGGGGTATTGCGCAGGGTATTGCAAAGTATTGGGGTATTGCAGAGTATCGTGCAAGGTATTGCAGGGTATTGGGGTACTGCAGGGTATTGGGGTATTGCAGGGTATTGGGGTACTGCAGAGTATCGCACAGGGTATTGGGGTATTGCAGAGTATTGCGCAGGGTATTGCACAGTATTGGGGTACTGCAGAGTACTGGGGTACTGCAGGGTACTGGGGTACTGCAGGGTATTAGGGTACTGCAGGGTATTAGGGTACTGCAGGGTACTGGGGTATTTCAGGGTACTAGGGTATTGCAGAGTACTGGGGTATTGCAGAGTACTGGGGTACTGCAGAGTACTGGGGTATTGCAGAGTATTAGGGGATTGCAGGGTACTGGGGTATTGCAGAGCTGGGATGGATGGCTGGATCTGTGACTGCATTTGTCACAGATCCAGCCACAGCGATCTCCTCAAACACTGTACCGAGCGGTACAGAGAGGAGAGGGAGGAGAGGGAGGAACCGGCGTCATCAAATGACGCCGGTTTGTTTACAAGTGATCGCGCCGTCATTTGATGGCGCGATCACGTGGCAAACGGCCGCTATCTTCTGGACCCGACGAGCACAGACACTTCCGCGAGCGCGTCCCAGGGGACGTGCAATCGTGGAAGTGCAGGACGACGTCCCAGGGACGTTGTGTCAAAGTAACTCGACCACGCTGTAGCAGTATTTTTGCTATAGCGCGGTCGGCAAGAGGTTAATAACCAGACCAATTTTCAGCTTTTGGTCCTCTCACGATTTTTTTTTTATCTTAATGTGTTTATTAATATATTGCAAGGAACATACAATTACATATTCAGAGAGATTCAGTGACATATAATCACAATAGAAGAGAAGAGAAAAAAAAATTCTCCATCTGCAGAAATGTCACGTAATATAACAAAACCGTTAGCAACCAACAAAACAGTAGTAAGCATTGAATATGTTATACAAAAAATCCGGATGCCGTCCGTCTTCCCCAGACTCCCCAATGGGGTCAATCAGAGTCTGGGGAAGCAGGGCCGCTCCATCTCTCTCTTATACATTGGTGGGAAAGGGGGGGGAGGGAATGCAGGCAAAAAAGAGAACACAAAGGTAGAATACATCAGAATAATCAAGCATTAATATAGGTGGTATACCAATTTTTCCAAGGAAGCCAACGAGCAAGAGTTTTAAGACGTAAGGGTAGATCAGTCGCCATTAGGATCTCATAGGAGAAATGAGTTTGTACTAAGTCAGTCACTTCATTAATGGTCGGGACTTTTTCTGATTTCCATAGTCTGGCAATGAGTAGTCTGGTTGATAAAAGGACATGGGTAGTCGTCGTTCTAAAAATAGGTGGGATCAAGTCTATTCCAATGTTTAAAACAGCCAATTGAGGCGTGATTGCGTGATGGAGTTGCGTAATGCATGCTAAAAGGTTAGATACGTCTCACCAGAGCCTATTCAGGCGTGGACAGGACCAGAATACATGGAGTAGGGTACCATTGTGCCCACAACGCCTCCAACAAGGAGAGTAAATGCGACTGAATGAAGCTAGCTTCTGGGGTGTTAGATACCACCTCAGGGTTAATTTTTGTGTCAATTCCCAAAGTGATGCACATTTCGTGGATTTATAAATGGAGTTGAAGGCACTCTGCCATTGTTGGGCTGTAAAATGTTGTTGTAAGTCATCCTCCCATTTCACAAAGGGCAGAGACTTGGTAAACACTGTTTTGCCGTGTAAAGCTGCATAGATTAGGGATACGCCTTTACATTTACGATAATTGGAGAAGTATAAATTCCAAATGTCGGTAGGGATTGTCCCCTCCAAATGTGGACTAGAAGCCACGCATTGAGAGATTCTATGATGAATCAAAAAATCTTTGGTTGGCGCCTGATACAGTTCCTGTATTTGCGCAAATGATTTGTGTGCTAGTTTGACGCGTAGTTCTGAGGTCAAAGTGAATTGGTTTGATAGCCACCTGGGTATATGGAGGTACGGTGTCAGTAGGCATAGTGTTTTGAGTGGAATTGGAAGTGCTTTAGTGGGAGTGTGAGGCCATTTCGAGCGACACAGTGACCTCCAAGCAAAAACTGATGCTTGGATCGTGGGGGCTAGGAATTTAAGATTGGTGGGATTTACAACTATACTAAACAACCAGTACTTAAGATTGCCACCCGGGATCAGAGATGCTTCTATTTGGCTCCACAAAGACGAAGGGTTTGCGATTAGCCAGTCTTTTAGCTGTGCTAATATCGTGGCGTTATAGTAGTCTTTTACGTCAACATAACCGGATCCCCCTACCATTTTATGTTTAATGAGTTTGTCATGTCCACTCCTAGCTTTTTTCCCTTGCCAAACGTAGCTATGGATGATTGATTGCAGGGATTTCAGATACGAGTTTGGTAAAGGTATGGGTAGCGTACGAAACATGTAAAGTGATTTGGGCAGGACCATCATCTTGAAAGCCGCCAGCCTACCAGACCAGGTAAATTCATGTTTGGCTAAGTTGGACAGGTCATGGTTGAGTTTACGTTTAAGATCAATATAGTTATTGTTGAAGAGTTGTCTCACCGAACTGGTAAGTGTTGCCCAGATATGAAATGCCTGAGTCAGCCCAAGTGTAGGAGTAATTATTCCTAAGGATATTACTAGTAATACCATCCAACCCAAGATCTAGGATATGTGACTTGCTTACATTTGCTTTGTAATAAGATACAGCGCTAAACCTACTCAAGACAGATTGTACCGAAGCCAGGGAAGTGATGGGGTTAGTCAGCAACAAAATCACATTGTCCGTGAATAAGTTTATTTTGTGCTCTAATCTACCAATGCGAAACCCGGAAATAAGTGGATGTGTCCTAACGTGTTCAGCAAGGGGCTCCATAACTAAGTTGAAAATAAGGGGTGACAGGGGGCATCCCTGTCGGGTCCCATTGGAGATGAGGAAAGGTTTAGATAGCATTTCACCAGAGTAGACCTGAGCTGAAGGGGATAAGTAAAGGGCCATTATTGCTGATAAAATACGGCCTTGAAAACCAAACTTACAGAGCGCGGACCGGAGATACAACCAGTGGACCCTATCGAACGCCTTCTCTGCATCTAAGGATAGAAGCAGAGAAGGCGTTCGAGACCTCTGCATTGTGTATGATATTTATGAGCCTACGTGTGGCGTCAAAAGTCTGGCGACCAGCTGTGAAACCAGACTGGTCCTGGTGAATCAGAGAAGGCATTATATCAGACAATCTGGTGGCTAGCAATTTTGCGTAAATCTTTGTGTCTACATTGAGTAGAGAAATTGGCCTAAAATTAGGGGGCGACAGTTTCTTTACCTGGCTTCGGTAGAGTAATGATAAGAGCATTAAGCATTTCAGGGGGCAGAGAGGAAGAGGAGGCAGCATCATTTTTTTTGTTTTCAAAAAGGTTTTATTTGGAAGACAAGTAATAAAACAGTACAATACATTGCAGTGTGTAAGGGAATAGGGATACAGGGTATAACAAGAGGGAGACAATGAACAAGGAGCGATGGCATAAGTAGCATACAAGGGGGGGATGTCAAATACTTGTGTACAAAAATATAAAGGTAGACGGAATGGTAAAAGTGAACAGCAGGGTATATGGAGGCATTATGCTTTGAAACAGACATATGGATGAGGGAGGGTAGATAGACCAATTGTAATTATGTAGTATGGGAATGGGAAGCAAAGAAGTTTACAAGGGAGGCATAGACCAGTAGAGCCACTTATCAGAAAAAATATGCATGCTGTCAAATAGAGTGTGGTGGATTCTTTCAGAAAGTTTGATGGATTCCATTCTAGAGATGACCTGGGGCCATGGGAGGGTTTGTGATTTCCAGTTGCATGCGATCATCCATTGTACAGCACTGATAAGGGAATGGATCAATCTGTTGCAGGGGGGGGGGGGGGGGGACATCAGGGACTGTGGCAAATAGTAGGCATATATGAGGGGTGAGAGAGATTTTTTTTCTTGAGGGTGATCTCAAGTCTATCTATAACTGCAAGCCAAATAGGTTGTAACATTCTACAGTGCCAGAAGATGTGAAAGTAGTTACCTATTTCCGGGCAACCTCTAAAGCAGTTCGGGGAGACGTTAGGGTAGAAGGAGTGGATTTTAGCAGGGGTCATGTACCACCTGGTAAAAATCTTTAAGGGAGTCTCCCTGAAGGCGGCAGCACGGTTGCTCTTTCTAAGATTGTCAATCATAATCAACCACTGGTCTACCCGGAAGGAGCAATTAAGCTCAAGTTCCCAGCGTTCCATGGGGCCTGATTTTTCTGGTTGGTGTAGGGAGTTATAGATAATTATAAAAACTGGATATCAGGCCTTTGTCTCTGGGGTTAGATAGGCAGATATGTTCAAATAAATTGCTAGGGGGGGGGAATGCGTGTGGAGAAGTGTTTTGTGTAGAAGTCATGGATTAGTGTGTATTGAGGTAGGTCTGAGGGGGAGAGACCATGTTTGGCCTGCAGGGAGGAGAAGGGGAGAAAAGACAAGTTGGAGGTGAATGATTTAAGGGTGGTGAGTCCCCTGGCAATCCACTCATTAAATGGAGACGCATCTGGAGAAGAGGCTGAAAATCTGGGGTCTCCAAGGTATGATGCGAGGGGAGGGGTGGGGGAAGAGAGGAGATATTTGTCCTTGACCCTTCGCCAGATCTGCAGCATCCGAGCAACAATTGTATTTTGGCAGCATCATTAAATACATTAGCCAAATAGGGTATTAGAATTATCTGGAATTGTTTATAGTAGTCTCCTGTGAGACCATCAGGACCTGGCGATTTGTTAGAAGGCAATTTCAATATAACATTTGATAATTCAGTCAATGTAAAGGGGGCATTAAGGGCTAATAATTGATCCGGGGAAAGAGTAGGCAGATTGATGTCATTAAGAAAGGAATTTATGTCTTCCTCAGTGGGTTGGGGGGTGGAAGCATCATCCTTCAGGTTATATAGCGATCTATAGTAATGAGCAAAGGCTTCGGCAATAGATTGGGGGTCAAACAGCTTGGCATTAGAAGTTGGGTGAAAGATACGGGATTTTCGTTTTGGTGCGGTACCCTTTGATTTTGAGAGCCATAGCTTTCCCAGCCTTATTGCCTGTAATGTAATGTTGGGCCCTAAATCTCCTTTGAGATTTCTCAAAAGATTCCAGTAAGAGTGACCCGAGTTCCTGTCTTAGTACGACACGTTTTGCTTTATTTGGGCTGGGGTCAATTTGGTTACTCTTTTCCAAGTCCCTTATGGACAATGTTAGGGAGTTTAGACACTGTCCCCTCAACCTCTTCTCCCTAGCTCCAACTTGTATTAGCAGACCTCTAATGAATGCCTTATGGGCATTCCAAAGGATAGCACTATCCGACACAGAGTCTTTGTTGATGGTAAAAAATTCTTCTAATTGATCGCAAAGGTAATCAGTATATTTGGGAGATTGGAAGCACTGGCTCTCCATAGTTTCTTGAAGTTGGTGGATGGGCGGGCATCAACTGAGATAGAAATGGGGGCATGGTCTGACCACGTTATTGTGGAAATTTCCGAATTAGAGATATTGGGCAGTAGCCATTTGTCCACAAGGAAGTAATCGATCCGACTGTAAGAGTTATGCCTGTGTGAAAAGAACGTATAATCACGTTCTGTGGAGTGGTGGCACCTCCAAACATCATATAGGTCAGTGTTCCTCAGAAACGTTCCCATTGGAGAAGAATACCTGCAGGATTGAGAGGAAGTGTCTATAGAATTGTCCGGCACTAGGTTAAAGTCACCACAGAGGATAAGAGAACCTTGTTTGATGGTGTTAATTGTCTTCATAAGTTTCCGTAAAAATTTCATTTGCCGAGTATTGGGGGCATACAGGTTCACGAGGGTGTACCTAATGTTGTCCATAGTGCAGTCCAAGATCAGGTATCTTCCCTCCTTGTCTGAAAGACTGTTGTGAAGGGTAAATGACAGTGTCTCTGATTGCTATCAACACCCCATTCTTTTTTTGGGGACGGGAGGCTTTAAAAAATGTGGGGGAAATTTTTGTTGAAGCATTTAGGTTCTTCATCTAACTTGAAATGCGTCTCTTGAGCACAAAGTACATCGCAGTGAGAGTCATAGGCCGTGCGCCAGAGAGAGGCTCTTTTTGCTGGGTGGTTTAAGCCTTTGGTGTTTAACGACAAGAATTTTGGCATTGTGGCCTAAAGTGGGACTTGTTGTAATTAGTGTTTAAAATTACTTACAGTTGGCTGAAAATGAGGGCAATGAGAACCAGATCAATGTGTACTTCTTACTATGACGTTGGGTTTCGATGAGCAATTGCAGCAGGGAAGCGGTAACAGTTCCTTGTGTGTTCTCTGAAATAGGCTCCCAGGAGAGCAATGGAGAGAGACAGTAAATGATGAAAAAAAAAAAAGTAACAAAAACAAAATGTCCTGACCAGGAACTTAGGGGAAGGGGGTTGGGAGTAGGCAAACCAGGGATAGGGGTCAGGGAGTAACTGCAGGTGTAAGCTAAGCCTGCCAAGAACGTTGGGGGAAAGAGTCCGTGGACTGGCTACAACGAGCGTAGCACAGAACCGGAATATGTATCAGAATCTAGTGTTACAAAAGCAGCATTCAGTTCAATGAGCTAGAGTTCCCGGGCACCAAAGGGTTATTGGTGAGATGATGAGCCGGAGGGTGATTCTCAATTTCTGGGACTATGCCCCAAGTTGAGCAGCTGGATCCCCTCCTCAACCGTGCGGATGGCATGCTTCTTTCCATCTTTAGTAATCAGGAGTTTTGTAGGGAACCCCCATTGGTAAGGGATCTTATGATTATTGAGAGGTTTTGTGATAGTGTTCAGTAAGGATGATCGTCCGTTCGATCGTTCCTTTGAATTTCGAACAAAAACGATCGTTCGTGGCAAATTCGAGTGAAACGAAACGACCGTTTTTAAAACTTTTTTTTTCCATTGATACTACCATCAATGGAATTTTTTTTTTTAAAACAGTTGTTTTTTCAGGAGTCCTGCTCCTGAAAAAATGACCGTTTTTAAGACTTTTTTCCATTGATACATGTTCCCTGGGGCAAGACCCGGGTTCTTAAAGACGTTTTCCAACAATAACTTGAAAATTTGTCTTTAAAATGATCGTTTTTGAATTTGAACGTTCGAGTCCCATAGACTTAAATTGGGTTCTAAATGTTCGTGCGAACGATCGGACTGTTCGACGGTTCTTTGTGCGAACCAAACACGGGGGTGTTCGGCGCATCCCTAGTGTTCAGCTGACGTCTGAGCTGGCGGGTATATTGCGAAATATCAGTGAATAACTGTAGGCTTGAGTAGGGTGCTGGGAGTTGTCCCATCTGACGTGCCTTAAATAGGAGCTGGTCTTTCGTGTGGTAGAAATTAATTTTTAATAAAACATCACTGGGAACTTTTTCAGGCAGGTGAGGAGGTTTCGGTAGGCGATGAATTCCGTCAATTATTGATTCCATGGGAGACAGATCAGGGAGGACGGTAGCAATCATGCGCCTGGCGTATGCATTCAGATCATGCGGCAGGATGTTCTCAGGTATACCACGAATTTTAATATTATTGCGACGAGACCTGTCTTCTAAGTCCGCCATCTTTGCCCTCATCCACAGGTGTTCATCACGAGTATGTTCATGTGCATCTACCAAATCGTTTACCATATCTGTGATTGCCCCCACTTGACTGCCAATATGTGAGACTTTATCGCGCATAGAATGCATCTCAGATGAAAATTTCATAAACATGGAGGAGATTGTAACATGCAGTGAGTTTTGCAGTGAGATTAACATCTCCTTCATCATGGTGTCCAACACTGGCTGGTTAGACGTAGGGAAAGCTGCTATGGGCGACGGCTGGGGCATTGAAGCTGCATGGTCAGCTATTACAGGACTCGCCTCCTTGTCATGGAAGACAGACTCCAGCCTCATCTTCGATTTAACTGGGCTATTTTGAGTTGAGGATGCCGCGGAGGAAGCGTCAGGCTGGGGCCCCCCTCCGGGAGCTAGCAGTGCGGGAGGATCGGCGTCCGGGAGATCTGTGTAGAATCCGTCCACGCTATGCAGGCCGCGGGCACCATCTTGGGAGCGGAGGCTCGGCGGATGTGTGAAGTACGCCGTCAGTTTCTTAGGCTGCCTGTACTTCCTCTTACGAGACATGTTCGGGTGAGTCACTGGTCTCCGGGGACTGTGTGGATTAGTTTGCCGCTCAGATCTCTAGCTTGGATCCGCAGTTTACTCCGTTCAGCACCGAGAGCTAAGGATCAGGCATCCATTCCGCTCGGCAGCTGGCCACGCCCCCGTGCTCTCACAATTTGAATGACAATTACTCAGTCATACAACACTGTAACAAATGACATTTTTGTCCTTTTTTTCCCCACAACTAGAGCTTTCTTTTGGTGGTATTTGATCACCTCTGCGGTTTTTAGTTTTTTCGCTATAAATGAAAAAAGAACGAAAATTTGGTAAAAAAAAAAAAAATGAATTTGTCTTCATTTTTATTATAAAATTTTGCAAAAAGGTAATATTTCTTCATAAATTTGGCCTAAAATGCTACATATCTTCGGTAAAAAAAAAATGGATATTATTTAGTCTGAGTAAAAGGTATAGGGTCCACAAGCTATGGTACCAATTACTGAAAATTAATCAATTTGATCACACCTGATGTACTGACAGCCTCTCTCATTTCTTGAGACCCTAACATGCCAGAAAAGTACAAATACCCCCCAAATGACCCCTTTTTGGAAAGAAGGCATTCCAAGGTATTTAGAAAGAGGCATTGAGTTTTTTGAAGTTGTCATTTTTTCCCACAATTCTTTCCAAAATCGATTTTTTTTATTTATTTTTTCCCACAAAATGTTCATATTAGCAGGTTATTTCTCACACACAGCATATGCATACCTCAAATTACACCCCAAAACACATTCTGCTATTCCTCCCGAGTATGGTGATACCACATGTGTGAGACTCATACACAGCATGGCCACATACAGAGGCCCAATGTGCAGGGAGCACCATCAGGCGTTCTGGAGCACCCAGGCCAATTCTGACATTTCTCTCCTACATTTAAAAATCATAATTTATTTGCTAGAAATATACATAGAACCCCAAAACATTATATATATTTTTTTAGCAAAGACCTTAGAGAATACAATGGCGGTTGTTGCAACTTTTTATCCCGCACTGTATTTGCGCAGCAATTTTTCTAACATGTTTTAACCGCTTCAATACTAGGCTTTTATACCACCTCCATACCGGGCCTATTCTGACACTTCTCTCCTACATGTAATAATCATCATTCTTTTGCTAGAAAATTACACAGTACCCCCAAACATTATATATGGTTTTTTTAGCAGACACCCTAGGGAATAAAATGACGGTCATTCCAAAGTTTTATCTTGCACGGTATTTACGCAATTAATTGTTTTATGAATTAAAAAAATAACAAAACACTAAAGTTAGCCCAATTTTTTTGTATTATGTGAAAGATTATGTTACACCGAGTAAATAGAGACCCAACATGTCACGCTTTAATTATGCGCACACTCATGGAATGGCGCCAAACTTCGGTACTTAAAAATCTCCATAGGCAACGCTTTATTTATTTTTTACAGGTTACAGTTTAGATTTACAGAGGAGATCTAGTGCTAGATTAGTTGCTGGCACTCTAATGCACGCGGCGATACCTCACATGTGTGGTTTAAACAGCGTTTACATATGTCGGCGGGACTTGCGTGTGCGTTCGCTTCTGCACGCGAGCTATCGGGGACAGGGGCGTTTTAATTTTTTTTTTATCTTTCATTATTTTTTTTTACTTATATTTTATTTATTTTTACACTTTTTTTCATTTTTTTTTTCCACTTTTATTCCTATTACAAGGAATGTAAACATCCCTTGTAATAGGAAATGTGTGTGACAGGTCCTCTTTATGGAGAGATGTGGGGTCAATAAGACCTCACATCTCACCTCCAGGCTGGAAACCATGAGATCGGTGAAAAAAAATTCACCGATCTCATGAATGGTGACTTACAGCCGCAATTGCGGCTTTGTTTACATACGGGGACCCGGGCGTGACGTCATCAGATCGCGCCCGGGTCCTCCGACGGTCATAGAGATGACTGGTGACCATCTGGTCACCAGTCATCTCTATGCTTCCTGCCGCCGCCGACGATTCGTTCTCCGGGCCCCCGAAGGTTCAGGTAAGCCCGGAGAAGCACCGGATGGCGGCGGGAGGGGGGGGGGATGTCCCCTCCCGTGGCCTGTAAGAACGATCAAGCGGCGGAACCGCCGCTATGATCGTTCTTACATTGTGCAGAATCGCCGGCTGAAGAAGAGGATATCTGGATGATGCCTCTGGCTGCAGGCATCATCCAGATATTCGCCTGCAATACCCAGGCCGTCAATTGACGGCCACTTAGGATGGTAAATCCCATCCCAGGCCGTCAATTGTATATGGCTGGGTATTGAAGTGGTTAAAAAAACAAAAACAGTTTTATGCTTAAAAAAAAAAAAATCAGTAAAGTTAGCCCAATGTTTTTGCATAATGTGAAAGATGAAGTTACGCCGAGTAAATAGATACCCAACATGTCACCCTTCAAAATTGCACACGCTTGTGGAATGGTGCCAAACTTCGCTACTTATCCCCATAGGCGACGCTTTAAATATTTTTACTAGTTACATGTTTTTAGTTACAGGGGAGCTCTAACGTTTGCAGCGATACCTCACATGTGTGGCTTGAACACCGTTTTCATATGTGGGCGGGACTTACATGTGCCTTCGCTTCTGCATGCGAGCACACAGGGACAGGGGCACTTTAAAAAATATATATATTTTATTGTTCACTTTAGTTTATTTTTTTTAGTTTGACATGTTTTTCCACAAAAAATAAATAAAAATTGATCACTTTTATTCCTATTACAAGGAATGTAAACATTGTAATATGAATATGGCATGACAGGTCCTCTTTACAATAAGACCTCACATCTCACCTCTAGGCTGGAAAGCCTTAAAAAAACAATCCTGGCTTCGATCATAGCAGTGAGTAGGTAGAAGCAGAAGGGGGGGGCGTATTGCAGGGTATTGTGGGGCTTTGCAGAGTATTGCGGGGTATTGCAGGGTACTGCGGGGTATTGCAGAGTATTGTGGAGTATTGTAGAGTACTGCCGGATATTGCAGAGTATTGTGGGGTATTGCAGAGTATTGCAGAGTACTGCAAAGTACTCTGGGGTATTGCAGAGTACTGTGGGGTATTGCAGAGATTGCACAGTATGGGGCAGAGTATTGGGCAGGGATGGCTGAGCAGGGATGGATGGATCTGTGACTACATTTGTCACAGATCCAGCCCACAGCACTGCTGCTGCCTCCGCTCCCTCCCCCTCTCCTCTCACACTGTACGGTACAGAGAGGGGAGGGAGGAACCGGCGTCATCACATGACACCGGTTTGTTTACAAGTGTTTTCTCCGTCATTGGACGGAGCGATCACATGGTAAACCGCCGCTATCAGTGGGGATTTACCGTGATCCATGATGCACCGGGTCCGGAGCACGCCCCAGGGGCCGCACGGGAGCGCGATTCTGGGAGAATGTTAATTAACGGCCTCCCAGAGTTAAGCAACCGCCTTGTAGACATATTTTGTCTATAGGACGGTTGTCAAGTGGTTAAATTCAACTGTTTAAAAAGTGAAATTATAGCATTGAGAAGGGAGCATGCTAGGAGTGCTCTGATCTACACAGAACCAGGCTCACCTGATGCAATTATACCCGGAAATCTGATCTCTGTCTCGGAAGCAGCGTGTAACGTGTACTCCCCTAGTTAGTCTTCCCACTGGGTTGCTCACGAGTTGCATTCGATCCATGGAACGGAGGAGGGGGAGAGGAACACAGAGAGGACAGCAAGGGTCGCAAGGAGTGCAGAGAGCGGCGTGCGGTGTGCTCAGCTCAGCGCGATACAGTGAGAGTGCTCAGTGCCATGTCTGTGTCAGACCGTCAATCCACAGCTGCTTTGCCGTGTACTCAGCAGTGGCGGCCCGCCCATATGGGCGCACGGGCGCCGCCCCCCTCCCACAGTCACAAAAAAAAAAAAAGAATTAAAAAGAAAAAAAACGGGCCCTTTAAGAACTTTTATTCGGCTAAAATGTCATTTTGACATTTTAGCCGAAGTTCTGGCGGCCGTCTATAGAGGGCGCTGCAGCGCCACCCCCTCTCGCAAGTAACACACGTTCAATGCTATGCATTGGACGTGTGTTACTGTTGCCAGCTGCCTGGTCTATTCGTATAACCGGACATGGGACGCCGGTTACCCGAATAGCGACAGCTGGTTGGCTGAGGGGAACTGCCTATCAAAGCCAGTGGCTCTGATAGGCTTTTCCAGTCCCGCCCTCCGGCTCTCGGAAGTCTATGCTCGGAGCGCAGACAATCTGCGGTCCTTGCATTAGACTGACAGCCGTTTCAGCCAATCAGGTTCCCGGATTCTGGTTTTCAGGAACCTGATTGGCTGAAGCTTCTCCAGGGCGGCAGAAGACATCGAGGGAGGACATGGAAGCGTCAGGTAAGTGATTTTTTTACAGGGAAAGGGGCAGCATGGGGCACAGTGGCAGCATGGGGCACAGTGGCAGCATGGGGCACAGTGGCAGCATGGGGCACAGTAGAAGCATGGGGCACAGTGGCATCATGGGGCACAGAGGCAACAATGAGCACAGGCCGGGCACAGTGGTGACAATTGATGGCACAGTGACTGAATATGATGGCATGGCAGAGAGGTGACAATTGATGGCACAGTGACTGCATTTGATGGCATGGCAGAGAGGTGACAATTGATGGCACAGTGACTGCGTTTGATGGCATGGCACAGTGGTGACAATTGATGGCACAGTGACTGCATTTGATGGCATGGCACAGTGGTGACAATTGATGGGCACAGTAGCTGCTTTTGATGGCATGGCACATTGGTGACAATTGATGGCACAGTGGTGGCGTTTGATGGCATGGCACAATTAGTGACACAAGTGGTGACAATTGATGGCACAGTGACTGCAAATGATGGCATAGCACATTGGTGACAATTGATGGCACAGTGACTGCATATGATGGCATGGCACATTGGTGACAATTGATGGGCACAGTAGCTGCATTTGATGGCATGGCACAGTGGTGACAATTGATGGCACAGTGGCTGCATTTGATGGCATGGCACAGTGGTGACAATTGATGGCACAGTGGCTGCATTTGGTGGCATGGCACAGTGGCTACATTTGGTGGCATGGCACAGTGGCTGCATGTGATGGGCACAGTGAGGCTGCAATATTTTTTTTTTCGTTTGCGCCCCCCCAAAAATTTTGAGCACCAGCCGCCACTGGTACTCAGCAGGGGATAGCAGACTTTTTCCCCGTCGGTGGATGGACCCGCTCACGCACATATAAGGTAGCAGCAGTTGGTAGCAGAGGAGACGCTGTGTGTGCTTTGGTTCAGCAAGCTCAGCAGGCATATTCATCACCATTAGCAACAGCCACAACAGTAATAGCAACAGCCATAACAGCACTGTCATCATCATCATTATCATCGCTAATATTGTCAGAGTTGTCATTACCGCCGCTACCTCCACCTCCATCTTCACCATCCCTACCTGTGGACACTGAGCTCAAGGGGACACGATCGGCTGGATCAACACAGTTTGCATCTGTGGATACATCTGTGGGTCCCATAGTGTAACGTCACACCAATAACTTTGCACTAAGTACAACTATAGTTACTTCTTTCCCAGTCAACTCTCATCCTTCTTTCTGAATATCCTCTCACTTCCTGCAGCCTAGCTCTCCATGGTGGTTGGGGAGGTGCGCCACCTAGTGGTACTTCCTGGTTCGCTCCTGTGCAGCCTATTTAAACTCCCAGCACTGACAGAATGGTGTTCCTCTATTGCTGACAAAACGCCACTGTCAGCTGGGCTTCCAGACTCGCCTGATCCAAGCTCCAGCTTCCTGAACTGGACCACCAGGACTCCTTGTTCGCTACAGCTCACAGCAACCAGGTCCAGGCTCCCAGGACACTCATCCATGCCCAGCTATCTGCAACCGCAAGTACTCTGCTATAGAAACCAATTACTTTGCACTGATCTCCTTACTTGCCGCTTTGCTCCCAAGTTCATGTTCACGTTCACTGCTATGCTAGCAATTACTATGGAGTTCTGCTAAAGTCTCAAACTACAGTTTTCATGTTAAAATTCCTCGCTATAGATATCAGTTACTATGCTCTGCTCTCCATGCTAGTTGCTTCGCTTTCAAGCCTGTGTTTATTGCTAAAGTATTAAGGAGTTTCACTCAAGTCTGAACTGCAGCTCACATGTTATGCTCACTTCTATAGATACCAGTTACCTGCTATGTTTCTTTGCCTGTGCTCTTTACTGACCTCTAGTGTGCAGTCCCATCACTGCGGCTACACCTATCCTTATACCTGTTCTATACCATTAATACCAAGATTTACTTTAATGTTGCTTATGCTGGAATAAGCACCATTTACTTTACTGAGGCTGTGATAATAGAACCCAAACTCTTAAAAGAGTGAAACCTGGGTTCGAACCTAAGAAGTCTCCGCAGTTGCGATCCATAGACCTGAATCGAATTTGGCATATTGTTACACATAGAGGACGCTCCGGGTGCACTGCTAAACGTGTTTGAACCCCTTGAAAACACCGGATCATCTGAACGTATGTCACTTGTTCCATTACCTGTTTCATCTACTGTTGCTTCTATTGCTGCTGTGACTACCACTACCACTATGTTTGGGGACTTAGTGGGTACAACAAGTTCCATGAGTACAACAGGTACAACAGGTACAGGTACAGACATATTAGACATAAATAAATTCTGTGGCAGGTTTAGCAGACGCTATGCACTTACAGGAGCGACGCAAAGATGCTCACGATGTCCCTAATTACATACCCTGTTTCAGATATGGGAAGACCAAGACAATCGCAACAGAAGAAATAACATTAGGATCAGGGGACTACCAGAGAGTTGAGACGAATTGGCCCCAACGGTTAAAAAATCCTTATCTCTGTTCTAGGGAAACCAGAGGAACAGAGGTTAGAGTTTGACAGAGTTCATTGTTCTTTAGGGCAACGAAATACAGATATAAACAATCCAAGAGATATCATATGTCGTATGCATTACTATAGAGAGAAGGGGGAGATTATGAGGAAGGCTAGAGAAAAGGGTCAAATTAATGTCAATGGGACAGCTATCCAAATATTGCAGGATCTGTGTCAATTTACACTGGAGAAGAGGAGAGGGTTAAGACCATTACTTAAAATGTTGCAAGAACGCAACATTATATAAATCGCTGGAACTTTCCTTTTCAACTTCAAATTAAGAAAGATGGCAAGTGGTATAATTTACGAGACCTATCAGATATCCCTGCTATACAACTTTGGGATTACCAGATATCCCATTAATAGTCTGGCCCAGGACATACACACCATTTAGAGGGTCTGAATCTCAGGGGGGGGGGGTACTCTGAACCAACATGGGAATCAATTGGAGAATCAACCAGAAAACATTAACCATAAATAGTAGTTGTTACAATGATATTGGAGCAATATTGTAGTGTTGGATGGAGTATGGGCGGGAGTGGCTAGAGAAGAGTGGAGAGATATGGCTTTGCTTCTCTCTCCCCCTCCCTTCTTCTCCTTCACCGTTTTCTCCCCTATTTCACCTCTACATCTTTAGCCTTTCTCTCAGTTTGCTTCTCGCTTACTTTCTCTATACCTCTATCACCACTCTCCCCGCCCCCCGTCTTTTTTTTTGTACTATTGGCCCATTGCTTATCAAGGAAAACAAAGTCAGAAAACAGCAGTTTTTGTTCATATGACATTACCAAGTTTGAGTCGCAACAATTGATATATTGTTGTTGGGGTGTTTTCCCTCTCTTTTCTGGGCAGGGCGGAGAATGATGCATAATGTATAAGTATATAGATAGAATAAAATGACTTGTTATTGAAAGGCAGTTAGAGTTCCCCCATAGATATCGATGATTGATAGGCTATAGTTCCCTATATTAATAATGCATTATAAGGCTTATTGGAGTTCCCCTTTAGTGATTAATGCTTGTATCCTAAAATGTATTTAAAATGTATCCTTGGGCTTCTAGGAGAAGCCAGGGACCTTGGCTATATTATTGTTACAATGTCCTGGACCAAGATTAGCTGCAGTAGAAATTAGATATGTTCAGGGCACAAAGAAGACTGCTTATGCACGATGTATAATTGTGACGAACATTACTTGTATAACCTTATAACTAAGATATGATTGGCTGGGATAGGGGCGTCCCTTCTTGTATGATTTGATTATGTGCGAGTACGCAGGAGAAATAAACTCTAGTCTTGGACATACCATGAGTGTGTGTGTTTCTGACTGACCAATGCATTGAGGATTGTCCATACATTCATACATCCTTAAAAAAAAACTTCAAATACGTGGGGTCATGATTTATTTACATGAATCACGCCCCCACTTCAGAAATTTGAATTACGCGCTGTTACGCCGGGCACTTTACGATACAACACCGCATATTATGGAGCAAGTGCTTTCTGAATAAGGCACTTGCCCATAATATTTGTGGAGGCATAGCGTAAAGAGGAAAAGCTACGCCGCCGAAAAGATACGCAAATGTATCTGAATCCTGCCCACTGTATTTGTTGGTGTATAATACTCATTTTTTTCTGCCTGCGTGTTATACGCAGGAGGCTGTGGAACGTTTTTTTTTCTTCCCTGAAACTTTCCTCTTAGGCCGCGTACACACGATCAAATCTATCTGCTGGAAACGGTCTGAGAGACCGTTTCAGCAGACAGATTTAAACGTGTGTACGATGTATTTGCTTGTGTGTACGGGGCCTTAAAGTTAGGGTGTATTTTATACCCCTGTGCATATTCTACACCGATTATATATATATATATATATATATATATATATATATACACACACACACAGTACAGACCAAAAGTTTGGACACACCCTCTCATTCTAAGAGTTTTCTTTATTTTCATGACTATGAAAATTGTAGAGTCACACTGAAGGCATCAAAACTATGAATTAACACATGTGGAATTATATACATAACAAAAAAGTGTGAAACTGAAAATATATGTCATATTCTAGGTTCTTCAAAGTAGCCACCTTTTGCAGCAGACACATCTCTAGAACAACTGTTAAGAGGAGACTGTGTGAATCAGGCCTTCATGGTAGAATATCTGCTAGGAAACCACTGCTAAAGAAAGGCAACAAGCAGAAGAGACTTGTTTGGGCAAAAGAACACAAGGAATTGACATTAGACCAGTGGAAATCTGTGCTTTGGTCTGATGAGTCCAAACTTGAGATCTTTGGTTCCAACCACCATGTCTTTGTGCGACGCAGAAAAGGTGAACGGATGGACTCTACATGCCTGGTTCCCACCGTGAAGCATGGAGGAGGAGGTGTGATGGTGTGGGGGTGCTTTGCTGGTGACACTGTTGGGGATTTATTCAAAATTGAAGGCATACTGAACCAGCATGGCTACCACAGCACAGGACAATGACCCCAAACACACCTCCAGGCTGTGTAAGGGCTATTTGAGCAAGAAGGAGAGTGATTGGGTGCTGCACCAGGTGACCTGGCCTCCACAGTCACCGGACCTGAACCCAATCGAGATGGTTTGGGATGAAGTGGACCGCAGAGTGAAGGCAAAAGGGCCAACAAGTGCTAAGCATCTCTGGGAACTCCTTCAAGACTGTTGGAAGACCATTTACGGGTGACTACCTCTTGAAGCTCATCAAGAGAATGCCAAGAGTGTGCAAAGCAGTAATCAAAGCAAAAGGTGGCTACTTTGAAGAACCTAGAATATGACATATTTTCAGTTGTTTCACACTTTTGTGTTATGTATATAATTCCACATGTGTTAATTCATGGTTTTGATGCCTTCAGTGTGACTCTACAATTTTCATAGTCATGAAAATAAAGAAAACTCTTGGAATGAGAAGGTGTGTCCAAACTTTTGGTCTGTAATATATATAATTAGTCCCGCTTGGATGGCCGGACTAGAGTAGGGAGTGAGAGCGCTATTGTTGTCTCCCACAATATAGGACGGATGTATGGAAACTCTAATGCCGCGTACACACGATCACTTTTTGTGATGAAAAAAAAAACGGTTTTCAAAAACGTCATTTAAAATGATCGTGTGTGGGCAAAACGTTGTTTTATGTCTTCAAAAAACGACCAAAATAAAAATTCGAACATGTCGTTTTTCAAAATGTCATTTTTTGTGTCATAAAAAGTGATCGTGAGTGGACAAAACAACGTTTTTAAACCCGCGCATGCTTAGAAGCAAGTTATGAGACGGAGCTTCAATGGAACAGAGTGCCGTTGAACGTGGTGTACGTCACCGCGCTTTGCTAGAGCATTTTGGAAAAACTATGGTGTGTATGCAACGTCGTTTTGGAAAATGAAATTTGAAAAACGTCGTTTTGTTTCGTCACATAAAACTTTGTTTTTTTTCATCACAAAAAGTGATCGTGTGTACGCGGCATAAGAGGTTATATAATCGCAATTTCTTTCTTGATTGGCCATTGTTTATATGTAAAGGTTGTTATACGATTGAAAGTATATACATATATATAAGAAGGCCAGTATGGTGGCCTGAGTTTATGGGAGGAGCCCGGAGGGTATTTAAGCAGCCCACTCACACATGCTCTTTGTCGGTTCAGTTTGCGGTACTACATGTCACTGGGCCGACTCTTCCAGCTCACCTCATGTCCGTGAGTCTGCGCATTCAATCGCATTCGACACCCTTCCGCCCTTCCCTTTTTCAGGGCACTTCTCAGCATATCCTTCTTCAATTAACTACCCATTACTTACCTTGGGTATGCCCCCTTTTCTTGGCATACTGACCAGACCACCAAGGCACACTTCAGGTCTATTTATGTTGTAAGTCTTGTCGCGTGTTTATGTGAACCACATCTCTCTCGGTCAGAGGGCAACGACTATATATATATATATATATATATATATATATATATATATATATGTGTGATTACTGCTTAACTGGTTCTAGGTCATAGGTGGCTATTAAGAGAAACTTAAATTTAAAGGTGTATACACAAAATACTCAGTTTGCTTTTGCTTATTTTTCTATCGCATAGAGGTATAAGTATAATCTTGTATGCAGGTATAAGAATATTGTTGGTGTCTGGTAAGTGCCCAGAGTGTGAGTGGACTGTTAATTGGCTCTTACAGTAAGCAGACATATTGGCCTTGTATTTATTATGTGGATCAGTCTCGACTCCTTCTTTGTTATTGTATTTTTAAATGCACTACACATGTCCTTTTTATACGATTAACCACTTAAGACCCGGACCAAAATGCAGGCAAAGGACCTTGCCCCTTTTTGCGATTCGGCACTGCGTCACTTTAACTGATAATTGCGCGGTCGTGCGACGTGGCTCCCAAACAAAATTGGCGTCCTTTTTTCCCCACAAATAGAGCTTTCTTTTGGTGGTATTTGATCACCTCTGCGGTTTTTATTTTTTGCGCTATAAACAAAAATAGAGCGACAATTTTAAAAAAAATGCAATATTTTTTACTTTTTGCTATAATAAAAATCCCCCAAAAATATATAAAAAAACATTTTTTTTCCTCAGTTTAGGCCGATACGTATTCTTCTACCTATTTTTGGTAAAAAAAATCACAATAAGCGTTTATCGGTTGGTTTTCGCAAAATTTATAGCGTTTACAAAATAAGAAATAGTTTTATTGCATTTTTATTATTATTATTTTTTTTACTACTAATAGCGGCGATCAGCGATTTTTTTCGTGACTGCGACATTATGGCGGACACTTCGGACAATTTTGACACATTTTTGGGACAATTGTCATTTTCACAGAAAAAAATGCATTTAAATTTGCATTGTTTACTGTGGAAATGACAGTTGCAGTTTGGGAGTTAACCACAGGGGGCGCTGTAGGGGATGTGTGCCTATGTGTGTTTGTTTACAACTGTAGGGGGTGTGGCTGTAGGTGTGACGTCATCGATCGCGTCCCCCTATCACAGGGATGACGCGATCGATGCTGCAGCCACAGAGAAGCACGGGGAAGCCGTGTGTACACACGGCTCTCCCCGTTCTTCCGCTCCAGGGACGGATCGCCGCACTGCAGCGGCGATCGGGTCCGCGAATCCCGCGGTCCCGGAGCTTCGGACCGGGTCGCGGGCGCGCGCCCGCGACCCACGGCTGGGTACTAAAATCAACGTATATATACGTTGATGTGCCCAGCCGTGCCATTCTGCCGACGTAAATGTGCAGTAGGCGGTCCTTAAGTGGTTAAACATTAACCACTTAATCACCGCCCTATAGACAAAATACGTCTATAGGGCGGTTCCTGTACTCTAACAGGACGTCCATGGACGTCCTCCGTTAGAGTCAGGTGTGCGCGCCCGACCGGGCGCGCACACGCGATCACCGGTGCTCACCGGGTCCACGGGACCCGCAGCATCAGTGATCGCGGTAAGGAGCCAATGGCGGCGGCTCCTTACCACGTGATCGCGCTGTCCAATGACGGCGCGATCACGAGTGTAAACAAATCTGACGTGCGGGTGCGCACACGCGGTCACGGCGCTCGGCGGGTCCACGGGACCCGCAGCGTCAGTGATCTCGGTAAGGAGCCAATGGCAGCGGCTCCTTACCACGTGATCGCGCCGTCCAATGACGGCGCGATCACGGATGTAAACAGTGTCTCCTCTCCTCACCATTGCAGCGTGAGAGAGACGCTGCAATGGAGGAGAGAGATCAGTGCCCCAGCAGTGCCACCAGTGCCCTCCCAGTGCCCCACCTGTGCCCCACCAGTGCACAACACTGCCACATCAGTGCCACCTGTGCCCATCAGTGCCACCTGTGCCCATCAGTGCCAATCAGTGCCCTTAAGTGCCGCCTGTGCCCACGAGTGCCGCCTGTGCCCATGAGTGCCGCCTGTGCCCATGAGTGCCGCCAGTGCCCACGAGTGCCGCCAGTGCCACCTGTGCCCATCAGTGCCACCTGTGCCCATCAGTACCAATCAGTGCTCATCTTCCCCCCCACCAGTGCTGCCTGTGCCCCACCAGTGCCATATGTGCCCACCAGTGCCATCTGTGCCCACCAGTGCCATCTGTGCCCACCAGTGCCACACCAGTTCCACCTGCACCACTGCAGTGCCACCTGTTGGCTTGAAATGAGAGATGCTGTCAGTACTTCAGGTGTGATCAAATGGAATCAATTTTTTTAGTAATTGGTACCATAGCTTGTAGACCCTATAACTTTCACCCAGACAAAATAATATGCAATTTTTTATTTTTATTTTTTTACCAAAAATATGTAGCAGTATACATTTTAGGCTAAATTTATGAGGAAAAATTACTTTTTTACAAAATGTTATGATAGAAATTAAGAAAAATTCATATTTTTACCAAATTTTTGTTCTTTTTTCATTAATAGCGAAAAAAATAAAAACCGCAGAGGTGATCAAATACCACCAAAAGAAAACTCTATTTGTGGGGAAAAAAAGGACAAAAATGTCATTTGGCTACAGTGTTGTATGACCGAGTTATTGGCATTCAAACTGTGAGAGCACCGAAAGCTGAAAATTGGTCTGGTTATTAAGGGGGTTTAAGTGCCCAGTGGTCAAGTGGTTAAATTATAATTTTGTTTTTTGTATTACTACGCTTACTACTGTTGCCTTAAAAGCCCTTTCTTGGGAGATTTTTCCTTATTCATTCGGGGTGTTGGCAACCTTTCTAAGGTCACATATTTATGATGTTATATTTTTTGTATTTTAGAGTATAAGAACATTATTAATGTCTCATAGATGTTCTGAATGTGTTGTGGGTGTACTGTTTTGTTATTACCGAAGTCACACATATTTAATATCAAGTGTGAGGGTGGGTATCATTCAAGAATCAGTAAGGATCCATTGTTCCGTAGAGGTGACTCAGAGTCCAGGTGCTGAGGTTCAACCTACATGTGCCAATTGTTTTCAAGAAAGGATTAACGGTTAAAGCACTCAGGAGTCAGGTACTTAGGAAAGGAAACAACCTTTTAGTTTGCCCCCAGTCACTGTATTATTTAGATCCCTGTGACATTTCACAAATAATGGGAGAACCACCCCCTATGTCGCTGTTCTTTTCTGTCACGTGACAAATATAAAATAATCTGTTTGTTTGTAAAAGTGATATTGAATTAAAGTGAATGAAGTGATTGTTTGTAATTATGTGAAGGTACATGAAAGTCTTGTACTTCCATGAGCCAAGGTGTTCTATGAGTAAATATGAAAACTTACAAATGCTGATATTGAGGGTCAGTGGAGCCCCAGACCAAAAATATGGGTAAAACCCTGCTGTTAACGGAAGAGCGGCCGCAGTGGCAAACGGTTATTGCTATTTTATTTTTGTTAACAGTGGTTTAGTAAATCAGTGTCTGGGGTCCATTGGCTAATACAGAAACAAAGCATTTGAAAAATGTTAGGTGTGAGTGAAGTTTCGCATCTCCTTCTGTCCAAGTGAAGGGAAGAAGGAGTTTGGAACGAATTAAAAATATTCTGTGTGACCGGGTGGGTTGAACATGCGGGAATAATAAAAGGAACTTGTGCATTTATTATTTGTATTGTTTATATTGCTAGGTAAACATTGTATATATATGTAGAGATCCGGGTTTTTGTGGAAAAAGATGGGTTGAAAATAGCAAAGCACTGGTTTGAACATGGGTTCAGGGTCAGGGCAGAAGAATTCTGTCTTCAGACCCAACCTAAGAAGGATGCCAAGTTACTTGCAAAGTTGCCCTAGTCCTCAGGTGCAAGCCACAACCCATATGTTTTTTTTTCAACACAATTCCCCCCCCCCCCCGAACATCCACCCCCACGCCCCCCTCCCCTATTCCTGACAGAAACAGGACACACAAGCGAGATAGGGGACAAGGAAGAGAGGCAGGATGAGCTGAGACCTGACTGTATACAAGTCCAATAAAATAGTTGGCATTGTGCCAAATAGGTATTTTATTATTTTAGAAGAGGGGATACTGGATATCGTCCTAGAACACCTCTATAAACCCTGTAGCTGTAACAGGACTTGAGGGAAATTAATAGTTTAGTTATACTTGGAGCACCAGTTTTACCTGATGTGCCATACCACTGCCACATACCATTTTCACTCCATATTGGTTTAGCAAATATGTTTTAGCGTCCTGGTGGATGAGGAGAGGGCATCCCTTTGTGGACTAGCCAATCTTTTGGAAATGTATCCTTCATGGCTGATGACTAACCTGGTGGATAATATCCTCAGGGTTATGTACCTTTGTGGTCTATGCAATTATGCTCCAGACCACCTGAGAGACACACCTACACATAGATCAGCCCTGCTACAGTATGTAGTTACTCTTTGGAGGCCGGTTGTAAGGACGGGTTGAGTTTGCACCCAGAAGGACACTCTGTATTCAGAGTCATTGGATCCTTTACTTGGGGGTCGGTGGATATATTTATATATATATGGAGACAGAGGGTTTTTCTTGGTTTCACTTAAAGGGCCAGAAGTTGTTTTACTTTGGCAGGTAAATCAATCAAGTGATAAGTTAGATTGATTGGCTGTTTTCAGCTTTCCAGCCTTTTGCTGAGGTAGCCATCCTAGCATTTGAGGCTCACGTGTGGAAGCGCAGGCCCTAGCCCCTACAGAAGTTGCAGGCCATGTCCCCAAGTGTATCCTTTATGGAGGACAGGCTCTCCTCCATCCGCCCCAAAGTCTGGCTGACCTGTCCCAGATGGCGGGTCTGAAGGGCCTGGTCCCTTCTCAGGTTGGCGGGCAGAAACTCTGCCACCCCCCTAGTTTTGTGGGTTGCCTTCCTGCCTCCAGATGAGGCTTGTGGCCGGGAGGAGGGGAGCCCCTTGGGAGGGGAGCCCTGTTGGGGGAGGAGTGGGAGGGGCTACCCCTGATGGAGGCCTGGCTGCTACCAGCCAAAGAGGAAGACTCCTCCAAAACAAACAAGCCATTCTCTGACAAGCCCTCCTCCTCCAACTCAAACTCCTCCTCCTCCGAGGACTCCGGCCTTGTCTGGGGGTCTTCATCAGGCTGTTGTCCCGGGGATGGTGCGGTCAGGCCAGATGGTCCAGCACCCTCCTGCACATCTGTGGATGACACAAAACATTCACAGGTTGGAGGATCCACACACTTGCCACATATTCCTTCCCCCCCGCCCACACATGCTACACACCAGATAGAAAAAAAAAAAAAAAAACTTACCTGTCCTCACGGCCTCCTGACTGGACTCAAGGCCAGGCAGCCCCTCCACTTGCTGCCTGTTGAAGGTCTGGGCCACCGCACGCTCCTCCTCCTCAGTCAGCCTAACAGGGCATGGTGGGCCCCCTCCAGTGCCCCTGGCATAGGCGGCAATCTTGCTCAGCTTCCCACGGACCACACGCCGGAGGTCATTAATCTTCTTGGCGATCCCCTGGCGTGTCCGGGTCCCCCCCCCCCCCCAACGTGTTTACCTGGTCGGTAATTTCCTGCAATATCTGTGCCTTCCTGGCCGGGGTGGTGTTGGCACTCTCCGGGCCGTGCAGGAAACGGCCATATTGTGTAATGGCCCTGGCAAGAATGCCCTTCTCCCACAAAGAAAAATTCAACTTACGCTTTCTTTCACTCATGTTTACATCCACTTTAAGATTCGGTTATGGAATAAGACTTTTACCATTGCAAAATTTTACATTCCAAATAGTGATCAAACGACAACAATCTCACATTATCTTAATCTCTTAGCAGATTTTGCAGAAGGAATTACCATTGTGGGAGGAGATCCTAATTTAGCCTTAGATCTCATACTAGAGAAAAAAAAAATGGACCGGCAAACTATTTCTCTTTCTTCTTGAGAACAGCCATAAGCACACAAACTGGTTAGTATTTACTAGTTATGAGATGTCATTTACCTTTTTAAACTTACTCAAATCTCACAGCTCCAATCTGAAAGAAGGCTACAGCCCTCCCCCTTTAGAGCCCCTCAAATGGGAAGAGGGAACACACCATCAATTGCCCCTACCTCAAAAGAGTGCTAAATCTAATCAGAACAATGGGGGCGGTAGAGGTCGTGCTAACTCTTCCAATCGCCACAGTTCTGATCAAGGATGGTTCAATCAAGTTAGACCACTAGTGCCTCCCAATTATATGGGAGGACCACCAGCATTACCACCACCGTTTCGTGGCCCGTCGTTCCCATACCCTCCTCCGTATGGTTACAATATGGGCCTTAATTATTTTGAACCACCTGTCAATAATGGTAGAAATAGTGATTATCAGGTTGATATTCAAAATAGATTTTACCCTCTACGAGACAAAGATGGTCCGGCTGAGTTCTATGGGAAAGAGATCACCCCCTACCCGGTGGAACATTAGAGGTGCAACCTTATCCCCTCAGATCCAGCCCGTTAGTAATCAATACCCGTATGGGGGCCCTGGCTCTTTTGGCCAGGACCCCCAACAGTGGGGTTTTTATCGACCCAGCCAGGGTATCAAAGGGGCCGGAGATCCAATAGAGGGGGAAGAAGGATACGACTTAAAAAGAAAAAAGGTCTAACCACTTCGGGCATTTTTAATTTAAGCACTGTGACCTTAAATCAGTCTGAAAAATCAATTTTAGATAAAGGTCTAAAATTTGTACTACTACGTAGACTCAATAAATTTGAGACCTATATGGACACGCATAAGTTTATACGCAAATTGAACATTAAAAGGTACCTGCTTTCTAATCCTATCAATACTGGCCAATTGGCCCCCACTACTTTTGCACATACAGATCTGTCTAATGCATCTTTATATAATCCTCCAGGCACGGTGGCCCCTTCTATTAAAGTGTTCAGGGACATTGTCCTTAGGGATTTGGATAGACTTCCTATTAAAAAGATAAGGTCCGACCATGATCTTAGGGCTGGCTTAGATTCTCTCTATGATAATGTGTCAGTCACGTTTTCTATTGAATAGAACTTAATGGAAACTCCAGCTAGAGAGGTTTCTCAGCATAAACCACAAGTGCACCTTCTTGTATGAACAGAAAGTTAAGGGTTTATTTCATCACAACCTCTATCATGGAAACCAACCTTGAGTATGCGTACTCGTTCAAAATCATAAGCAAATATAAGTATAACAAAGGAAGATCAACTGGTGGATCAAAGCTAGCAATAGAATAGTATATATTACAGAAAACGAAATCAGGACGGCCCTTGCAGATTCAGCGTTAGGAAAGAGCCCAGGACCGGACGGTTTCACTGTTCCATATTACAAAAAATGCAAGGAGATACTTATCCCCAGACTCTGCCAGTACTTCAATGGGTTAGGGAAAGACTTCCCGTTAAGTGGAGAAGCAGCAGAGGCGATTATAACACTCATTCCCAAGGAAGGAAATGATGGTAAAACCTGTGCAGGGTATAGACCGATATCTTTGCTGAATATAGACACGAAACTCTTCGCAAAGGTATTAGCTGGGAGAGTGAAACAGGAGATGACAAAACTTGTCCATCCTGACCAGACAGGTTTTATCCAGGGGAGAGAGGGAAGAGACAATGGGGTAAGGGCTCTCCTTGTTCTTAAAAAAATGAAAGAAAGTGGTCACCCTAGTCTTCTCCTGTCGATAGATGCTGAAAAGGCATTCGACAGGGTAGACTGGGGACTCATGTTAAATACACTAGAAGAAATGGGCTTTGGTCAGACAATAATGGGGAGGATTAGAACTTTATACCAAGCCCCGACAGCAAGGATAAAAATAAATTGAAGTCTCTCCCAAATGTTTGAAATGAAAAACGGAACAAGACAGGGATGCCCCCTTTCTCCCATCCTGTTTGTGTTATCAATTGAACCCCTACTGGCCAGGATACGTAGGTGCACAGAAATTGAAGGAGTGAAAATAAAAGAGGAGGAACATAAACTCTCGGCCTTTGCGGACGATGTCCTCTTTTACTTAGTCAATCCAAAGAAATCAATCCCCAAATTACTGGATATATATGTAGCCAATACGGAGAAATATCAAATTTTAAATTAAATATGACTAAAACAGAAGTCCTGAACGTAAACACGTCTAGATCCGAAGAACAAGAACTTAGAATTAAGTATCAATTCCCATGGGTAGAGAAACTTAAGTACCTAGGGGTTAAGTTAACGAACTCAATTAAAAAGATATACGAGATAAACTATATCCCCCTCTTGGACGAAATAAAAGCAGAAATAACAAGGGTAAAGAACAGGCCATTATCATGGATCGGCAGAATTAATTTCTGTAAGATGGTCCTTACGCCAAAAATCCTATATAAATTCCAGATGCTTCCTATCACTCTACCAAGCGCATGGTTACAAACTATGAAAAATATGATCATGAAATACATTTGGAGGAATAAAAAGTATAGAATATCGCTCCAGGTCTTAAAACAACCAAAAGAGAAGGGGGGGTTGGCTGTCCCCGATATCAAAAAGTACTATGACGCGGTAGTATTATCGAGAGTGGTGGAATGGGCCAGAGGAAATAGAGAAAAACGGTGGATCAGTATTGAAAATGCACTATCAGAGGTGGAATTAGGAAAAATAATATGGAATCCCCCTCAAATAAGGAGCTTGGGTGAAAATACACACGAGATCACTAGGAACGCACTTAAGATTTGGGACACTGTATATAAAAGAATTGATAAAGAATACAACTCACCTTTTATTGCTTTAAAAGATAACGATTATTTTGAACCAGGTAAAGTTTCAGTGGGAGGAAATTGGATTAAAAAGGACACAGCACAAGTAAGAGAAGTTATAAAGGATGGTCACTTACTTTCACTGCATGAAATAGAAAAAAATATTTCTTTTTTGAAGATAAATGACTGGAGGTACCAACAGCTCAGACACTTTATATTAAAACTGCCACAACCCTTAAGGACAGGAGAACAGCTAACAGATCTGGAAAAGTTATGTTCTCCAGAAAATACCAAAGGAACGATCTCAAAGCTATATAAAATTCTCCTAAAGGTGGAAGAGCTGGAGGTACCCCCTTATATTAAAAAATGGGAGAGGGAATTAGGGTCACATAGGGACATGGGCACAATAAAGAAAATACTGAAATTGACACACGCCTCGGCAACTGACATCAGGACGGCAGAAATGAATTTTAAATGCCTTTCCGGGTGGTACATCACCCCTGACAAATTAAGTAAATACAAAGAAGGACAATCAGCAGAGTGTTGGAGGGGTTGCGGAACCATTGGTTCGATGGCCCACTTATGGTGGGAATGCCCCAAAATAAGAAAATACTGGGAGACGATCATAGGCTTCATAGAGGAAATCACAGAGATAAAAATTAAGATGGACCCATGGATAGTTCTTCTCCATGGAGGGGAAGAAGGTATAAAAAGGTATAAAAACTCCTTAGTCCCGCACCTACTTAACGCGGCCAAAAGGCTTATCCCCTGTAAATGGCAAGAGAATGAATGTTTTAAGTAGCGTAATCTTAGATCAGATACAATTACTTGCGGTTCTGAAGTTTCCTTGGTCCTTAGAGTGTCAGCTCTTCGTCCTCAGCAGCAATCTGTAGCAAGGGGAATCCTTGGCAGCTAAGTAATGGTGCTGGGATGATGCAGGACTGAAGGGGAGCAGGGATCCTCCCTGATTGTGGAGTCTGTGGTCTGAAGCTGAGGTCTTCGGGGTGCCAAGAGGGGTCCCAGGTGACGGCAGGTGCCCAACAAAATAGTGGAACATCCTGCCGTCATTCCTGGGGGTTTAAATAGAGCGCGCGGCGCGGGAGGAGGCAAAGCACGCCGGGGCGCACTTCCGCGTTCCAGCTTGGAGCGCATAACAGAGCGCACCGGAAATGACGCGCGTGAGCCGAAGCGAATGTGCAGGGAAGATACAAGCGCGGTGGCTAGAGGGAGAGGAACGCCAGTGGCGTTACAGATAATAAGCAGATTGTTATCAGGCCCGCGGATAAAGGGGGAGGAATAGTCATTCTTGACAGGAAGGACCATCTGGATGAAATCTAAAGAATTTTGGGTGATAGGGACACCTATACCCCTTTGATGTCTGACCCCAAAAATTCTTACCTTAAACAGCTTGAAAAACTTGTCTCTAGAGGCTTTAGGGAAGGAATACTTAATAAGAAAGAAAAACTTTACCTCATTCCAAAAGCACCAAGAACACCTGTGATTTATTAACTTCCTAAGATACATAAACACCTTACCTGCCCCCCGGGACGTCCTGTAGTGAGTGGAATAGACTCGCTTACGTCCCGGGTGGGCAGGTATATCGATTTCTTCCTCCAGCCTCTGGTATCTAAAAATGCTCTCATTTAAAGGATTCACGACATGTGATCAACATACTGTCAGAACTTAAACCTACTAAAGACATGTGCTTGGTCACCGCTGACGTGACCTCATTGTACACAGTGATCCCCCATGATCTAGGCCTTTCAGCGGTGGAATATTATTTTAGAAGAGATTCTGGATTGTTTGATGAACAAATTTGTTTTACTTTAGAGCTATTACAATTTGCCGCCTCAGGGAACTATTGTGTCGCGATGGGGGCTAAGTATGCCCCTAGCCTGGCGAATTTGTTTATGGCCATGTGGGAGGAGGATGTCGTCTATGTTTGCCACCAGCCCCAACTTAAGTTGTGGGCCAGGTACATTGACGACATCCTCCTCCTATGGGATGGTTCCCTTCATGAGCTTCAATCCTTTATGGGATCTCTTAATAATAATCCTAGAGGCATCCATCTGAGCTTTGAGGCTAGTCAATCCAGCATAAACTTTCTGGACCTCAAGATCTCAATCTCTCAAGATGAATTCTCTACAAGTACTTATTTTAAAGATACTGACAGAAATTCATATATCCCTACGGATAGCTGCCACCATGAATTGTGGCTGAAATCCGTTCCCAAAAGCCAGTATCTACGTATCAAATGTAATTGCTCAAAACGAAACTGACTTTTTAAATCAAGCTGCCATCTTAACTGAAAGATTCCTTGAAAAGGGATATAGATTGGACTCTCTTATATCTTCACTGGAGGAGGTAAAATTAAAGAACAGAACTGATCTATTGGCTAAAAAAACATATACAAAATAAGGGGTTTGCTGTAGCTCCATTCATCACTACGTATTCCACCCAGCACTATAGTGTAAAAAATCTAATAAAGAAACATTGGTACATTTTAAAAAATGATCCAGTGTTGGGTGCCATTTTACCCGAGAAACCACAGGTGATTTTCAGGGGGGGGGGGGGTCAGCTTTGAGACATCAACTAGCCCCGAATGTCCTAGAACCCCCTATCATTAAAACTACATTCCTTAATTCATTTACAGGTTTTTATTAATGCAGAAAATGTCATGTTTGCTCCTTTAGTAGCTGCCCTCACAGACGCACGCATAAATTTATTTCTACAACTACACTGCAGGAGCATACAATTAAACCTTTTATCACATGCTCAACCGAGGGGGTGGTCTATCTGCTCCAATGCCCATGTGGGCTTCAATATGTAGGCCGGACCAAGAGACCCCTCTCGGTTAGACTAAATGAACACATCACTAGAATTAAAGCTGTTTTTTTGAAGCACCCAGTGTCGAGGCATTACCTTCAGGTTTATAATAAGGACCCCTCTAAAACGTTGTTTTTGGGAATAGATAGGTATAGCCCTCATTGGCGTGGTAGCTCATTGGTGAGGAGAATTTCAAAACTAGAAATGGGATGGATCCATAGAATCAAAAGCTATACCCCCTTTGGGCTTAACGCCGAAATAGATGTTAACGCATTTATTGATAACTCATAAACCAATTTTGTCATCTACTTGTATATTTTGTTTGTTTGAAATTCATTGTGAACTTGATCTGGTTCAGGTGGAGGGCCTCTTTATTGGCCTAAAAGGAGATTAACAAACATTTTCAACGCTGATGTTTACGTTTGGTCTTCCATTATTTTAGATACATTTTTATATTTTTTATATATTTGTTCATTTTTAATATTTTTTACATATTTCCTATTTTTTATACTTTTTCATTTAGTTATCTACTAATCTTACTGACCATAGTCGATTGGTTTACCTATATTTTCACTCACACTGTTCAGTTTGATTTATACTGACCAAAACTTTTTTATATTGGTTTACAATGTTAGATTACGTACCACTAGACTGACTCTGACTAACAACTAAGTTGTAAACCTCGTCGGTTGGTCGTTCCAATATTTGGCTTTTTGCATTTTTGTATATATGTTTTTGGTCCTGCAAGACCACCATATGTGGACATCTTAGCCCTTTCCTTCAGATCGAGGCTTGGTTCTTTGGTCTTGTTGGGTTGTTGTGCTGACATACTTCACTATGTGAACTTTTCCTCTGTTTATATCCGGTGATACCTTTGGAGTTTTCCACAACCCTTCATCTGCTGAGGATTCCTAAAGGCCCGGGCTAGGGTTTATAGCCACAAGCCTGCTGAGCTTGCCTTTTGGTAAGCCTCCATCTATCCATTGGTGCAATCTTGGTGGTGGTTTTGCATTACATATTGGACTTCCTTGGGATTGATTGCATTATAATCTTCATCCTATTTAGGATTCTAATTTTATATTTTTTGAAACTGATGGGCTTTTTCCATTGTCTAACTAAGCAATTTTATTTGGACATTATTCATTTTCACTAGGGTACTGTGTTCCTTAATGGACTCGGAACCTTTATTTGTATACATAGTTTACTATATCTGCCTATATTATTTTTCATACAGCGCAACTCCAATTTTTTGCCTTCTAGTATTGTGTGTGTATAACACTAAGTTGTTGCAGCTTTTGTTATCATAGGATTTATAGTGTGGTATTTTTTGCTTTTTGCTTTTTAAACTTATTGGGCCAGATTCACGTACAGTGGTGCATATTTTGACCGGAGTAGCGCACCTCCTTTACGTTAGACCGGCGCAATGTAGAGGCGCAAGTACCGTATCCTCGTAGTATTTGCGCACAAATTTGCGCCGGTGCAACGTAATTTCCGAGGCGTAAGGCGGAGTAATTCAAATTGTGAAGGACGTGGGCATGTTCCATTGAAATGAGCCGTGACCCCATGCAAATGAAGGGCCGGCCAGATTGCGCATGCGCACATGAAGCAGACCATGGTCAGCACCTCTCTGCGCATGCTCACAACTCGGCACGGCGCAATCAGTGAGATTGGAACTTGGCCCGGTCAACTTAGTGAGCTACGCAGAGAGCTTAAATAGACAGAGACAAACGACCTTCCTTTGCAAAAGTACATCCCTTTGTATCCCTATTCCTATACAGCAAGGTGCTTTTGTTCTGTTGTGTGTTCGCATTTGTCTGTTTGTGACTTGTGTTTGATATATTCCTTGACTGTTTAGTATAATGTTTTTGATAGTGGTTTTCAGAGTGTTGTTTGGTGACTGTTTTTGATACTTTTTGGGTGTCTGATTTTGGGTCCAGTTTGTGAGAACATGAGTGAAAGGAAGTGTAAGTTAAATTTTTCTTAGCGGGAGAAGGGCATTCTTGCCAGGGCCATTACACAATATGGCCGTTTCCTGCACGGCCCGGAGAGTGCCAACACCACCCCGGCCAGGAAGGCACAAATATTACAGGAAATTACCGACCAGGTAAAAATGTTGGAGGGGGGGGGGGGAGGGGGAGACCCGGACACGCCAGGGGATCGCCAAGAAGATTAATGACCTCCGGCATGTGGTCCGTGGGAAGCTGGGCAAGATTGCCGCCCATGCCAGGGGCACTGGAGGGGGCCCACCATGCCCTGTTAGGCTGACTAAGGAGGAGCGTACGGTGGCCCAAACCTTCAACGGGCAGCAAGTGGAGGGGCTGCCTGGCTTTGAGTCAGGAGGCCGTGAGGACAGGTACGTTTTTTTTTTCTATCTGTGTGTAGCATGTGTGTGGGGGGGGGGGAGGGAATATGTGGCAAGTGTGTGGATCCTCCAACCTGTGAATATTTTGTGTCATCCACATATGTGCAGGAGGGTGCTGGACCATCTGGCCTGACCGCACCATCCCCGGGACAACAGCCTGATGAAGACCCCCAGACAAGGCCGGAGTCCTCGGAGGAGGAGGAGTTGGAGTTGGAGTTGGAGGAAGAGGGCTTGTCAGGGAATGGCTTGTTTGTTTTGAAGGAGTATTCCCCTTTGGCTGGCAGCAGCCAGGCCTCCATCAGGGGTAGCCCCTCCCACTCCTTCCCCAACAGGGCTCCCCTCCCAAGGGGCTCCCCTTCTCCCCGGCCACAAGCCTCATCTGGAGGCAGGAAGGCAACCCACAAAACTAGGGGGGTGGCCGAGTTTCTGCCCGCCAACCTGAGAAGGGACCAGGCCCTTCAGACCCGCCATCTGGGACAGGTCAGCCAGACTTTGGGGCGGATGGAGGAGAGCCTAAAGGATACACTTGGGGACATGGCCTGCAACTCCCTGGCCCTGATCAATTGCCTAAATGAACAGCAGGCTACCACAGCAGGCGTTGGTCAGGATGTGCGGGCCCTCGGTCAGGATGTGAGGGCCCTCACCCAGGCTATCCAGGCCAATACGGCAACGCTGAATGATGGGCTGACTCGCATTGCCGTGGCCTTTGAGGGCAGACCGCCAGGTGGGCAGAAACCAGGGGATGCTCATCCTTTCCCGGATTACCCCCCCCCCCCCATGAGTTGGCCCTGAGGAGCCGGGGCCGTGGACGCCCCAGGTGTGGCTCACGCCAGCGGCAATATTTTTATTTTTAATTTTTTTTTAGATTTTTTTTTTGCTGGTCATTTTTTTGGGTGCTGGACAATTTTTTTTTTTTTGGGTTGTGAATAATTTATGATTGTGGGGGTGACATTCCTGCCGGAAAAGGGGTGTCACCCTGATTTGTGGTGGAGAAGGGTTCCCCAGGACCAGGAAGAAGTGATCCCCAGGTCCGTGTGAATGGTGAATCAATGTACAGTGACATAATTGGAGCCATGGCGTTGCTGCTCACAAGTCCTGCATGGTGGGCTTGTGGCAATCCAATTTGATGAGGATGTGGGGTGTGTGTGCTAGGGACCACAGTGGTGTGCATGCATGCATTCTCATTGTGCCATGATTAATGTGTGTGTTTAACGTGCCATTACGTATGTCAGGCTATCTCCAGGCCTTTTCTCACTGCGAAGTTGTGCAGCATGCAACATGCACCGATGATCTGACATACAAAGTTGGGGGAATACAACAAGGTACCCCCAGACTTATCCAGGCATCGAAAAAGTGACTTCAGGAGGCCAAAGGTGCGCTCCACGACTGCACGGGTTTTGGCATGTGCTTCATTGCATCTTTCCTCTCCTGGGGTTTGGGGGTTCCAGGAGTCAGGAGATGGGGTCCCAGTGCATATGCAGAGTCACCTGGAAGTGAAAAGACAGGAGGATGTTAGTAGTGCATGTGCCCCTTGTGATGTGTGCATCATGGGGGGGGGGGGAACAGTCATGCCTGCCACCCATGTCACTCACCAACCAGCTGTCCCCATACACGTTCTGTTCAAATTCCATTGGGATGGGGCTCTGATTGTATATGTAGCTGTCATGGCTGGATCCGGGGTGTTTGGCACGGACGTGCCATATGAGGCATTTGGCATCGACTATCACCTGTACGTTGATGGAATGCCAATGCTTCCGATTGCGGTATATGTGCTCTGTCTCACGGGGGAGCTGGAGTGCCACATGTGTGCAATCAATGACCCCCACGGTGCGTGGGAATCTGGGTGGGTTTGATGATTTGGTTGGCCATGCGTCAATTGCAGGGATAACCTGGTGCACACATCTGCTCGTGGAGGATTTTGACATCCCAGCCACCACTCCACTTGTTCTTTGAAAAAAGCCAGTGGCAAGGAAATGGAGTGTTGCCAGGACCTTAACCAGTGGCTGCACTGCATGTGAGCGGTGTGTTGGGCTGGTGATGTCCTCCTGCAGGGTTGTGGTTAATTCCATGATGGCAGCAGGGCTGAATCTGAAAATGCGAGACACCTCAGAATCACTCATGCCAAAGAGGTCTATGCATGTGCGGTATATCCTCTCCCGTGCCCTCCTCTGTGCCCTCCTTCGTCTGCGCTCATCTAAAGTCAGTAGTATAGCTATGAGCAAGGATGCCCCTGGCATGTTGGCATACAGATTGTTGTCCTGCAAGTGTGGCTGCTCAGCTCGTCCCTAACAGTGTTGCTTTAGCTGACATGTAGACGGATTGTCTAATTTTAAGCAAGCTTTAATTTTGCCTAATTTTAGACAGGACATGCAGCTGATGCGCACAGCGCGTAACCTGCGCTGCACAAACTTACTTTTGTGGATCGCCGTAACTCCCTCATTTGCATATTTGCCTAGCAAATCAATGGTGTGTCTAGCGCATTTTTTCCACACACGATGCACCAGTCTATCGAAATTACGCCGTTTGTAAAAATCTAGATTTCTGGCGCATATCGTTTTGTGGATAAGGCGCTTAGATACGAAGGCGCATATTTCCAATTGCGCAGACGCAGCTCCTGATACTCCAGCGTAAGTGCTTTGTGAATCTGGCCCATTATCTGTATGCTGTGGTTTGCTGGGGCTGTTTTCTCCATGTACTTGAAATACTGCACTATGGGCACTGAGAGCAAGGGTGAGGGAATTGTATCTTATGACTACTGCTTCTGGCTTTTCATTTTCTCTTTGTTTGCATTTTCTTTCTTTTTGATATTTTTAGATTATGCTGCTAACTCAAGTTGCATTACCCCTTCCCTGAAGAAGAGGCCATACAAAATAAAGAAGCCTCGAAACGTAGGAATATCTGTCTTCACTTCAGACAGTTTTTCGGGTTTTGCAATTCAATTCTTGTTGGTTATGTTTTGTTATCATTTCTAATTGAATATTTTTGCCGTCGACAAGTGTATTTCCCATGTTGATTCCCCTCAGTCACTTGGATGCTGTTTCTTATGTCAAGTCCTGGCCATCATTTGAGTGATTATTTATCTTTTTTTTAATCAATAAATTCATACAATTTTTGATATTTCTTATGACCAATTGTCGTCACTTAACAAACCCAGTCTTCCAATCTAAAGTCCCGTTGAGGAAAACACACCCTTTGTGGTGTACACAGATAGATCCCATACTAGATACTTCTACTCAACGATCGAATATTTCATATTCTTTGAGGGCTCTTAAAAAGGAAATTTTACGAACATAGGCAACTTGATTAATGGCGGACATTATATCCCAAAGACCATAATTACACATATTTTTCATTAGCCCATAAATCATATATTAGATTAGACTATTTCTTAGCAGGACCAAAAGGTTCTAGAATGGGATCCCTCAATGGAAATAGGTTCATTCACCTGGTCTGATCATTCACCAGTATTTTTAACAATAAATCCTCCACAGATGCAGGGAACAAATTGGTTGTGGCGTTTGAACGATACAGGTATGTCAGATCCAATCTTTCACAAGGCAATTATAAAACCAATTAATAACTTTATCTCTGACCATGCTCAAGATGAAACAGCACTCCCTTTAAAATGGGAAGCTTTAAAGGCAGGATTATGGGGTCTGTTTTTTTTTTTCAACACAGCTCACGCCTTAAAAAAGAAAAATAACTATTCAAAATACTTTATCTAAGCTTCAATCTTTAGAAACTTTACATAAAACTAGTCATTGTGTAGAAATATTAGCCAATATCTCATCTACAATGACATCTCTTTTGCAGCTTTTTGAAACATCTCATAAATCATACCAAAAGAGAAGAGCCTTGGAAAGATATAGATCAGGGGAAAAATGTGGGAGATTTTTATCACGAACATTAAATCCCCATTCCTCCCAGACCTTTATACCTAGTATAAAAAAGTAATCTGGGGAAATTACATCGGAGATCAGACCCACAATCTCTCCAACAAACTTTAGAGATTATTTTTCAGGCCTCTATAATTTGGCTCCATCACCATCCTCGGAAGGTGTAGTTGGAGCCAACCAACAAATTGAAAAATATGTATAGGAAACTCCTACCCCATTATTAGATGCCGATAAAAGAGAATCTTTAGGATTGTCCTTTCCAACTTGAGGAATTACTGGATGCGATTGCCGATATTCCATCAGGAAATAGTCCAGGTCTTGATAGATTCACCCCAAAATTTTATAAAACCTATAAGGAATATCTATCTCCATTTCTGCTTCAAGTATATAACTCTATTTCCTCTAAGAACCAATTTCCAACTCAGACACCCAAACCGGAAAGGGACTTAACATTATGCTCCAGTTATCGTCCGATATCGCTAATTGGAATAGACTTAAAAAAATCGACGCTAAATTAATTGCGCTACATTTCCAATCCTTTCTTCCAAACCTGGTACACTCAGACCAGACGGGTTTTATACACGGTAGAGAAGCACGTGATAATACTATAAAAACTTTATTAATGAATTATGCTCAAACAGCCAAAATACCAAAATGTCTCCTTTCAATTGATGCAGAGAAGGCCTTTGATCGGATTGGATGCCCTTTTTTAAAACAATCATTGATGCAAATAGGTCTGGGCTCAAATTTACTTGACAAGATTTTGGCGCTATACACCAAACCTGAGGCTAAGATAAGGATCAATGGATCGCTGACAACAAGTTTTACTATACAAAATGTTACGCCAGAAGGATGCCCACTATCAACTCTACTTTATGTCCTGGTAATGGAGCATTTAGCAATAGCAATTAGACGGAATCCTTCTATTGCAGGCATACAGATAAATCAAATGGAAATAAAATCAACCTTGTTTGCCGACGATCTATTGCTCTATGTTACTAACCCACTTGTTTCAATACCCTCTATCTTATCTGAATTTAAACGTTTCGGTATCCTTAGTAATTTTAAGGTAAATATATCAAAATCTGAAATCATCAATGTGTCACTTAGTCCACAAAAAGTTATGGCACTGAAAAATAATTTCTCATTTAAAATTTGTTCCTCAGCATTAAAATATTTAGGCATTTTCATTCCTTCTGATCCGAAGCATTTATATCCAACAAACTACATTTCTCTTATGCAACGAACCCTACAGGATATAAAAAATTTTTTAAAAAAATGATCATAATCAATACTCATGGTTTGGGAGGATAAATATCCTAAAAAATTGACATAATACCTTGGTTCTTGTATTTATTTCCAACCATTCCTGTTTTTATTCATAGATTATTTCTCTACTTTACAAAGTTTATTTGGGGTCATAGAAAACCTAGATTACACAAGAAATTACTATCATTGCCTAAAGACAAAGGAGGAGCGGGTGCACCTGATCTCTACCATTATTATGTAGCGGCAGTATTAACAAGGATAGTGAACTGGTTTCACTCGTCCAATACTAAACAATGGGTTTTAATAGCGCAATTGTTAAATCAATTTGATCTCACCGCGCTTCCTTGGTTAAATCTTGAGAATAGGGATATTTATCGAGACACATTTTTCACTATGCCCTTTCTTACATCTCATCTATTGAAAACTTTGACTAAAACAGGCTTACAATTAGAACTCTCCTCACAGGTAGGACCTATGACACCTCTATTTGTTAACCCACGATTTCCGCCAGCTTTAAATCATAGAGATTTTCTTATATGAAACAATCACATCATAGAGTGTGCCAGATTACCTGTCAGGCAACATTCCCACCTATATTAAACTTAATTTTTACACAGAAACCATCACTTTCGCAGTGGTTGGAATATCAGCAATTATTATCCTTTTTGTCCATGTGGTGGAAATTTGAAGATGTATTTAATATGTGTTGCCAAATTGGCACCCAGTCTTGACACTTCCTCAACCCGCTCTAATTAGAACTGATTGGGGCAGTCTGAGGCTGGTTGAGATGCACTTCCTGATTTGGAGACGGGTGCTTGAAGAGTGAGTGTCGGCGGCGCAAGGGCCCCTGTGTGATGCACAGATATTCGCCTGCGCGATGCGTCACTTTGCAGGCACACTATTGGTTTAGTGGATGTGTGCTTTTGCCATCTCTGTCTGATCAACATAAATTTGATGGTATGAGCATACAGCTGCATATAGGCTCCCCTTATCAGGAACTGTGTTCATTAGTTATTGTATTATTTCTGTATGTACTTTTATTCATTGTATTGTATTCTATTCATGTATTCAATGGCACTTCCTGTCAGAAGGAATGTTTTGAAATGTGCTTGCTGTGTATAAGAAGACATCTGGTGATACCGACTCCCATGGGGGGAGGCGACTTACTGGCGATGACTTCCTGTTTTGTGTAAATAAAAGCAGCCATGCTCAGCCCTGGAGGGGAATTGATGGCAAGGATGGTAACTTGAGAACAGGCTTGTATGATGTCTCTTGACTTGTATGGATGGGTAGAGAATGATGGTGAGTAAATCTTTTAGCTTAAACATGGCATTATTTCATTTAAGATGGGGAATGTGCTTTAAAGCACAAGGCAAGATGGCGGTGTGCTTTGCACACCCCCAATTGCCACGACAGTCCACTATTCCCTCAAATAGATTTTTTTTTAGAGACACAACTCAGTTTGAACTTTTGTTGCTACAAGACTCAAAACCAAAACATGTTCTATCCTCAATCTATAAGATTCTTATTGTAAAAAACACCCTGAACCTCCTGAATATATAAAGAAATGGGCGAACAAGCTAAATGTTCAAATTCAAGATGAAGAATGGAAAAAATCATTTAACTTAAAGCAGAGTTCCAACCACAATTAACATTTTTTAAATGTATGTCCTTTCATCATGCGTTTTTATAATATAAATCTTACTATTTTACAATCCGCCACCGCTCTGCATAGTTATTCTAAAAAGATTTTTTATAAACTATGTCTACACTGTTATTTTGCTTGTGGGCATTGTGAAGACAACAAGCACTTACTTCCTGGAGGTCTTGGATGGGGAGTGACACTGCAGGATAGGACAGCGCACTGCATCCTGGGAAATGATGACACACATTTCCCAGGAGCATTAGAGGGAGATGATCTCAGAATCCTAGGTGATTTTAAAGGCAGATTTCATGGGATCGCATAGCAACAGGCATTTCCAGATGAGAAAAAAAAAAGAAGTTTTTTTTCTTTTTTAGGTCTAATGAGCACAATAATGAAAAAAAAAATTGGGATGGAAACTCCACTTTAACACATTGTATGTCACTAACAAAGCACAAGAGACAAATTATAAACTTCTGTCCAGGTGGTACTGGAGCCCAATGTCACTAAAGCGTATATATCTAGATAAATCAGATATATGCTGGCGATGCCACACTTCCAAAGGCTCATTGCTCCACATTTGGTGGGAATGCCCCAAAATCTTAAATTTTTGGGAAAAAATAATGCAATTATACACTATAGTTACTGGGGAAACAATATTAAACACTCCACAAATCACTTTGCTCTCAATTCTACCAGGATCATATAATAATATCAAAAGGGGTCTTTTGAGACACTGGTTGACAGCAGCTAGATTAGTTATACCACGACACTGGCGTTCAACACAAACCCCATCAGTTACGGAATGGGTCAGTGAAATGGATCATATAAAGAAGATGGAGTCACTTTTAGCACATGAACTAGATATACATGAGGAGCACCTCCGAACATGGGTCTCCTGGAGGGCATATAGAAAAATATTAAGAAACTAGAAAGTCCTTATGGAAATAAAACAAAAAGTAGTTGCAACTAGACATGTGCAGACTGGAATATTTAGTTTTGTTTTTTCGTTTTCGTCCAGAAAATAAATTTATTTAGTTACTCACGAAAATCGTTTTGATATATCTCGTTTCGTCTGGAAAGTTTTCGTCCGAAAAGACGATTTTCGATGACGTTGTCGAATTAAACGACGGAAATTCGACAAAGCATCGAAAATCGTCGTTCTGAATACAGGGAATATACCTCTTCCCTGTATTCAGAACGATGATTTTCGATGACTTTGTGAAATTGAAAGACGGAAATTCGACAAAGCATCGAAAATCGTTGGATCTGAACGAAAACAAAGCATTTTTTATGTCGGATCTTTCGGTTTTCGTTTCTTGCGCTTTCGTTCGTTAAAACGATAACGAAAATACCCGATTTTCGGACGAAAATGCATTCTAACGAAAACGAATGCACATGTCTAGTTGCAACTAGGGGGGGGCCTTTGCTGCCATCCATCAACCTTCCCCCTTTTTTTTTTTGGTTGTTGTCCTGTTCTGTCTGTCTTGTTCGGTCTTACTATGTTTTGTCTTGTTTTGTAATATTTTGCTTTATATTGTTTAGTCTTTTTGAATTATATCTGGGAAATCTATCTGAAATTGAGTAGGTGAAATAATTGTACTATTTATATGAACGCATCAATGTTTGTATTATACCCTATAATGTAACAAAATAATACAATCAGAATGAAATATAAAAAGTGAAATTATGTGCATTGCTCAAAACATGGAAATATATTTATTTATATTTATATATATATATATATATATATATATTTATATATATTTATATATATATATATATATATATATATTTATATATATATATATATATATATATATATATATTTATTACACACACACACGTACACTGTGCAATGACCACAAAAACTAATAATAATGAAAATGAGATGTGAAATTCACCCCCAAACTAAAGTCCATGTGCCATCATACAAAAGTTGTTTCAAAACATAAACATAGCAGCCTTTAAAAAAAGGTTAAAACAAATTGTGTAATTAAAAGTGGGATTCCACGTGAAATCAATGTCACCACCGGTTTGTGAGGAGGCTTACCCGAGTGAGAGGACTCAAATGTGCTGAGCGAGTCAACAAGGCTTATGGTGAAATGCTTTGCGACTTGTTCTACACAATATATTGTTTGATAACACGTCCATGTAAAAAACAATACGTTGGATGTACGATTAGAACGTTCTCTATAAGAGTCAATGAACATATCGCAGTCATAAAGAAGGGAAAACCTAAACATAGTGTTCTAGAATGCCACCAAAAAAAACCCCTTGGTTCCAAGTTTCAAGTCATTGACCGATTCATCCCTCATTGGAAGGGTGAGTCTAAAATTAGGGGAGTCTCAAGGCTTGAAACTTTTTGGATATATCAATTAAAAACCTACACGCCTCATAAAAATGAATGTGGAATGGGACGTCAATGCTTTTATAAATCAATCATGATCCCCCCCGCTCCCATTTCATTCCAATAGTTCTGCCTTTTTTATTCAATTTTATAAAAAAAAATTGTCCAGCCCTTTACCTGAATTCCCACTCTAACATTGCCACATTTAGTCTACTTTTGCATCATTAGGTTGGTGCAGATTTTATTTTTATTTTTACATGTTTTATGCATTCAATTTTCTTATGAAAGTAATATCTCAATCAATATTTATGGGAAACTGATGTTTTGTATATTAATATCAATATTCTGGTTATGATTTTCTGGTATCAGCTCCAGGCCAGTACAGTGAATGCTTGTGAATGTTTCTTTTTCCTATGGCAATGATGACAAATCAAAATCCGTGCACGTCTATTCAAATTGACATGTACTTATTCTGTGGTGCCATGATATCCTCTGTGTTTGTTTTTGTCACTCCCCCTCTTTCAGTGTAGAGTTAGGACGATGTCCGTCTCTCCTGATACCACATTACACTGTCACTGGTGTTCTATTTTTCATTAATGTGTCTGTATTACGACACTACACCTTCGCTTCGTGCGCTAGTGATTTTTCCCCTATTGGTCCGCCCTCCGTCTAATCACGGTGTTCAGACACACATCACTATCACGTATCTCTCTGCTCATTTGTCCTTGTTTTTTAGCCACACCCCGTCACGGCCTTTTTTTCTTTACACTGGTATCACTCTGTCTAATATCCTGGGTAGACACCTCACTTACATCCTCGCCTCTTCATAGTGAGGCTTGGACACAGGCTCGTTCCTTCATTAAACCGCACACGTCACGTCGGCGTGACGATGCAATTTACGCGCCCTAGCATCATATCACTAATGAGGCTTGGTTGCTCAACCCAAAATGTGAACACATTTCACATTTTAAGTTGCAGCATTAGTATTTGTTTGGAATTATCTTGACAGCGCAGTATTCCCATTTCTTTCTACCCTGGTTGCTCAACCCGCCTCCGCGTCCATTAGACACTATCGGTCACACACCCTTGACGTCTCACCTTGCTGGTCGCTTCACCTAGGTTGCCATGACACCAGGGAAGCTCTCTTCTTTATTATGCTTTGATTGGCCCTCCACGTGGAGGCTTGAGGTGCAAGCCAACCCCGCCTACCAGAAAGTGGAATTTTCCCTCATTGCTATAAAATTATTGTAACGGAATGGAATAGCCCGTGACAGACTGAGATATTCCTATGTCTAGGGTCACCTTATGTCCACTAGGGCCATAGGGTGACAAAGAATCATAATTCATATATTACAGAAGACATTAATAAGGGACATTAAAAATAATTCATGTTTGCAGGATGTCTTCAAATATCAAAAGCTGTTAGCTATGCAATCTGGGCACACATGCTTTTGAAAGGTGTTAATTCAGGTCTACAAGACCAGAGTGAGTCATACCTTTGTATAATATGCTATTGAAATATCTTAAGGTGTTGGCTATTCACTGTAAAGACATTCCGTTGAAGGTGTGGATTGCACCCACTCTCACAAGACTCTGCCATTGTGTGATAAAGCTGTCTAGAGAACTTATTCAACTAGATGTCTGTGTTACTATTCAAGGTTAATTGAACCCTATTGATGATACGGTGCCGTCATGTCTAGCTACCAATTAAAGAATTATCCTCAGTGAGTGAATAGGGGGGTGGAGATTGCATTGTCCTGTGATAAACTGCATTATGCTTGAGACTGTATAAGAAGCTGAGAAAATACTAATAAATTGTCATATATCTTTGGAAGCAAGAACGGAGCACTGCCTCGTCTTATTCTGGGAAAGGATATGGATCGTATATGCAATATTGTCGGAGTGTGTCAGATAAGCTTGTCGTGGTTGGATGGAAGGTTGTAAGCGGTGGTGACCGTTACAATTATGTCTACTATATAAGCGTAGAGGTGGCTGGCTAGTGCATACCCCTGTAGAAGTCCTATAGGACGAAATGGATAAGGTTCTATGCCTGCTGCCTATACTGTGCTTTTTTTATTATCTGTGATTACTTCATGTAACCATTGCTGGATGTTTACTTCCTTTTTTTATTTGCCATTTTACACTTTTGTTTCTCTGATCTACGCTATGTGGAGGTTTTTTTTGCTCTCTTCCATGTTTTTTATATATCCCCAAGCTGTGGAGGAACAACATCACTGCTTCAGCATATACCATTAAACTGCCAGGAGCCTATGAATGTGGAGGAGGTCATCTGGATTTGCGACAGAAGAGGCTATACAACACTGACAGAGACGATGAAGGGAAGACCCTGTTACTCCATCACTCTTACCTCTGCTTGATTGACCCAGACCCAGAGGCATTTGGGTCCACGCCACATGGTAAGAGTATCCAACTTATCCATATATGATTGTCTCCTTGTCCACCTCTCCCTACCTCCCAATCAGCTGGAAGATCGGTTATCATTAACCTCATTGTCGCATAGACATTCCATCTGTCGCTGTGTGCAGTTTTCCAGTGTCGCATATACATTTCATCTGTTGCTACATGCAGTTTTCCATTGTTGCATAGATATCTGTTGCTGTGCGCAGCTTTTTATTTTTTATTATTTCTTATCTGTTGCATAGACATTTTACTTGTTGCTGTGTGCAGTTTTTCATTAGACTTGCATTATCAGCTCACGTTCACTAATCAAATTTGTTTTTGATGTTCGGACTAACATGAGTCTTTTATGTTGAAATGTTTGTATATACAGCTTTAGCGCTACCCTCTCAGGAGCCGCTGGTTGTTGTTTGGGATCGGCGTATTAAGTTACCTTGAAGTGTGTCTATGGGTAGTAGCAGTGAGTAGTAGCAGTGAGCGAATGTCCAGTCACCAAATGGATTTTCAAATGCTTTATTCCAGGGCCCAACAATGGCCAACATCAACGGGAGATAGGAAAGGTTGATGAAGCAATAGAGAACAGTGCGGTATCAGGCCTGGATATGAAACAGAGCAGTCCTGCTCTCAGTAGTAGTAGATACAGTTTGTCGCCACTCCAGTTAGAGTGGGTGAAGTGCCCCCGGACAGATTCCTGTTATAAGCCTGGCAGCCGGAATGTCACTTTTAAGTTGCTGGGAGGAACAGGTCTCTATGACAGACCTGGCTCGGGCCTCTGCCACAGGCTTAGTACTTCAGTACTCAAGAGAAAAATTCAGATTGCGCGAATCCTCCCAGTAAATGCAATGAAAGGGGTCACCGATTGACAGCTGACATGTACCTGTCAATTACAGTAACCAGATCCCCGATGGTTCGTTTAAGCCCTTTTGTATAACCTGCCTCCGAGTTCTCCTTAAGCCGATCCCCCACCGAACGGCACAGAGCCTGGGATCTTCTCAGTAAGGTTGGGGACCCTGTAAGTCACTGGGGCCCCCATCGACATCCAAATGGGTCTCCATGGAACGGGTGTTTCTGGCCAGGTGGGCCATGCGAGCGGGGTCCGTGGATGCGCGCACCCTGAACGTGGATGCCACACCTGGAACGTGGACCCCACGCAGAGAAGAGGAACCGACCACCGACGACTCAGAACACGCGGCAGCTGCCACAGATATACCCCTCCCCAGCATGCCCAGGAGGGAAGAACTCCTCTAATTGGCTGCTGGGGAAAAGTGGCTCCGTCAGAACCCCTCTAGCGCCAACTGTCACCCAGGGGTGTAATCACACCTCGGGGCCGCAGACCGGCCTACAGGACATTTCTGAAATAGCAGCAGCCTGCAATTTTACAAATTAGGAATGGGAGCAAAGTAACTCTCCCATTCACCCGCTAACTTTAGCGTAGTGCCTTTACTGAAAGTAAGGGGGCGCTACACAGCAATTTATATTTCTGTTATTCTGCAAATTTTACCCATGTTCTCACTGTGACACCTGTGTTCATACTGATTTACATCACTCTTACATACCCTGCTCACCAGAGTTTGCTCACTCCTGTAGCGCTGCACATTTTACCTTCATTTATGGTGTAACCACCAAAATATGGAACCTCCACATTTGGATTTCAGATCAAGTTGTAAGGCAATCCAATTGGTCAAGATATGTCATTAAGAAGCGGTCTTCAGAAGCAGCCAACTTGTCAAACCAAATCCTCTCAAGTGTTGAAGATAGCATGACATTTAGAAAGTGGATCAATCGCTTAAAATTTAAGTTTGTGGGTAACGCAATGACATAAGTAGGGCTTGGTCTGGCACGTTTCGTCTAAAGAGACAACTTTTGTATGATGGCACATGGACTTTAGTTTGGGTATGAATTTTGCGTATGAATTTTGCATCTCATTTTCATTATTATTAATATTTTTGTGGTCATTGCACAGTGTACATTAGTTTGTATAAATATTTATTTCCAAGTTTTGAGTGCTGCACTTAATTTCGCTTTTTACTTATTCCTTGATTTTTACTTGTCTTAGTGTTGTGCTGGCTACTACTAGATATACGTCAGTGCGATATACACCAAATGTTTCTATTTATATATAACAGGCCCTTTAAGTCAGGTGTGGATTTTAATAATCATCACATAAATAAAATAGAATGAAAGAAATCATATGTTTTCCATAAACCCTCACATATACCCATATATGATTTAAGCTTTATATATTCTTTAGAGATTCAGATCGTGTTAGGAGATTTTCTCTTCCTGTTCAGCACTGCAGTAAAGCCTGGGCATACAGCCAAGACAGCTGATTGGAGGAAAGGCACAAACCCCTTTCTCCTCATAGGTAGAGACTTTCAGATCTGTTTGTTGAATAGTTTAGCGCTAACCTATTTATAGCACCCTCTCCAACACAAAACTTAGGTTGCTTTTATCTCAGTTGATGAAGAACTTGTCAGAAGTTAACAGAAAAATTAAGCAGGAGACAGCTACGGGTGCTTTGAAGATAGATAAGAAAACACTGTAGATAGAGTATATGTGTCCAGCTCAAATTTCATGAATCGGGTTTACATCCAGATGCCAGATTTTCTCTGCACTCTCTGAACCAAAACTGGTTGTAAAGGCTCAAGGTTTTTCACCGTCATGCATTAAGATAAAAAAACTTCTCTGTGATGCAATCCTTCAGCTCCCCCCCCCCCCCCCAATACTTAGCTGTGCCCCATTGCAATCCAGGGATGTGCACGAGAGCCTCAGCTCTCTGGGACTTTGCCTCTCATTGGCTGAGACAGCAGTGTGTGCCATTGGCTTCTGCAGCTTTGAATCACAGTCAGCAAGCCACCCAACCAGGGCACACCAAAACACATTGGTCTCCTCAAATCAACTCCACACAAAAAACTTAGGGGCAGATTCACAGACATTTTGCTTAGCGTAGCGTATCAGAAACACACTACGCCGCCGTTTTTTACCTTGCTCTACGTGGAATTCAGGTAGATTTTCTCCGGTAAACGACGGCGGCGTAGTGTATTTCTCCCGTCGCAATCCATCTGCGCGAGTAGGGGGCATGAAACATTTAAATTAGGCGCGTTCCCGCGGCGATCGATCTGCGCATGCTCCGTTCGCAAATTTCCCGCCGTGCATTGCGCGAAATCACGTCGTGACGTCATTCGTTGTTTATGTAGCGTACTTTACGGCCGATCCACGTCCCGACGAGTTACGTAAACAAAATAAAAATTTAAATAAATTCGAAGCGGGAACGACGGCCATACTTAACATGGGCTACGTAAAGTTAGAGCAGCAAAAAGCTGCTCTAACATTACGTAGTAAAAAATATACGAAAACGATTGCGACGCCCGCTCGTATGTTCGTGAATCCCCGTAAAAACACATTTGCATATCCCGACGCACCAAAACGACGCAAACTCCTCCCAGCGGCCGCAAATAGATGGCAGCGTAGATCCGAAGGCTTACGAAGACGTAAGCCTCTCGGATCGAAGCCCGAAGCAGGCGTATCATGGTTTGAGGATTCAAACTAGTGATACGCCGCGCGAAATTTGAAATTACTCCTGTCTAACCCCAGTTAGACAGGCGTAATTGTTTTGTGAATCTGCCCCTGCATTCTTTTCCCAAAGTCCTCCTACTTGCATACATACAGCCAAACCTTCTTTCCTACCAATTTTCACACACATACGCAAACTGTAACCTTTAACACTATTTATCTTCCTCTTCACCACTTTCACTCTTCTCAATATTTTCTTTCATGATCTCCCCAAAAAAAACTAAAACAAACATTAATTGTATTTCTCAAAACACTATCATGTGCTGGAAATACATACAACCTGTACTAAAAAGATAAAACAACACAGCTTTTGCTATTAATGTCCTGCCCTTTAAAGAAAGAATCCTTAAAGGGTTAGTAAAGGAAAAAATGTTTTTCCCTTTAAAATAACAAACATGTTATACTTGCCTCCACTGTGCGGTTCGTTTTGCACATAGTGGCCCCGATCCACGTCTTCTGGGGTCCCTCGGCGGCTGTCTCTGGTCCTCACCGCAAGTACTGACCACAGTCATGCCAGAGAGCTCGTATGATGGTGAGTAATTTCGGGCACGCTCCAGTGATACAGCGAGCAACTCACTGTATCAATCGGCCCGCCCCTCGGCGCGCCGCATCACTGGATGTGATTGACAGCAGCGCCAGCCAATGGCTGCGCTGCTCTCAATCCATCCGCTATAGCCAAACAGCGGCCAGGCTGAGCGGCTAAGCGGATCTCGGGACCGAGCACGGAACGTTCGAGGGGCCAGGTAAGTATAACGGGGGGCTCGGGGGGGGTGGGGGGCCAGCAGCATCAGATGTTTTTTTACCCTAATGCATAGATTGCATTAAGATGACATTTTTTTTTACTTTACAACTCCTTTAAAGACCAACGTTTAGTTTTCTTTAGAATTTTAGCCACCACCCCTTCTCAACTGTCTTTCATACAACTCACTGTCAGAATTCAACCCCAAAATCGTTACAATGGCCCTATATAAATTCCAATTACATCTATCAATCTCCCCCAACCTCTGAAAAAATATACACTCAATTTTATCCATATTTACACTGAAAAACCTGGCCATATAAAAAATATCAATCAATAATTTAATCCTACTTAAACTTGTTGCATTCTTACAAATTACAGCCACATCGTCCATATATCCAATTACTTTCAAACAGACTTGCTGAAGAAGCGAGGGTGTAATGCGTACAGGTGGGAGGAGCCATTACCCAGGAAATGTTTTCACTTCTGTGTCAGCATGGAGCGCTGATGATATGCAGGTTTATCACACATTTACAGTATGTGATAATTTTTAATCCCTGTGTAAAGTTCATAGTAAACATTCTAAGTAGAGAGCACTATGGTTTCCCCTTATTTTATGGCTGCACATGATTGATACCCCAAGAGGAGGTCAGCGTGGTTCAGGGACATCCTGTGGAGGAGTACCCCCATGGCGTCCTGAGAGACATCCTAACAGGCGATTGGGACTCTATAGTGGGGGTCATAATTTGGAGGTGAGCAGGCATTCCAGCCAGAGGTGGTGGTCACTGAATTTCCTGGATCACATTTTTTTAATTATTATCTTGAACTATCCTTTATGCCGCGTACACACGAATGGAAATTCCGACAAGAAAAACGTGAATCTTGGCTCAAACTTGTGTTGCATACACACAGTCACACAAAGTTGCAATCACCAAGAACGCGGTGATGTACAACACTTCAACAAGCTGAGAAAAATTAAGTTCAATGATTCCGAGCATGCGTCGAATTGATTCAGAGCATGCATTTTTTTTTGTGCTTCGGAATTGCATACAGACGATCGGAATGTCCGACAAGAACTTTTCTTGTTGGAAAAATTGAGAACCAGCGCTCAAATTTTAGTTCTCAGAAATTCCGACAGAAAAAGTCAGATGGAGCCTATACACGGTCAGAATTTCTGACCAAAAGCTCACATCAAACTTTTCTTGTTGGAATTTCTGATCATGTGTACGCGACATTTGAGTTGCACGTGCCATTCGTACACAAAACTGGGACTTGTTATTTTATTTTTTTTATTCATCTATTGGATTATTTAATTGATTGCATTTTATATTGGTTGCGCTGCACTAATTATGTTATACTGATTTTGGTTTGGAGAGTCACAGGTGGACACACTCTAATAGGTGTTGGCAGCAATCACAATAGGCCTCTATTTAAGGCTACTGAATATTTGTTTGCACAGAATTTTTGCAATATTGCGCTGATTATATATTGTTTTACACTCTCAAGCACCTGTCTCCCTCTTTGAAATTTCCACCCTGCTTATCCATTTGTCTTTTAACAGCATTCCACTCTTGCCTCGTACACACGATCAGTTTTTCCGATGGGAAAACTGCCCAAAAGCCACCGGACAAAAAAAAAGAGAACCAGTTCTCTTTTTTCCCCACCGGGAAAACCAAGAGACTTTTGCCCGGCGTTTTTTGGCAGTTTTCATATGGGAAAAACTGCGATGGAGTATACACACACACACACACACACACACATCTGGAATTCCCGGCCAAAGCTCCATTTCAGTTTTCCTGCTGGTCCTGGGCTGCTGGTCCTGGGGTCCGGCTGCTGGTCCTGGGGTCCGGCTGCTGGAGCTGGGCTGCTGGTCCTGGGGTCCGGCTGCTGGAGCTGGGCTGCTGGTCCGGCTGCTGGAGCTGGGCTGCTGGTCCTGGGGTCCGGCTGCTGGAGCTGGGGTCCGGCTGCTGGAGCTGGGCTGCTGGTCCTGGGGTCCGGCTGCTGGAGCTGGGCTGCTGGTCCTGGGGTCCGGCTGCTGGAGCTGTATGGGCTGTCCCCCCTCTGCCTCAGCTCGCAGCACCTTGCATTCCCCTTGACACTCAGTCATAGACAGAGTGACTGTACTCCATTTGGCCGCTCGGGCTGCTCTGTCTGTCTGTGGCTGAGTGACAGGCCTAGCCAGGAGATTGCCCTGGGCTCGCAGGTGTGCAGCCAAATGCGGGAGACTCCTGAGGCTCGCGCGATACTTGAGATGTCTGAGTTCCTGGCTTACACGTATTGATGGCTCTGTGTCCTATTTTTTAGAAGGCATACACAGAAATTCCGACCGTGTGTATGCTCCATCCAACAATTTCTGTCAGAATTTCCACCAGCAAAAGATTGAGAGCAATTCTCTATTTTTCCGACGGAAAAAGTTGTTGTCAGAAAATCCACTTGTCTTTATGCAATTCCGACGCGCAAAAAAACACGCATGCTCAGAATCAAGCAGAAGAGCCGAACTGCCTATTGAACTTCATTGATCTTGGCTCATTGTACGTCTTGTACGTCACCACATCGTTGAAATTTCAGACAAGATTTGTGTGACCGTGTGTATGCAACACAAGTTTGAGCCAACATTCCATCAGAAAAAAAATCCACCGTTTTCTTTTGTGTGTACGCGGCATTAGTGTTTTTCCCCTAACTTTTTTGTTTTGATATTTGGCCTTATAGGAAGATTTGTGTATTGTTTTACTAGGATACTTACATTATTGCATTAAATGACTGTGACACTGCATTGAGTACCGTATTTATCGGTGTATATCGCACACTTTTTTGCCCTTAAAATCAGGGCAAAATCGTGGGTGCGCGATATACGCCGATACTCGCTTCCCGCGCTGTGTTTGAATCCGCCGCCGACATATACCGAGCGCAATACACTCGGCCAGGCTCGGCTCCCATCACAGTTATGCGAGAGAAGCCGAGCGTGCCCCGAGTGTACTGCGCTCGGTATATGTCGGCGGCGGATTCAAACACAACGCAGGAAGCCGGGATCGATACTCACTTCCCGCATTGTGTTTGAACGCGGCCGCCTACATATACCGAGCGCAGTACACTCGGGTACACTTGGCCATGCTCGGCTTCTCTCGCATAACCGCAAGGGGAGCCAAGCCTGGCCGAGTGTACTGCGGGAAGCAGGGATCGGAACAGCGCGGGAGGACACCACGACGGACGCCGGACCGACAGGGAGTTGAAAAGGGGCAGACAATTGGACATAATAATAGAAACACTTAAAATAGAGAGAGAGAGAGTATCTTATATGAAGAAAAGTGAAGTTCATAAAGAAGTTATTTTAAGCATTTGGTGTGCATTTTAATCCTACTGCTTCCATAGAACGGCAATAGAGGAATTTCAGCGTAATAGACAGTCTTGTTGGACTGAAAAGTCAGATATCACAATTCTTCTAATGCCACAGCGCATGAGGCACTTTATAGTGCTGCGCCTGCCACAGTTGAACTAATTATTCCCTTTGAGGGAAAAGCGATATCGCTCCTCAACTTGCACACTAAAGAGCGCATTTGAGCAGCGGAGCGCCAGCATATACCGCCGCGCAGCAACTGATCCCTGAGTGATCAAGTAAAGACACCTCAGCGGAGCTACCATACAGGCCATAGAAGCGTGTTTACTCAAACTGCAGCCGAATCTTAAAGTGGCAGAACGGCAAAGGCAAGATAGTCACGGAAAAGCACCAACCCTCCTGCGACCCCTAGAGAGAGAAAAATACACATGGTGGGAGACCAAAGTCTAGATCTAGAGTGCCTGCACCGCCATCCACAAAGAGGCCACGTACTGCAGCCAGCTAATTTCCCGCCACCAGGCCCAAAGTCATCGCAACGCATCACAGCTCATCGCAAAGCATTGCAATTCATCGCAGAGCATCGCAACAAATCGCAGCTCATCGCAGCGCATCACAAAGCATCGCAAGCTTTGCATCAAGAAAAGACAAGTCTCCTCTAAGACTGACATTTGTTCCAGCAACCTACAGATCACAGTATCCTGCTCTTCAGAAATAAGGTCAGAGCTTTCCTTTTATTACTTATCATTGCACATAGGCTTTGGCATAAAGAGACATTTTTGTGTTCAGGAATAAAAGACTGTAAAGTAAAACAAAAAGGACAGTTTGTAGTATACGGACTCTAAAGTATTTAAAGTGAAAGTAATTTATTGCCTGTATCTTTTGCTATTGCATTTAAAGTGAAAGTCATTTATTGCCTGCATTTATTGTTATAGCAATTAAAGTAAAATGTCTAAGCCTAGTATTACCATGCTACCGTTAGAGGATATAAAAATAGATAGGATAGAGGGTGAAGAGCAAGTGAACCTGTCTGAGGTAGAAGAGTCTGATGCAGCATTAGCCTTGCCCCAAACAAATGAGCTAAGGCGCTCAGAACGCATCAGAAAACAGACCCCAAAAATGCAGGAAATTTGAAGCAAGAAGCAGCATTAAAAAGGAAAAAAGTTCATTAGAATGTATGATAAATGGAAATTATACATTAAAGATGTTAGTAAAAAGCTAAAGCAAGATAGTATAAAAGAAAACTTGAGTGATCTGGTAGAGACGATAGAAGAATCTGAATCAGAGCTTATGGCAGTGTATGTCAATCTGTGGTCATCCACAACACCTTCCTAGGATATTGTGAGGAACATGGACACATGTACTGCAGTCACTAAAGATTTAGTAAAGCTAATGAGAGAATTATCATCTGAAGCCAACTATGATGAAGTTAAGGTGAGAAAGATAATGAACGAGCTCTTCGCGAGAGACTATACTAGGTCCTTAGGGGGAACCACAATCTCAAGTGGGACTTCCTTCACTAGCAGAAGCGCCAGTCACACACCAGAGTCCTCAAGTACTCTAACCAAAAGAAAGGAACTTGAACAACTTGCTGTCAAGAAAGCAGAAATCGAGATGGAACCTGCCATTGAAGCGCAGCGTCTACGAATAGCCGAAAGGGAGGCACAGCGCCATCAAATGGAAGCTGAAATGGAGGCACAGCGCCATCAAATGGAAAGGCTGAAAGAAGTTAAGATTATAGAAGCCAGACTAAGAGTACATGAAGAGGACATGAATGGTAGTCATAGGTCCAAATCTGTACTAAGTGATGAAGCAGACTCCTACTTACCTTCATACATTCAGGAAAATGAGAGGAAACCTCCAGTATGTAGTGAAGGAAAAAGTAATTGCCATTCTATCCCTGCTCAGAAAGACGAAGAGAGAGAGTCACTTAATTTAGAACCAAGTGAAAAAATAAAAAAGGATAATTCTACTCCTAGATGTCACTGCAATGATCAGGAGAATGTTGCGACTATTATCCCAGCAGGACGGCAGAGTACAGTCCCAGCAAGACTTCCCATTCCAGAACCTACTGTATTTTCAGGAGACATACTGAAGTTCATAGAGTGGAAGGCAAGTTTTGAAATGATCATTGAGCATCATTGTTCCAGACCAGTTGACAAGTTATTCTACCTTCAGAGATATGTTGGTGGAGAAGCAAAGAAAGCCCTTGAAGGCAACTTCTATAGAACAGACGAAGAAGCCTATAAGCAAGCCTGGGAAAAGTTAAATGCAAGATGTGGTCATCCTTTCTTAGTACAAAGAGCCTTTAGAGAGAAATTGAAAAACTGGCTTAAAATAGGTCCCAAGGAACACTTCAAACTCCAAGAGTATGGTGATTTCCTGCAAGCATGCAGCAATGCCATCCCACATGTACGAGGACTAGAAGTACTGAACGACTATCTAGAAAATCACAGGATGCTAGCCAATCTACCTGAAGAAGTGGCTTCTAGATGAAATCGCTATGTGACTGAACGGTTAGATCTAAATAAGGACTTCCCAAGTTTTGAAAAGTTCTCCGAGTTCGTTAATAGGGAAGCACGAATAGCATGTAATCCAGTAACAGCATCTTATGCCTTAAAATCCTTAGAAGAAAGGCCTGCGAGAGATACAAGACGTGCAAAAGCAACTAGCTTTGCAATCAACACAGCAGCTAAAGGTCCAGATACCTGTGAAAGCAAGCTTAAAGTCACTACTGGGTTCAGTAAAGAGATAGAACCGACAAATCCTCAGGCTACCTTTAAGTGTATGTTCTGTGGAGAGAACCACTCCATACACAAGTGTCAACAATTGAAAGAGAAGTCCTCAAATGAAAAGAAAAAATGTGTACTTGATAACCAACTGTGTTTTGGATGTTTAAGAAAAGGCCATGTTACAAAGGAGTGTAAGAAAAAGGCTACATGCAGCATCTGCAAAGGACGCCATCCTACGCCACTACATGAAGAACGTCCAAAGAGGGATGAATACTCAATACCTAAAGATGCTGAGGAAGAAAAGAAAGTATCAGTATTCTCTTGCAGAATAAGGGAAGGAGAAAGCAACAGCACATCAATGGTTGTACCAGTGTGCATTTCAAATCCTAAAAAAGGAGGAACAAGAAGGTATACGCTTATGCACTACTGGGTGCCCAAAGCGACGTCACCTTCATTGATCAAGAAATCTGCAAGAAATTACAAGTGGCTACAGAACCAGTGAAGCTCAAGCTCACCACAGTGACGGGGCGAGACACATTAGTGAACAGTCAAAAGGTTAAAGGACTGAGGCGGCGTACACACGATCGGATATATCCGATGAAAACGGTCCGCGGACCATTTCCATCGGATATGTCCGATCGGGAGTTTGATCCGATGGCGTGTACACACCATCGGATCAAATTCCCCGCCGCCGGACGGCGCGGTGACGCGGCGGTGACGTTGACGCCGCCGCGTCACCGCCACGTCACCGCACCAGGAAGTAAAACACTTCCGCGCATGCGCCGAATCCATTCGGCAGCGGCGCGGCGGCGGTGGGGGCCGACATGTCTGCTGGTAAGTGTACTAACCAGCAGACATGTCGGCCGGACAGATTCCCACCGGATAGATTTCAAAGCTTGCTTTGAAATCTGTCGGGTGGAGAAATCTGTCCGCTAGCCCATACACACGAGCGGAGATGTCTGCTGAAACGGTCCATCGGACCGTTTTCAGCGGACATATCCCCTCGTGTGTACGCGGCCTGAGAGTTAGAGGACTTCATTCAAACCTCACATTAAATCTACCTCCATCTTATACGAAAGACGACATACCTCTAGATCGAGATCGTATATCTACCTGTGAAACAGACAATAAATAGGAGCACCTATCATATCTCATGAGATGTCCCCGCTGAAGGAATTTGGTGTCGGACTGTTGATAGGCAATGATTGTCTCGAAGCTTTGGTACCACGAGAGGTAATCACAGGAGGAAAGGGTGAACCCTACGCTGTTCGAACTGATCTAGGATGGGGTGTTGTTGGAGGAAAACAGCAGATTGCAAACTCAAGACAGGCGACAGGATTGTGTCATCGAATATCTGTCCAAGAGCTACCAACTTAAGTTCAGCAAAGGTAATCAAGATCCTTGAATCTGACTTTGCAGACATAAGTTCTGAAGAGATGAGAGTGTATCCCAAGAAGACAAAGTTCGTACACACTCTAGAAGAAAGTATTCAGCAAAATCAACAAGGTTATCTTGAAATGCCCTTACCCTTCAGAGAACGAGCTGGTCTGCCAAATAACAGAAATCTTGCCCTAGCAAGATTGAAATGCTTGAAGAAAAAGATGGGAAGAGATCTCAAATTCAAGCAGGATTATTTGAAATTCATGGAAGGCATCCTGGAAGAAGGACATGCAGAGAAGGTGAATAACCAACCTAAAGAAGGAGAAGTGTAACGTCTCACCGCTAACCTTCCTTTAGTACAGTTATATGTACTTCTTTCCCAGTTACTCTCACCCGTTACTTCCTTCCCAAACCTTCTTCCTGAAGAGTCTCTCACTTGGAGTTAAGCTAGTTACTTCCTGATTAGCCTGTGACTTCCTGTTAAGTGGCTGTGCGGCCTATTTAAACTGGCCAGGCTGACAGGCCGGTGGTGCTGGAGGAACCAGCTGACAGTGGGGCGTCCCCACGCAATAGAACAACACCACACTGTCAGCCTGGCCAGTTTAAATAGGCCGCGCAGCCACTTAACAGGAAGTCACAGGCTAATCAGGAAGTAACTAGCTGAAATCCAAGTGAGAGACTCTTCAGGAAGAAGGTTTGGGAAGAAAGTAACAGGTGAGAGTAACTGGGAAGGAAGTACATATAACTGTACTCAAGGAAGGTTAGCGGTGAGACGTTACATAGCCCCCCCTCTAGGGAGCGCCTCCGGAGCTCCAACCACCAGAGGCCGAAGACTCTGGAAATACTAGAGCTGAAACGTCGAACTAGGGCAAAGGATTCCGGGTACGGGTTCAGGTTCAGGACCAGGTTCAGGTTCGGGTACAGGATTCAGGTTCAGGTTCAGATACAGGATTCTGGTTCAGATAGCAGAGACGAAACTCCGCCAGATACAGGTTCAGGATACAGATTTCAAGTTTACAGGTACAGGTTCCAGATACAGATACAGGTTCTCTGTAACCCATCCTCAATTTTCATTCGGAGACTTTTTCTTTTTGGACTTGTTGGTATCTGACGTTCTGGTAGGGGATGCACTCAATGCTTGTAAAGCTCGTTCAAACATTACTAATTCCTGTTTACGGACCATGGTACTATTCGAGGCATACGTGCAGTGAGGTGGAAGAACTTCATTTGGGGACACCGGAGACACAGGAACTTCAACTGGAGTCACAGGAACTGGGGACACTGGCACTGGAACTGGGGACACAGGAACTGGAGCCGGAACGTCAGACTGGGGCAGAGGAACTTCAAGCTGCATAGCAGACAAAGATTCAGGGGTGGCAAAACAACTCCTAATAGTACCCACCTGAAGAATCTTTGGCCAAGGTGGGAGAGTTGGGCAAAGAGATATAAAGTGGCCGCTTACACCACAGTAGAAACAAAGTCTATAGCCTCTCCTTCTCTGTTTCTCCTCAAGAGAAAGTGGCCCTCTAATTGTGCCCAACTCCATAGGGACATCGTTAGGAGATGAAGTAGGTCTCCTAGCAGGTGGAGGGAAAATAGAGATGGCCCTCTCCGCCTTCCTTTCACAGAGTCGGCGATCAATAGATACTGACAGCTGCATAAGGTCATCTAGGGTCGTAGGTAAGTCTAGACGAGCAAGTTCATCTTTCAAGGCTTCGGATAAACCTAGGCGGAATTGGTTCCTGAGTGAGAGATCATTCCATTGGGAATCACGACAACAACATTTAAACTCAGATATAATCTTCCACCGGTCTCTTACCCTGTTTAAAGACTCCTGATAGTGTTCTCGGCAGTTAATTGTTTATTGGAATCCTGATAAAGGAGTAACATGTCATCCAGGAAGGAATTGTAGGAACCCAAGAGCTCTCCTTGCTCTTGGAGGTGAGCGTCTCCCCTGAGGTAGGAGATTAGAGTAAGTATTTTAATCCTGTCAGAATAATAGGTGCGAGGCCTTAATTCAAACATTAAGTTACAGGAACTGATGAATTGATGAAGAAATTTTCTGTTCCCAGAAAATGGTTCAGGAGGGGAGACCTTGGGTTCAGAACGGTCTCTGGAAGGTGCAACAAGTTGGTTAACACGATCGCGTAGAGCCTAATTTTCCAATCGCAGCTCATGGACAGTAGCAGTAAGGGTATCTACCCGTTGCGAAAGGCCCATGAGATGAGATGCAAGCTCCGCTGGATCCATTTCTGTGGTTGCTCTATTATGTAAGGCTACACCCAATAAGTTTAGGAATACGGATCTCAACTGCAGAGACTTCTCAGGTTCAGACCCAGGTTTCACTCTCTTTTGTGCAGAGAGTTTGGTATCCTAGCATCACAGTTTCAGTCACGCAGTATGGCGCATATTCCTTCATAGGCGCCTATGCAATTTAAGGAAGATACCGGATGCTAGGTCCAAGGCAAGTTACGGTTACTCTAGATACAATAGTTGGCGTGATCCCGAACGGGGATACGGCTACTAGAGCACTAGACATAAAACACAATACTTCATAGCAAGGTATATAGAGCTAACGCCATATGCCTCAATAGTGGTGGACAGATACAGTGCAGCAATATTGAGGGAATGGCGGACAGGGACGTTATACCTTGCTATGAAGTATTGTGTTTTAGGTCTAGTGCTCTAGTAGCCGTATCCCCGTTCTGGATCACGCCAACTATTGTATCTAGAGTAACCTTAACTTGCCTTGGACCTAGCGTCCGGTATCTTCCTTAAATCGCATAGGCACCTATGAAGGAATATGCGCCATACTGAGTGACTGAGACTGTGATGCTAGGATACCAAACTCTGCACAAAAGAGAGTGAAACCTGAGTCCGAACCTGAGAAGTCTCCGTAGTTGAGATCTGTATTCCTAAACTTATTGGGTGTAGCCTTAAAGTGGTAGATCCCACATCAAGGTGTTTACCACCCAAAAAAAACCCAGATAAAATAGAACTTCATCACTTTTTAGACGCCAGTAGGCTATGTTCAGTCCTCCTACATCAGAGTGATAGGAGAAGGAAAAATACATTGTGCCCTGGTTATGGGAAAGACCAGAGTTGCACCTACCAGTATTCAGACAATACCAAGACTTTGGTAATGAAAAACACACTGGGCCAGATTCTCAAAGAATTTACGCTGGCGTATATTGAGTTGCGCGGCGTAAGTCTAAATGTGCGCCGTCGTATCTATGCGCCGTAGCCACAGTACCAGATACGCCTGGAAAAAGGCTTCTCCCGTCCGTCGTAACTTTTCTAAGCTTGCCTATGATGGGCCCAGCGGGACCTACTATCGCACTGCGGCAGACCTCGGTCTCGGTCAAACTCGACAGGACTCGGCGCGGCGGCAGGCCCGGATTTACTACCTTTGCCACCCCAAGGACGGGTCCTTTAATGCCCCCCCCCCCCGCCAAAAAAAAAAACTGAAAGTCCCCCAACCCTGAAAGCCCACATATACTAACGGAAAAATCATACGGGTGCACCTACATATACAATGTATAAGGATTGAGGGTTGATCTGTGTATGGGGAAATTGAAGGGTGATCTGTGTACAGTGTGCAGGGGTGATTGAGGGGTGATCTGTGTATGAAGTGTAGGATTTAGGGGTGATCTGTGAATGGAGTGCAGAGTTTAGGGGGTGGGGGGGGGGGGGGGATCTGTGTACATACAAGTACCCTCCTTCCCAAATACAGAGTTTGGCATTCACAAACGTACTTGCGCCCAGTGCATGTTTTAAGCGATTTGCGTAAGGGTTACGTTCGGCGTAAAGTTATTCCTCATATAGGAGGCGCAACCCATGCAAAGGTATGCACCAGGGAACGAACGCCATCGATTTTTACGCCGTTTACGTAGTACGTGAATAGGGCTGTGCATAGGTTACGTTCATGTCGTAGGGAGTGTTTTGCCGTATCTTAGGCAGTTATTTCGACGTGACTGTGAGCATGCGCACTGGGATGCGTCAAGGTACGACGCATGCGCCGTTTGTTTTTAGTACTTGTTTGAAGCTCAGCCCATCATTTGTATGGGGTCATGCTTCATTTAAATGTTACACGCCCACTTCCACCTACTTTGACTTACGTCGGCTTACGCCGACGACTATACGCTACGCCGGCGCAGCATTGAGAGCATTTGCTTTGTGAATACCATGCTTCCCTCTTAACGTTGCGCCGTCGTAGTGTAAAGAAGATACGCTACACCTGCATAAAGATGCACCAAGGTACGTGAATCTAGCCCATGTGTTTTGTAGAACAGAGAGGGTTTTATACGGCTGTCCGGAGGAGAGCGCTGTCACTTGTAAATACAGCAGCGCTTCTTTATTTACAAGTGACAGTAGAGAGGATTTTTTCACCCCTGTGTTGCCACGGCACCCAGGGCTGCTGTTAGAAATCACGGGGGCCCCGTACAGCCTACCTGACAGGGCCCCCCCTAAAAAAATATCAAAACAATATTTTTGCTAACAATACACCACAAAAATCATTTTTAGCATACACAAGCACAACAAAACTTATAAAACTTACAGGGGAACAGGAGAGTACAGTGTGGGATGGAGGGTACAGTACAGCAGTTAGGGGGGTACAGTACAGGGGGCACAGTAGGAGAGGGACAGGAAAGTACAGTACGGGGGCAGAAGGGCACAGTATGGTGGGGTTAGGCAGATACGGTACAGGGGGAGGGTAAGTGGACATAGTACAGGGGGCAAGAGGGTACAGTATAGGGGCAGTAATGTAGAATACAGACATGGTCTCTTGAAGCAGAGCTGTGCAGGAAAGCTGATGTCACAGATCCTATCTATTCTGGCAGGCTGTCACTGGGCTAAATATACAACAGGAATGACAATTCCCCTCTTCCTTCCCTATCTGAGTTTTTGTCTCTCTGCTGGTGCTTTGCAGGGTTTAAAGAAGGATCCCGAGGTGGAGCATCTTACTACTTCTGCTTGTGCATGTGGCATGTGTACTGCACCAATCACATGGGATGAATAGGAGAAGAGGGTCAGCAGGGATTGGCGCAGTACACCGTACACATCCCACCCACACAAGCAGCAGTAGTAATATGCTCCAACTCGGGGTGCATCTTTAAGCACTGAAAAAAATGGGGTGGGAATGAGAACCATGGGGTAGGGGAGAAAGAGGAAGGGGGGGTAAAAGTGGGGGGGTATGAAATGTGGTATGGGTAGAGAAGAACTGGAATGAGACTGGGGAAATCCTGGTCTGTATAGGGATTAAAATGAGGATTTGTGCTGGTGGGGGGGGGGGGGTTTGGGGGGCGGCGGGGAGGTCAGATAGATGGCTGTCAAGGGGATTGGAGAGGAATAATCAGAGATGGTTATGGGGCATAATCTCAGCTGGTAATAAATAGCCATAGTATAAAAAAGTAAATGGGCTGTCTGACAGGGAGAGGGAGTGATCTCCATTGCCTAGTAAAGAGACAGTGTTGGGGGGTTACAGACATTTGTAATGTTTGTAGATCCTGGGACACACACACACACGTGTGAAGGTGAAGTGTCTGCAGGGGAAAAGTCAGGGAAGGGAGGGGGGAGAAATAACAACCATCTGAGAGGAGCAGTGTGACAGGCAAATAGGAATGAATCTGTGTGAGGACAACAGGGAGCAGGACAGCCAGATAGTGTCTCAGGAGGGGAGGAAGATGCCAGGGAGGGAGAGAGAGCATTGCAGACACAGCCAGATAACAGAACTGACCTGTACACTGTAGCAAAATAGTGCCAACGTGAGGAGACCTGTTACCACTGCCCGAACCTGCTGGGAGGAAACTTCAAAGGCCCCGCGATGCACCTAGGACCCCTGGGCAGTTCCCAGAAGTGCCTGTGCATTAAGACTGGCCCTCCTCCACCCTCATGCCGCGTACACACGATCACTTTTTGTGATGAAAAAAAAACGACGTTTTCAAAAACGTCATTTAAAATGACCGTGTGTGGGCAAAACGTTTTATGTCTTAAAAAAAAACGACCAAAAAAAAATTCGAACATGCTTGAATTTTTTGTGTCGTTTTTCAAAATGTCATTTTTTGTGTCATAAAAAGTGATCGTGTGTGGGCAAAACGACGTTGAAAACGACGTTTTTAAACCCGCGCATGCTCAGAAGCAAGTTATGAGACGGGAGCTTCAATGGAACAGAGTGCCGTCGAACGTGATGTACGTCACCGCGCTTTGCTAGAGCATTTTGGAAAAACGATGGTGTGTATGCAACATCGTTTTGGAAAATTACGTTTTCCAAAACGAAGTGATCGTGTGTACGCGGCATCAGTGTCTGACGAATCACCCAGCTTTCAGAAAGAGGCAAACAGGCTGCACTGGGGGGTGACCAGGCACCTATAGGAGGATTACATGTGGCTAGAACAGAAAAGTCCCGGTGCTCAGGGCTAACAATGCAGAGCTAAATGCCCATGACTCAGGGCTTTACGGGGACCCATTCGGGGCTCCAGCCCCCTAAGCCCAGGCCTAACGACGCCCCTGCCGGCTGTCATACACATGGGCAGAATGTTAGTGGTTCTATTGAACTGGCCGATGCCACCCGATATTTGGTCTGTGTGTATGGCCCTTAAACCTGCCAAACTCATGGGGAGGAATCTATTGTTGCTGATGAAGGCTGATTATTTGAAATACTGGAGGAGTGGATAGACGCTTTTCTTTAGCCTCTGGAAATTAATTTATTAAAGACACAAAGGCCCCTTTCACACTGAGGCATATTTCAGGCATTTAACGCTAAAAATAGCGCATAAATAACACCTGAAATAATCCTGCCCCAGCATTCTCAACCTCGGGCTTTCACACTGAGGCGATGCGCTGGCGGGGGGGAAAAAATCTTGTGCACGCAGCATCTTTAAAGCGGTGAGAGAAGCAGTGTGTATATCGCTCCTTCACCGCTCCTTCCCATTGAAAACAATGGGACACCGCAGCACAGTCACAGCAGCCAATCAGAGAGACTGTACTGAACTGCAGGAAGCAGCTGCAATGAATTCTGGGACATGCAGTTCCCTCACAAAATGGCCCCATAGACTGGTATACAGAGAGCAACTACAAAGTAGGGTTGCCACCTGTACGGGATTCACCCGGACAGTTCGGGTTCTGACTCATCTGTCAGGTTTTCAGACTGCCTGAAACCCGGACAAACCATTTGGTCAGAGGAGCTTCATTAACATACAGTACTTGCCACTACTGTGGAGAGTCACAGCAGCAGTGTAATTTCTTCTCCATAAATTTACATACACTGTGCTGGTGTGTGTGTTGGGAATTTGAAGCAGTTTTCTGTCTGTCTGTCCCCCCCCCCCAGAGTCTCTGTTATCTCTGCCCCCCCTCCCCTTTCTAATCAATAGTGTCGTGTTCTAATGCCGCGTACACACGATCATTTTTTGTGATGAAAAAAAACTATGTTTTCTGTGAAGTAAATAACGACGTTTTTGAAACGTCACTTTCAAAGACGATGTTGCATACACACCATAGTTTTTTCACAAAAAGCGAGGTTACGTTCACCACTCTTTTCCATTGAAGCTCGCTTCATAACTAGCTTCTGGGCATGCGCGGGTTGAAAAACGTCGTTTTAAACGACGTTTTTGCTACACACGGTGACTTTTTGTGAAACAAAAAACGACGTTTTGAAAAACGACACAAAAAATTCAAGCATGTTGGAATTTTTTTTTGGTCGTTTTTTGGAAGACAAAAAACGACGTTTTGCCCACACACGATCAATTTAAATGACGTTTTAAAAAACGACGTTTTTTTCCATCGCAAAAAACGACCGTGTGTACACGGCATAAGAGAAGGGCGAGGCGGAGCTGAGGAGATCACTGTCGGGCTGGCTGCTGCTCTCTAGGTGAGCTGACTTTTTTTTACTAAGGAAAGTTTCCTAGAGTGTGAGTGTAAGGTTCCAGGAGGATTTATTTTGCATTTAGATAAGGAGAATCGGAAGAGACAGCAAGCCAGTGTGTGTGTGTGAGGGGAGTCTGCAGCCCAAACACAGCCAACTCACAGATAAGAAGCACACTTCTACACCCAAATTATAATGTCCATGACATTTTTCTCATTTACCTAAATAATTGATGTCAACAACAGTCAGCATAATTCTCATGTTATCAACTATTAAGAGTACAATTCAAATGTTAGTGAACAAACCTCCTAATGATAAGTTTTTTTGGGTTTAAAAAAAAAAAAAAAAAAAAAAAAAAAAAACTTACAATGCACTTTTCCAAATTATTACGCACAGTAGGCCGGATTCAGATAGCCTTTACGTCGGCGTATCTATAGATACGCCACGTAAAGTCTATTCTGAGCCGGCGTATCTTTTTTCTGTATTCAGAAAACAAGATACGCCGGAATTCTGCTAAGATACGAGCGGCGTAAGTCTGTTTCACCGTCGTATATTAGTTGCATATTTACGCTGGCCGCTAATATCGTCGTTTACATTGACTAGTTTACATTGACTAGTTGCGACGTGATTTCACGCATGTGCACTGGGATACGTCCACAGACGGCGCATGCGCCGTTCAGAAAATACGTAAATTGCGTGGGGTCTTGATTCATTTACATGAATCACGCCCCCACATTACTAATTTGAATTAGGCGCCCTTACGCTGGACACTTTACGCTACGCCGCCACAAATTACGGAGCAAGTGCTTTCTGAATAAGGCACTTGCCCATAAAACTTGCGGACGCGTAGCGCAAAGAGCATATGCTACGCTGCCGGATAGATACACAATTGTATCTGAATCTGGCCCAGTAAGGCGCCGTACACACGGCCGAGGTTCTCGCTGAAAACCAGCGAGAACCTCGCTGGAATGCACATTCCAGCGAGGACCTCGGCCGTGTGTACGGTCTCAGCGAGCTTCCCGTCGGGAAGCCCGTCGAGCCGAAATAGAGAGCACGCTCTCTATTTCCTCGACGGCCCGCCTGGAAGAATGGCTGGTTGCCATTCCCGACGGGCGGGTCGCCGAATTCGACGGCTGGGAGAGAACCTCGACGGGCGGAACGATGTGTTCTGCCCGTCGAGGTTCTCTGCCGTGTGTACGGCACCTCAGTTTCAAAACACTTTATAGGTTGTAAAGAACTGAAAAATTGTAATTTTTTGGGTTTGCAGCACACTTACTGAAATCAAAAAGCTATTTTAATCAAACTTTGAACAACTTTTTAAACATTTTAACAGCTCACGTTACATTTTAACATAGGACCCCTTATCTGATAGCAGCTTCACAAGCCTTGCACCAATTATACATGTGAGTTTTTGGACAGTTTCTGCTTGAATTTGTTTGCAAGATGTCGGAATAGCCTCCCAGAGCTGCTGTTTGGATGTACACTGCCTCACACCCTCAGATCTTTTGCTTGCCTATGCTCCAAAGGTTCTTAATAGGATTGAGGTCAGGGGAGGATGGAGGCCACACCATGACTTTCTCTCCTTTTATCTATCCCCATAGCAGCCATTGATGCAGAGGTATTCTTTGCAGCATGAGATGGTGCATTGTCAATGCCTAAGGCTGCATTCACACCTGAGCGTAGCGTTTTTGGTATTTTTTTCCGGCGTTTTGTCACGCGTATTCGAGCGTTTGCATACAGCATCGTTGGACATTTTTGAACTTCGACATTTTTTATTTTAGCCAATAGGAAACAATGATCATCTCTTTCATCACTTGTTACTATGTTTGTAGATTTTTTTATCTTCTGCCTGGGTTAAATGTTCTATTGACTAAAGCGACAAAATGGCCATAGAAACGCTCGTTGTTGACTCAAGCATTTTCCATTACTTTCTATGGGTAATACAAATGCTCAAACACGCCCGATTCGCGAGACAAAAAAGGGTCCGGAACTTGTTTGCGCTTCAGGCGTTCGGCGTCACGCGAAGATCACTCTTAAGTTTACGTGAACTATCTAATGTTTTCATACCTCCAAGGCATTGAACTATTTCACTCTTTTCAGCAGCAGAGAGATGCTTCTTCTTTCCCATAGTGCTTGAAAATGGTGCTCTGCTTAACAATGTGGAACACGCTTCTTTAGTAGTTTTTCCATTAATTGGGCTCACCTGGCAATCTAATTATCACAGGTGTCTGAGATTGTTTTCAGTGATCAAAAGAGTCCTGAGACACAATGCCATCCATGAGTTAGCCCAGGTTCACACTGGGTATGATTTAGTTCGATTTTAAATGCAATTTCACATGTGAAATCGCATCTCAAATCGGCGGCAATTGCCGGTAATGACACCGTCCTAATCGGTGCGAAGCCGCATCTACGGCGCTGCACCGATTTCAAAAAGTAGTTCCTGTACTACTTTTTGTGATTTCAGGACGCAATTTATATTGACATCTGTGCAGAAACATTGCATTTCTGCACAAATGTCTCCTAAATCACGCCGAAATCGGGACTGCCAGAGGGAGTGAAATCGCGCGAGTTCAGCTGAAATCGCGTGATTTCACTCCCGCAGCCCAGTGTGAACCAGGGCTCAAACTGAATAACAAAATATTTAATCTTTGTGACACTGAAATAGAATTTACATAATAATTTGGAACATGGGGGCTGATTTACCAAGCCTGTGCGCCATGACTCATGGTGCACAAGCAGGAGTAAAACTGTTTTTGACATTTACAAAAGAAACACGCTGCCAGTGCAGCGTGTTTCCTCATTTACTAAACTGCCTAATGCGCCCAGGAGAGGGCGCACGGCACGCCAGTACAGAGCTGGCGTGCGGCATTTAGTTATGTAAACATCGGGGATTCGGGCCGGAGTTTATTAGGGGAGGGAGGGGGGTGATGCAGGGGAAGTGTAGTGACATGTGTTTAAACGTGTGTGGCGGGCCGAATTGAAAGCGAAAGTGACTTTTGGGACCCGATCCCCGTGCGCTTGCAAAGTACGCCAGAGCCTCGGAAGGTTCATTTGCATACTGGGCATGCGCAGAGGGAAAAATCGGGGCTTTCCGCGCGCCTCTTCAGTACGCCGGGAAATTCTTGGTAAATACCAAGGGGCGTAGCACTGTTTGCACTGCCTGAAGCGACGCACGGGAAGCTCCGAGCTGTTCTCGGGCTGCGCTGACACTGAAGGGGAACTCCGCGCCAAATTTCAAATTTGAAACCGGCGCGGCTTTCCCCCCAGGGGTACAATAGGCTCTTCGGCTTGGTCAGGAACGTGAGGGGTCAACCCACGCCAAAATCGGCGTGGGGTTCCCCCCCAGATCCGTACCAAGCCCTCATACCAGGCATGCAGTCTGGCCAGACAGGAATGGGGGTGGGGACGAGCGAGCGCCCCCCCCCCCTCCTGAGCCGTACCAGACCACATGCCCTCGACATGGGGGAGTGTGTGCTTTGGGGGAGGGGGGCACTGCCCCCCCACCCCAAAGCACTCTTGTCCCCATGTCGATCGGGACAAGAGCCTCTTCCCGACAACCCTAGCCATTGGTTGTCGGGGTATGCGGGCGGGAGCCAATCAGAATCTGGGAGCCCCCTTTAATAAGGCGGCCCCCAGATTTCGGGCCCCCACCCTATGTGAATGAGTATGGGGTACATGGTACCCCTACCCATTCACCTGGTGAAACATTTTTTAACTTCGAGGGTCTTCCGTCGCCGCCCCCTTCGAATTTTTCTGCCTGGATGAAAGTCGTACATCCCATCCAGGACTTGGACGTGGCGGGCTTCTCGTCGCTGTCTTCCGCCGGGGAGAGAGACACCCACCGATGCACTCCGCCATGTTCGGCCAGGCCCCCACCCCAAATTAAGCTCTTTCACATCCGGGGGGGGCCGGCGGAAATGGCGGAGAACAACGGGGGTGTCGCCCCACCTCGGGCTCCTCCGCTTCTGCCTGGCTCCTCCCGAGGCCAGGGCTTCTTTCGCCGTCTTCCGCCGGAGGGCGCCACTCTCCGGGCTTCTCGTCGCTGTCTTCCGCCGCGGGGCACCACCCGCGGGGGCCAGGCCTTCTTGTCGATGACTTCCGCCGCCGCCCCCTTCGATTTTTTCTGCCTGGACGAGGGTCGTACATCCCATCCAGGACTTGGATGTGGCGGGCTTCTCGTCACTGTCTTCTGCCGCTGCCCCCTTCACCACGAAGCTCCTGCTTATGGAGGGAGGGCAGCGGGCTTCGCCAGCTTCTGCCTGGCTCCTCCTGGGGCCAGGGCTTCTCGTCGCTGTCTTCCGCCGCGGGGTGACACTCGCGGGCTTCTTCTTCCATTCGATGTTGACACGGCGAGGTCCGGCGCTGAAATGCCTTCTGAGCGGCGGGCACCGACTTATATTGGCATAGGGCGTGGGCGTGGTTATGCCACCATGTGACCTTAACCTATGTGACAGTGATGTCACCCCGTGATGTCACCCCGCGGCGGAAGACAGCGACGAGAAGCCCTGGCCCCAGGAGGAGCCAGGCAGAAGCCGGCGAAGCCCGCTGCCCTCCCTCCATAAGCAGGAGCTTCGCGGTGAAGGGGGCAGCGGCGAAATCGTCTAGAAATCCGGGGTGGGATGTACGACCCTCACCCCGGTAGAAAACTTTGGAAGCCCGCTGCCCTCCCTCCATAAGCAGGAGCTTCGTGGTGAAGGGGGCAGCGGCAGAAGACAGTGACGAGAAGCCCGCCACGTCCAAGTCCTGGATGGGATGTACGACCATCGTCCAGGCAGAAAAAATCGAAGGGGGCGGCGGCGGAAGACAGCGATGAGAAGGCTGGCAGAAAACGGCTAGAAGACCGAGGAGTGGCGACGCCCCTGTTGTTCTCCGCCATTTCCGCCGGCCCCCCCGGATGTGAAAGAGCTTAATTTGGGGTGGGGGCCTGGCCGAACATGGCGGAGAGCATCGGTGGGTGTCTCTCTCCCCGGCGGAAGGCGGCGGCGAAGACCGGGGGGGGGGTAGGTGTACCCCCCCGGCGGAAGGCGGCGGCGAAGACCGAGGAGGGGTAATTTTTTATTTATAAAACTACGACCAAAAGGTTAACAAATATATAAAATAAACAAAATAACTAAATAAACCAAATAACACAAAAACAAACAACAAAACACAAACCATCAAATCACCGACCTCCACCCACCAAGAAATAACTATAAAGAAAAAAAAAAGAAAAATAGCACCAGAACAGGTATTTACAACAGGCTCACTGGTACAAGAGAAAGTCTTTATAGTCCATCAGAAAAGCTTGCCCAGATCATTGCCAAAAAAAAAAAAAACACTTAAAACGGCTCACTGGTACAGTAGGGAGATATTAAAGTCCATAGAAACCACTACTGTCCAGATCATCGCCAACCCACAACACACCCCACCATCACAACAACAAATACCTACAACCCACGTATGAGCAAGAACATGATAGTCAGACATGTCTGTAGCCTTATTTTAAAAAAAAATACCATAAACAAAATCTAAGGGGGTGAAAAAGGATAGATGCCCCTACCCATGGAGAGGGGCAGAGCCGTGACCTAAGGGGGCTGGAAGAGGAACCCCCTCCATAAATGGGCACACCTCTCAGGCCCGACCCTGCTCCTTTCCAGATCCCGCACCTTCACCAACTCCCGAAAGATACCGCCCACCACCTCATGCACAGGCAGGATTTTGTCCCTAGTGGACACCAAACACCGAGCGTGCCAAGTGTAATAAAGCACAACTAGGCTGACTAAATAAAGTGACGATAACTCAAATCCCCTGCGGACCCCAAAATCACCATACACTCGCTCAGCATAGGTCAGGGCCGGAAGGCGGGGGTAGCCAATGGCACCCCCTACCTTCGTAAGAACCTCCATGTTGAAGGGACATTGGACCAGAAAATGGTCCATGGTCTCCAATGTCCCACCACATTCCTGACGGGGGCAGTCCCTGTCCCCCAGGTTCCTGTATTTGAGATTCGCACGGACATAGAGTCGTCCATGGAACGACCTCCATGCGAGATCCCAAAACTTACTTGGAATTCTAGAAGAATTCAAGAGGGCTAGCCCCTCCGTGAGGACCCTCTCAGGGCAGTCCCTCAAAGACAGGGGCTTCAAAATGTCCGAGGCCATGACCCTCAGGTACAGCTCCCGCCGACCCAAAGAGCCCACCTCCAGGGCAGTTATCCGCCACTGCCTCAGTACCTTTAATGCCAGGGGGACATAGTAAGGGAGATACCCATGCGATCTCCTCAGATCGCCGGGCCTCCCCCCCTCCCCCCACTGCCTCAAGAACAGCAAGAGCCAGTCCTTGCATGAAGGCTCGTCCACAAATATGGACTGCAAATTGTATTTAACAAAGATGGTGACAAAGAACACCACCGGGTTGACCATGTCCAACCCACCTTGCCGTCGCTGGCGGTATGTGACCTCCCTCTTGATCAGGTTCAGTCTGCTTCCCCACAACAGCAGGAAGAACAGACCATAGACCCGAGCATAGAGAGATGCTGGCAAAAGACACACATAGCTTACAAAGAGAAACTCAGGCAATAAGTACGTCTTGACCAAGCTTACCCTTTCCCTCAGGGAAAGTTTCCAACCTTTCCAGGCCTTCACCTTCCGAGTGGCACTCACCAGCCTGCGCTCCCAGTTTAGCTTGGGATAATCACCCGGGCCGAAATGAATGCCAAGAACTCGAATCTCTGGTACGGGCGTGGGGAACACGTCCGGAAGGGGGAACTGCTCCCCCTCCTTCCCCAACCAGAAAACTTCACTCTTGTCCCAATTGACCAGCGAGCCTGACGCCTCAGAGTAGCACCCGATCTGGGACTCCACATAATGGGCCTCCTCACGACCAGATACCACCACCGAGACGTCGTCCGCATAGGCCACAACCCTCACCGCCGAAACCGGACCCCCGACAGGTCCCACCGGAACCCCCCCCAGACGCCCGCAGTCTAGCCTCCTTACGAAGGGGTCGACCGCAAAGATGTACAGGAGGGGGCTCAGCGGGCACCCCTGCCGGACGCCAGAGTCCACGGCAAAGGCCCGGCCCACCCAACCGTTGACAAGAGGGAAGCTCTCAGCTCCCCTATACAATACCTGCAGCCAATCAACGAATTGATCAGGCAGACCGTATCTCCTCAGAAGCAGCCAAAGGTACTCGTGGTTCACCCGATCAAACGCCTTAGCCTGATCCAATGCAAGCAGATACCGCTCGCTGCCATCAGCCCTGCACCTTTCCACAGCCTCCCGGACGCTCAGGACGGCACTAAAAGTGCCCCGGCCAGGAATTGTGCAGTGCTGAGAGGGAGACAGCATCCTGCCCGCCAAAGCAGACAGACGTGTAAACAAAATCTTTGCCAGTATCTTCCTATCTGTGGTAAGAAGGGCGATCGGACGCCAATTCTCCACCACAGACGGATCTTTCCCCTTTGACAGTAGGATCAGAGCTGACCTTCTCATTGAGGGAGGCAGCAGGCCATAGGCCAAACATTCACTAAACACGTCCCTCAGATGAGGAGCCAAGAGGCTCTTAAAGGTTTTGTAGAACTCGGCCGTGAGCCCATCGGGCCCAGGTGACTTTTTAGAAGCTAAAGAGCTAATAGCCTGCTCAACTTCAGCTACCGAGATCTCTTCTGTCAGAGAGTCAGGAAGGTCAGACCCCACTTCCAGCGGGGTCTCATCAAGGAATTCCCTGACTTTCTCCATGTCTAGAGGCCGCTTCTTCAGGAGGTCCGAAAAGTGGTCTCTGACGACACCCAGGATCCCCGATCTGGACCGGACCAGAGATCCTGAGGCATCCTTCAGGCCATGTACGACCTTCGACCTCGCCACCTCACCACAGCTCCTGTAGGGATCAGGAGAGATAAACTTCCCATAATCCCTCTCAAAAACCAGGGAGGCGAGACGGTCGTACTGACACTCCTTCATCTGCGCCTTCAGACCGGATATCTGTTCCTGAGAGCCCCCAGAGGACACCAGGCGGTCAAGCTGCCTGCGTAGTCTCTGGTAAGCCTGGTACTTGGAAGCTGCCCTGTACCCAGAGATTTCCCGGAAAAAGTCGCCAGACCTCTTTTTAACTACTTCCCACCACTCAAGGCGGGAGCAGTTGCCCTCAAGGAGCGAGGTCTGGCCCAGGAAGAAAACCTCATAGGCTTCCCTAACCTCAGGATCCTCCAGTAGCGACCCATTCAGGCGCCACAAACCCCTCCCTTTCTGAGGAGTGTCAGCGACATTCAGGGCCACAGATACCATACAGTGATCGGAGAACTCTACCGACTGCAGCTCAGGAGCCGAGCAGACAGAGTCCTCCTTTAAAAAAAACCTATCTAATCTACTCTTACTACTACCTCGGGAAAATGTGAAACCAGTGAGGTTGGGGAGGTGACGAACGTGCACATCCACCAACCTGGCCTCCCTCACTACGTTATTCAAAAAAATACTATCATATCCCAGAGGGTTGGCGGCACCTGCCCGGTCTTTGGGCCTAGTGATCATATTGAAATCGCCACCAAAAATCACCTGCTGGGACGTAAAAAGATAAGGCTTAACCGCCGTAAGGAGGCTCCTCCTCTCCCTCCTAGTTTGAGGCCCATAAAAATTTATGAGCCGGAGGAATTGCCCCCTCACGACAGCGTCCACCACCAGACATCTACCGATCTCCACTTCAATCACTCGCCGGCAAGCCACCGGACCAGTCTTAAAAAGGACCGCAACCCCACTGCAGGGCTCGGCCGCAAGAGACCAGAGGGAGGGCCCACATCTCCACTCCCTCTTTGCTAGATGCATCTCTGCCACAGATGCCAGCCAGGTCTCCTGCAAAAACAAAATGTCAGCTTCAACACGGCTGAGAAAATCGAAGGCCATAAAACGAGCTCCCGCAGAACGAATACTTGCGACATTAATGGTCGCAAGCCGTATTGGAGAGGGTACCGCCATCAGAATGATTGAAAGTGGTCATGTTCTCCTTCATACTACAAACACAAAAACATATTTACATATCTACACTTCCTCCTCCTCTGAGCCCGAGGAGGAGGAGAAGATACCAAACGGGTTCCCCAGGGACACCCCACTTCGTGCCCCTGGGGGAACCCCACCCTTCACTGGGGACTTCCCGCCCCCAGATCTGGCAGCCTTCCCCCTCTTCTTTTTGCGTCTCACCTGCTCCCACTCCTGCCACCTCTCCGAGATGACTACACCACCCCCCTCCTCGGACCCGCTGCTCGAGATTTCCCTCTTGGATGAGGCTCGAGCAGCTTCCATCTCCATGGCCACAGGGCCAGAGGAGACTCTGGGTCCAGAAGGGGGGGAATGGAAGAGGCAGGAGGGGGGCCAGAGACAGGGGAGAGGACAGGGGGGGGACCAGACTTAGCTGGACGGGAAGAAGAAGGGGGAGGGGGGGACGGGACTTGGGAGGGGGGGGGGGCGAGGGGGGGGGGGGGTACGAGGAGGGGAAGATGAGGGAGGAGGGCATGGGGAAACAGATGGAGGGCCAGGTGGAGGGGAGGGGCAATGGTGAGGAGGGGGAGAGGGATGGGGATCGGCCCTGCAACATTAGGAGGGGAAGGCCCTGGCCCCGGACCCTCAGGCCCGGGACCCCCAGGCCTCCCCGACTCCTCCCCACCGGCTCCGCCCTCCGGAGGATCGGGAGCCTCCTGGCCAACCGAGCCCGTGTCCCCCGGGGGGGGAGCCCCACGCCCACGCCTGCTCCACCTTCTTTGAGGCAATGGGCCTGTTGGTCCCTCCGGAGTAGTACTAGGGGCTCCAGGATCCCCACCCCCCCGGCCATCACTCGCCGGGGGGGCTTCGGCCGCTCCCGGCCCGGGAGGTCCCCCCCCTGAGGAAGAACCCCGATATGCTTTGGGACACCTGCTAAATGGGTGCCCCATCTCACCACACAAGTTGCAGCATATCTTCCCACATGACTCGGACTGGTGGCCAAACTCGTGGCACCGGCCACATCTGACCACCGTGCAGTCCGAGCTCATGTGGGTCGGGCTGCCGCACTTGAAGCAACGACGGGGCTGTCCCGGGTAGAACGCCAGGATCCGGTCTCTGCCTAGAAAGGCGCTGCCAGGGAGGTGGGCAACACTGTTGCCCTCCCTCTTGAGCCGGATCCTGGTCAACCAAGCCCCGGTCCAGACCCCGCGCTCATCAAGGTTCTTCCTCAGGGGGGTCTGCAACTGCCCGTACCTCCCGAGCCAGGTGGCAATGTCCTCCGGAGGGAGCGACTCATTCCTCACCAGGATGGTGATGTTCTTAACCTCCTCCTGCCTGGAGATGGGAATGAGCCTGTACCTCTTCCAAGGGTCAACGCCCCTCACCAACCCAAAGCTGGTGATAAAGCGTTCCATACACACGGGAGTGACAAAACTTATATCAAACTCCCGTGTGTTGGTGGGATGGATGACAGCAAAAAGGTCATCCACCCCAAAACCCAAGGAGAGTACCAGGCCCACCACCTCACCTCGAGCGGGGCAGGGGTCCGGACCCTCGTACCGAAGCTGGACAACATTCCTACGCCTCCTCTCTGGACCACCTGTACCCCTCGTCCACGCCGACCCCTGCGTCCTCTCCTGGTCAGCAGGGGGGGCGCGGAAATTCTGGGCGCCAAACCGGCTGTACAGGTGGTCCAGAGGGGCACGAGAGCCCAACACCTGGGCGAAAGAGCGACCCCCCTTTAGGGCAGACAATAAGTTGGCCTCCGGAGACCCCCGAAAGATGTTCTCCGGAAGTGGGGCACCCCCCTCAGCACCCCCAGAAGTGGGGGGGGACGGGGGGGCCCCCATCCCTGCCGGTGGTGTTGCACCCACCCCCGCTGATATACCCTGACCACCCTGACCCACCACCTTTGGCCTGACTACAGGCTCCCCCCCCCCCGGGACCACAGCAGAGGGGGGTACCACCCCCACCAAACTCCCCCACCCAGACCCCTCCGCGACCACACCAGCCCCTTGGGACTCCACCTGTACTGGGGGGGAGCCCCCCTGGGACCCCTCCAACTGCCGGATATAATCATATGCTATACAGTCCACTGGGAGGGGTCCCACCTGACTTTCCCCCCACCCCGCCTGTGCTGCAGGGAGCCCCTCGGGGCCTGTGGCAGTGTCCATCTCCTGCCGGGGGTGCCTGGAGGTGCCTGCTGCAGCGTCCGGGGCTGGGCACCCCTGCACCCCCGGCCTCTCATCCCCCAGGTCCCCTGAGCCCCCACCGACCACCGCAAACTCGCGGGGGGGGGGGGGCACTTCCGGTCGCGGGACGGGCACTTCCGGTTTCGGTCTGGTCACTTCCGGTTCCGGCTGGGGCACTTCCGGTTCTTGGGCGGTCACTTCCGGGTCCCGGTCTACTCCACCCCCAACAGCCGGTGCCATCTTGGCCACACTGCACACAAGCTGTTTACCTCCAGATGACCGCAGCACAATGCCTCCACCATGTGTCTGCCTCTCTCCCGATGACATAGCAGCCGCAGGAGCAGTCCCTGGCCTTTCCATGGCCAGATCCTCCCGCTCCACTGCAAGCTGAGGGGTCATGGAAGCCGACACATGGCGGGCTTCAGCTGTGGCAGTGCGACCATCCTGGGGGAGCCTGGGTATGCTGACCTGAAGATGGCGGGGGGGGTACCGCCGGCGGCACCTGGGCCCGGCGACCTCCTGGATCACTGGACTCCCCGGACTTCGCCAACCCCCCAGTCCCTTCCACGGACCGAGGGATCGGCTCCCGGGAACCCTCCCCAGGTTTTATGGCCATACTGGGCCCTGCACTACCGGCACTCGCCCCCCCCCCCACTGCACCCAGGCTCCCCTGACTCTCCTGGCTGTTTGGGGGGTTGGGGCCCCTTCTTAGACCGCCCGCTCCTCCTCGCTGCCTGGCTCCCTTCCCGGTTGGCCTGCTGGAGGGTCCTCCGGAGCTCCTCTAGGAAGTTCACCTCTCCAGCCCCACGTTGGCAAAAGGCCCCCAGGTATTCCCATATTTCTTTTACTTCTAGTCCTAGGGTGGTGATGGCCCCCTTGAATTCAGATCTCTTATTACTGGAGCACCTGTCCCTCTTTTCCCTCAGGCCTGCGAGAGTAGTCATCTTTTCCACGCAGGCCTGAGATATCCTCACCAGCAGGGATTTGATTTTATCCCGCCTCTTCCTGGTTCTTGCCTCATTCTCACCTGGCTGAGGGGCTGTCCAGTCTGAGAGACCCTCCTGGGTCTCCAGGAAGAGACGGTCCTCCCTGCTGATGGTGGTGGCGGTAGTCTGGCTGGAGGGCAGGTGCTGTTGACTCCTCCGGAGGCCGGAAGCCGGTCCACCTCCTGGGCTGAGGGAGGCCATCCCACCCCTCTTCCGGGGCAGGGGGCTGGGGGCTGGAGGCTGGTCCTGGTAGGCTGGAACACAGGAGCTCTGGAAGACAGGTCTTCTCTCCTCTCCAGCAGGAAGCAGAATGAGCTCTGTGGGAGGAGCCGGAACTACTGCCAGTGGGAGGAGCTGCACTGAGACCGAGGAGGGGTTTCGCCCCTGTTGTTCTCCGCCTATTCCGCCTCCCCCCCCCCCCCGGATGTGAAAGAGCTTAATTTGGGGTGGGGGCCTGGCTGGACATGGCGGGGAGCATCGGTGGGTGTCCCCCCCGGCAGAAAACGGCGAAGCCCGGGCCCAATGGGCTGGTGGTGGGGGGTCCCGGCAGAAGACCCCCAGAGCTGACTAATAAATTATTTTTTTCTGTGTGGTTTATTTGTGTTTACACTTTTGCACCCGGTGAATGGGTAGGTGTACGATGTACCCCATACTCATTCACATAGGGTGGGGGGCCAGAATCTGGGGGCCCCCTTATTATAGGGGGCTCTCAGATTCTGATAAGCCCCCCGCCCGCATACCCCGACAACCAACGGCCAGGGTTGTCGGGAAGAGGCTCTTGTCCCTATCGACATGGGGACAAGAGTGCTTTGGGGTGGGGGGGGCAGTGCCCCCCTCCCCCAAAGCACACACTCCCCCATGTCGAGGGCATGTGGTCTGGTACGGCTCAGGAAGGGGGGGGGCGCTCGCTCGTCCCCACCCCCATTCCTGTCCGGCCAGACTGCGTGCCTGGGAGAAGGGTTTGGTCTGGATCTGAGGGGGAACCCCACGCCGTTTTTGGCGTGGGTTTAACCCCTTATGTTCCAGATCAAATCTAAGAGCCTGTTGTGCACCTGAAGGGGGACCCCCACGCCGTTTTTTTTTTTAATTTGGTGTGGAGTTCCCCTTTATCCCGGTCCTGTCAGGGTGGGGGGGAATGCCTGCTCGTCTGTCCCTACAATGTATGAACAGCGATCTGTCATTTCCCCTAGACAGTCCCACCCCCTTTACAGTTAGAACACACCCAGGTAACATAATCAACCCCTTCCGCGCCCCTAGTGTTAACCCCTTCCCTGCCAGTGTCATTTTTATAGTAAGCAATGCATTTCTATACCATTGCTCGCTAGAAAAATGCCAAATCTCACAAAAATGTGTCCGCCACAATGTCGCAGTAGCCAGAAAAATCAATGATAGCCACCATTACTAGTAAAACAAAAAATTATTCCTAAAAAACCCATAAGACCAACCCCTACTTATAACTTTTGCCCAAACTAATCAAACGCTTATTGTGATTTTTTGGAACCAAAAATATGTCGAAGAATACTTATCGGCCTAAACTGAGGGCAAAAAGTTTTGGAATATATTTTGGGGGAGATTTATTATAGCAAACAGTAAAAAAGATGTCTTTTTATTTACAAAATTGTCGCTATATTTTTGGTTCAAGCAAAAATAAGAAAAAACGCAGAGGTGATCAAATACCACCAAAAAAAAACAAATTTGTTTGGGGGCCACGTCGCACAACCACGCAATTGTCAGTCAAAATGACGCAGTGTTGAAATGCAAAAACTGGCCCCGTCAGTGACCAGTAATATGCTCTGGGGCTCAAGTGGTTACAAATTAAGAATACACTAAAGTTAGCCCAATTTATGGCCATAATGTGAAAGATGATGTTACACCGAGTAAATAGATACCCAACATGTTACACTTTAATATTGCACACACTCATGGAATGGCGCCAAACTTCAGTACTTGAAAATACCCATAGGCAACACTTTTTTTATTTATTTTCAGGTTACCAGTTTAGATTTACAGAGGAGGTCTAGTGCTAAAAAAGGAAAATTTATATGAAATACTTACCGTAATTTTCCTTTCCTGATGGACTCCATGGCAGCCTACGTGTGGGTTAATCCCGCCTCTCATACCTCATAGGACCCCTCTCCCATAAAGCTTTGCTTCTCACCATAGACTGTGTTCCGTAATATAGCCTACTCCAGCAAAGGGAGGGAACTCCTACTGCCATGGAGTCCATCAGGAAAGGAAAATTACGGTAAGTATTTCATATAAATTTTCCTTTTTCCTGACAGACTCCATGGCAGTCTACGTGTGGGAAATAACTAGCCATACACACCCGGGTGGGCAAATGCTGGATAAAGAAAACAAATTTAATTGACATTGTCAACAGAAAGAACATGTAAACCAAAATTAACCGACGATAAAGAAGCCGGTTCTACGCAGTAGTGCGTCATAAACGTATTTAAAGATGACCAAGAGGCCGCTCTGCAGATCACTTCTGGGGACACGTGCCGGGCCGCCGCCCACGACGTGGCTACGCCCCGAGTAGAATGTGCGGTCACCACTTCCGGAGGAGCCAAACCTTTTGCTTTGTAAGCCCCCTGGATGGCTTGGACAATCCATGCTGCGATGGTTCTGGAGGAAGCACGCATTCCCTTGTTTTTCCCATGGAAGGAAACAAATAGATGATCAGATTGGCGAAAAGACGCTGTGGCTTCCAGATACTGCTTTAACATTTTTCCGACGTCCAAAGGATGAGCATCCGAGTCCTCCGAACCCCGAAAGGTGGGAAGGACTATCTCCTGGTTCTCATGAAAGACCGATGACACTTTTGGTTTTGAACCTAGCATAGGAATCAGGATGACACGATCTGGGAAAAACGTAAGGAAGGGTTCTTTACATCCCAGTGACCCAATTTCGGACACCCTTTTCGCTGATGTTATGGCGACAAGAAAAACCACTTTGAGGGAAAGATTCTTGATTGATAATTGATTTGAGTTTTGAAGGTCTGAGAAAGAGTCCAGGACTAATGGTAGGTCCCATTTGGAAAATCTTGGCTTTCTTAAAGGCCTCAGCCTTATGGCTCCTCTAAAAAATTGTCTGACCAGAGAGTGGGTAGCCCAGGATACGCCTGTGAATGCAGAGATAGCTGAAACTTGGACTCTTAATGAGCTGACGGATAAAGGAAGATCAAGACCTGTCTGAAGAAAACCTAGAATGTCCTTGATACTAGGGTTAGCAGGAGAACTACCCATGGTAGAGGTGTAGTCTGAGAACTTTGACCAAATTCTTTGGTAGATTTTATTGGTGCTTGGCCTTCTAGCGTTTAACAAGGTAGCGATGGCTCTGCTTGGACATCCTAATGTTTCCAACCTTCTCCTTTCAAGAACCATACCATCAAGTGCAGGTGGGTTGGACATGGATGAGGGATCGACCCTTGCAACAGCTCTGTCAGTTTATTTTGTATTATCCCTGTCCGTTTGGGGAGATTGGCCTTCACTTCCTGCCCCATAGCCAAACAGGAAGTGATCGAAAAACTAGGCAAATTAAGGGACTCCTGTGCCCCCCCCCCTACAGAACTTGTGTGTGTCCCCTGAAAATTCCTGGGTGGGTCATAAAAAAACAGGGTGTGGCCTTGACAGGAAGGGTGGGTCATTTTTCTATTAGGGGGTGCCAAAATTTGGTCAGGCCTAGGGCAGCACAAAACCTAAATATCCTACTGCATATTAGGGCTTATTTAGACAGGATCCAATTTACAGCATGTTTTTAGATTGTGGGAGGAAACCCGCACAGGGAGAACATGCAAACTCCAGGCAGATAGTGTCACGGGCGGGATTCGAACCAGCAACCCTTTTGCTGCTAGGTGAACATGCTATACACTACACTACTGTGCTGAACGAACATGATCGCAGCTGAAAGCATGAGATGTTATTTTTTTTTTTTACCAATTCCATGCTTTCCAGCCTGGAGGACAGATGTGGGGTCTAATTGACCCCGCCTTTCTCTATAAAGAGGACCTGTCACACACTAGTCCTATTACAAGGGATGTTTACATTCCTTGTAATAGGAAGAAAAGTGAAAAATAATACAAGAAAAGGGACAAACAAGTGCAAAAATGAAAATATTAAGTTAAAAAATAAAATAAAAAAGGAATTTAAATGCTCCTGTCCCTAGTAGCTCGCACTCAGAAGCGAACACGCATGCAAGTCCCACCCACATATGTAAACATCCTTCAAACCCCACATGTGAGGTATCATAGCGTGCGTTAGAGTGAGAGCAATAATTTTAGCACTAGACCTCCTCTGTAACTCAAAAGTGGTAACCTGAGAAAAAAAGTCAAGCGTTGCCTATGGAGATTTTTAATAACGAAGTTTAGCGCCATTCCATGAGTGTGCGCAATATGAAAGCGTGACAAGTTAGGTATCTATTTACTCGGTGTAACATCATCTTTTACCTTATCCCTAAAAATTGGGCTAGCTTTATTGCTTTCTTATTTTGTCATTCATGAAACAGTTTTTTTTTTTGAAAGCCAAAAAAAAAAAAAAACGTTTGAACATTTTTGGCGCAAATACCGTTGGAAATGTGTAGTGTTGCTCACGAATATTCGCATTGCGAATATTCGCTACGAATATTGCATATTCGAGTATTCGCGAATATCTCGAATATCGCGGCGAATATTCGCTATTTCGAATATTCGTATTTTCGCAATAAAATTCGCAATTGCAAAATTTCGCATTCGTGAATTGTGCAATAGCGAAATTTCGCAATAGCGACATTTCGCAATTTTTTTTTTTTTTTTTTTATAAAATATAGCGAATATTCGTAAATATCGAATATTCGTGATATTTTATAAAAAAAAAAATCGCGAAATTTCGCATTAGCGAAAATTTGCATTGGCGAAAATTCGCAATTTTTTTTTTTTTTTTATAAAATATGACGAATATACGATATTAACGAATATTCGCGAATATTCTTCAAAATATTCGCGAAATATCGCGAAATCGAATATGGCGTATTCCGCTCATCACTAGAAATGTGTAAGAAAAAATGGCCGCCACTTTATTCCCTAGGGTGTTTGTTAATAAAATATATATAATGTTTGGGGGTCCTGAGTAATTTTCAAGGAAGAAAATATAATTGTTACATGAAGGAGAGAATTGCCAGAATAGGCGCGGTATGGAAGTGGTTAAAGTGCAACAATAAAAGTTAAAAATTCCTTGAAATTTCGTACCATGGGGGGGGGGCAATCAGGGCCGCCATCAGGAATTATGGGGCCCCTTACACAGCTTCAGGCATGGGCCCCCTGGAGCAGAGAACAGGGGGGGGTGCTGCCGCCTGAAATTGAGAAGGGGGGGGGGGGCTGCCGCAATTTGATAAGCGGGGGGTTCCTTTACAAAAAAATAAATATAGAAAATATATATTAAAAACAGGGTGGTAGCCATCCGGGGGCCCTGGGGACCTCTGGGCCCTTTAATGAAAAATAAATTAAAATATCTATATATATATATATATATATATAAAATAATAAAAAAGGGGGTTGCCTTGGGAGCTCTGGGCCCTTTAATAAAAAATAACTTCCAAAAATCTAAAAAAAAATAACATGGGGTGGGAGCTGCGGTGGCTCAACGTGAATGGCACTGCGCTGACAAGCTGTTCACCTCTGCAGCCAAGGGTTCGGATCCCGGTCTCGGCTACATGTGAATTGAGTTTGGTGGTGTCAGCCCGGCTCCCGATGGGTGTGCTATGCAAGGTACGCCTGTGCTTAGTACGCCCACCCCCCCCCCAAAAAAAAACACCACACTTGCATGCACACAAACGCACTTTGGCCATGAGGTCTCCTAAAATAAAGAGAGGCGAAGGACCTACAGGGCTGGCTGGGTGGGCTAGACTCCCTCATAGGGGGAGTCCCTCTGTCCCATCGGGCTCCCAAGTGTAGCAGGTAGGGTGGGGTGAGTGGGGGCATGGAGAAGGATGGTGATTGCAAGTCCAGCTCCTCTCTCTCGACTTCACGCACAAAATACACTTTAAAAAATAAATTCCAGAAAAAAAAAAACCTGGGGAAAATCTAAAATGTTTATAACATTTTTATAAGCAAAAAGGTTGTATATATATATATATATATATATGTTAAAAAAATAACAAAAAAATATATAAAAATATATAATTTTTTGTATTTTTTAAAAAAAAAGGGGGGGGGGGGTTGTCATCTGGAGTCCTGGGGATCTCCGGGCCACTGGGGACCTCCAGACCCCTAAAAAAAAACATTGGCCCTTTAATAACAAAAAATATGGGGGGTTGCCACCCGGGGCCCTGGGGGCCTCTGGGCCCCTGGGGACCTCCGGACGCTAAAAAAAATTAAATTCCAAAAATTGTCCCTTTAATAAAAAATCCTAAAAAAATAAACTAAAAAATATATATACAAAAAAAAAGAGGGGGGTTACCATCTGGGGCGCCTCCAGGCATCTGGGCACCTCCGGACCCCCCGGCCCCTTACAGGTGTACAGGGCCGCCATCAGGAATTTTGGGGCCCCTTACACAGCTTCAGGCATGGGCCCCCTGGGGGGGGTGTGCTGCCGCATGAAATTGAGAAGCGGGGGGGGGGTGCTGCCACGAATTGAGAAGCGGGGGGGCCCTTTACAAAAAGAAGAAATAAAGAAAAATATATATAAAAAAGGGGGGTAGCCATCCGGGGCCCTGGGGACCTCTGTGCCCTTTATAAAATAAAAAGAAAAATTCTGAAAAAAATTTCTGAAGGAAAAAAGCCATTATTTTTTAAATATAACATTTATATAAAAAAAAAAAAAAACAAGGGGGTTGCCTTCCAGGGCCCTGGGGACCTCTGGGCCCTTTAATAAAAAAAAATATATAAAAAAAATATATAAAAAAAAAAAAAACAATTATAAAAAAAGGGGGTTTGACACATGGGGCCCTGGGGACCTCGGGACCTCTGGGCCCTTTAATAATAATAATAATAATAAATATATATATATATATATATATATATATATATATATATATATATATATATATATATATAATATAAAAATAAAAGAAATAAAAAAATATATAAAAAATATATTTATTTTATAAAAAAAGGGGGGTTGTCATCTGGGGCCCTGGAGATCTCCAGGTCCATGTGGACCTCCGGACCTCTAAAAAAATAAAAGAAAAAAAATTGTCCCTTTAATAAAAAATAAAAGAAAAATATATAAAAAAAAATATTTTTTTTAAAAAAAATATATATTTTTTTATAAAAAAAAGGGCTTGCCATCTGGGGCCCTTAGTGGCCTCCGGGCCCCTGGGGACCTTCGGGCCCCTTACAGGTGTAATGCCTGTACCCCCCTGATGGCGGCCCTGCAGGTGTACTGCCTGTACCCCCCTGATGGCGGCCCTGGGTGTAATGTCAGCATATGAAAAATGACATTCTGAAGGAAAAAAGCCATTTAAAACTGACTCGCGGCAATAATGAATTGTCGGCTCCCGGCAATTGCAGGAGAATTCATTCATAAAAAACACCAAAAAAAAAAGCGTGGGGGTCCCCCCAAATTCAATAACCAGACCCTTTAGGTCTGGTATGGATATTAAGGGGAACTCCACCCTAAAAAAAAAAAAATGGCGTGGAGTCCCCCCTAAAATCCACACCAGACCCCTTATCCGAGCACGTTGACCTGGCCGGCCGCAGAAAAGAGGGGGGGACAGAGTGCGCCCCCCCCCCTCTCCTGAACCGCACCAGGCCACATGCCCTCAACATTGGGAGGGTGTTTTGGGGTGCCCCCCAAAACACCTTGTCCCCATGTTGATGAGGACAAGGGTCTCTTCCCCACAACCCTTGCCCGGTGGTTGTGGGGGTCTGCGGGCAGGAGGCTTATCGAAATCTGGAAGACCCCTTTAACAAAGGGGCCCCCCAGATCCCGCCCCCCCCCTGTGTGAAATGGTAATGGGGTACCTTGTACCTCTACCATTTCACGAGAGAAAAAAATGTAAAGGGTTAAAAACGACAAGAGTCGGTTTTTGACAAGTCCTTTATTATCTTCTTTCTTCTTTCCTTCGGGTTTCTTCCTCCATCTTCTTCTTCTTCTTCCTCTGCTTCTGTCTTGGGTCTTCTATTCCCGCATCTTGCCCGGCGTTTTCTTCCATCTTCTGCTCCTCCCGCTGTCCTTCTCGTCCGCATCTTCTCCTTCTTGTTCTTCGCCGGAGGCGCCGCTTCCAATTGAAATCCCCGCTGTCTGCCGGACCACGCCCCCCCTCTGACGCCACGGGCAAGCTCTTAGGAAAGTCCCCGTGTGCTGCCTGTGCGTCAGAGGGGGGCGTGGTCACATGTTCCAGAAAGCGGGCAATTAAATTGGAAGCGGCGACTCTGGCAAAGAAAAAGCCGCGCACAAGCTTCAAATTGAATTGCCCGCCCTCTGACATGTGACCACGCCCCCCTCTGACGCACTTGCAGCACACTCCTAAGAGCTTGCCCGTGGCGTCAGAGGGGGGCGTGGTCCGGCAGACAGCGGGGATTTCAATTGGAAGCGGCCGTTTAAAAAAAAAAAAAAAAGCATTGGTACATGTCCCCTGGGGCAGGACTGAGGTCCCCAAACACTTTTTAGGACAAAACTTGCAGATTAGCCTTTAAAATTCACAATTAAGATTTCCCCCATAGACTTATACAGGGAGTTCGGCGGCGGCTTTACTTATCAATTACATCGCGCTGCTGCTGCGGCCGGTTCATGCGCCTAATTAAGGCTTCATCCAGCGCACGTATTAAGGCATGTACTGGCGCAGCTTCATTAGTAAATCAGCCCCAAGGTGTATACAAACATCCCCCATCCTCTGTCCAGTTTATGTCAACGGCGGAGGGGGGGTTTAACAGGACAATCATGTCACACTCGCTTGGTTTAAAAAAAAAATATTTATATATATATATATATATATATATATATATGTATATATATATATATTTTAATTCAGGCTTTTTTAAACTGACCTGCTGTGCATGTCAATTAACTCCCCCCCCCAAAAAAAAACAATTGTTTGCACTGCAGAGGCCGACCCCATCAGCCGTTGCTGATAGGCTCTCTGTGAAGGGACACAGGCAGAGCTGCAGCTGCGGGGGATTTCTCCCTCACCTACTTGCGCCAAGTAACTCTCATTCACCAGGCAATGCCTGATGCTATTGGCTACATTCAGAGCCAATGGCTGGCAAAACACAACCAAGAGGATTATGGGACATGTAGTACCAGCAGGCCCCAGGATGATTCCCTGAGAGGACTGCAGCCCCCAACATGCCGAGCAGAAGGGGGGGGGGAGAGAAGAAGAGTGACCATGAGGCTGTAGGGTGGAGGAAGCCAGTGACTCCATTATTATCATCCAAGGTAAGAACTTTTCGCCCCTTCACCTGGCTGCAACCCAATGCCCTCCCCTTCACCTGGCTGCAACCCACTGTCCTCCCCATTCACCTGGCTGCTACCCCCCGTCCTCCCCTTCACCTGGCTGCAACCCCCCCATCCTCCCCTTCACCTGGCTGCAACCCCCCCATCCTCCCCTTCACCTGGCTGCAACCCCCCCGTCCTCCCCTTCACCTGGCTGCAACCCCCCATCCTCCCCTTCACCTGGCTGCAACCCCCTGTCCTCCCCACCACATGGCTGCAACCCCCTTGTCCTCCCCTTCACCTGGCTGCAGTTCCAAAAACTGGCAGCAACCCAAATTTAGGCAATTCGTGAATGGGAGCAACTTAACTCTCCCATTCCCCACTAACTTTAGCGTAACGCCCCGCAAATCGGGGGGGGGGTCGCTACATTAGCAAGACAAGGTCTCTGTGCTTTGAAAGGCAGGGGTGCTACCCAGCTGTTTTCATTGTTTTTGTGGAATCCCTGTCTCATTATTTCCAAGAAGATATGATCTTCAATAGATGGGGCAATTCTAAATGATCTCTGTTTTCATCACAAAGAAGATTGGAAGTAAAGGTTGGAATGAATTACACTGGCAGGTAGGGATGAGCTCTGCGTTCGATACGAATGTATGTACGACTCGAACATCGTCTGTTCGCACGTTCCACGAAATTCGAACAAAGCGGGTCGTTCGTGCCAAATTCGTGTGACGTGCAACGGCCCATAATTCACTGCGGCATTGCGGGCTGATGATTGGCCAAGCATGCTGTATGTCCCGCATGCTTGGCCAATCACAGCGCGCAAAAAACGAAGAGCCTTAATTGGCCAAAGCCTGGGTGGCTTTGGCCAATTATGGCTCAGGGCTTTAGCACACGCCCCACACTATATAAGGCCGCCTGCTGGGCGGCCTCGTGTAGTGTGTTCCGGCTTGTTAATGAGAGAAGTCCTATAGAGAGAGACAGAGACAGTGTCTTTTCTACCAGATAGATAGAGCAGGCAAGCTAGTCAGTTTAGCTTAATTTACAGTGTGTAGAGGATATATACATCCCTAGGAGTTGTACATATATTTATACACTGTATAGCTTAGCTAGATCAGCTATTCCTATTTGTCAGGCAGGAGATTGTGCTATCTGCAGTGTTCTAACGTGTTGTATTGCCTGTGTGCTGTTTAGTTTACACCTAAACGTACTCAGTGTTACTGCACTTGTCCTGTTTATTTGCAACTAAACGCACTTGCTGTAACTGCACGTTTGCTGTAACTGCACGTGTGCTGTTTAATAGCACCTAAACCAGTGGTTCTCAACTCCGGTCCTCGGGACCCACTAACAGGTCACGTTTTCAAAATAACTGAAATTAACTGAAACGTTTTCAAAATAACTGAAATACAGTTATACAGGTGATATCATTTGCTGCGCAGTGAGTGAGTGAATGAGTGAGTGAGTAACTTGTATAGCGCAACAAATGCGAACTTAATCGCCTCAAGGCGCTTTCCTTCCAGTGTCGTCCTGGTCCTTTAGAAGATGTGATTGCAGTATTTTAGTCTGCATCTCCCCAAGGTAATATTTAAAACCTGGCCTGTTAGTGGGTCCCGAGGACCGGAGTTGAGAACCACTGACCTAAACGCATTTGCTGTAACTGCACGTTTGCTGTTTAATAGCACCTAAACGCATTAAAATGTCTGGAAGGACAACAAAGAGAGGCAGAGAGTCACGAGGGCAAGCAGGCTCTGCATCTAGAGGCAATGCTGGTGGTGGACATGGTGCATCCTCTTCAGCACGTGGCTGTGGCCGCTCATCCTTCTTTTTGGGAGCTGGCCATGTTGAGCCTCAACATGCAGAGAAATTAGAGTGGATGACCAAGGCGTCCTCATCCTCCTCATCCTCCTCATCCTCTCTCACCCAGGCTGAGCTTAGTTTGTCTAGCAAAGCAGCTGCCAAGGCGTCCTCTTCCCTCTGCACAATGGCATCACACAATCCTTCCCTAGTCCCACCATGTCCTCCTGAGGAGTCCCCCGAACTGTTTCAACACAGTGTTGGGTACATGCTGCATGAAGATGCGCAGCGTTTTGAAGGCTCCGATGATGGAACACAGATAGAGGAAGGCATTCATGTGAGCCCAGAGAGAGGGGGTGCCTGAGAGGGACAGCAATCTGGCAGGGATGTTCCCCCAGCTGGAGCATACTGTCAGGTTTTCGACAATAATGAGGAGGGAGGGGATGATGGGGATGATGAGGTCACTGACTCTAAGTGGGTGCCTGATAGGAGAGAGGAGGAGGAAGAGGAGGAGGACGAGGCACAGGCACATCTCCAAAGAGGCAGGATGCCCTCCAGGGGCCAGCTTAAGGGCAGCACACCAACTGCATTACATCGCAGACCTACGCCTGTGCAGGGCGTTGCTGTGTCTCAACATTACTGCAAAAGTTCTTTGGTGTGGTCCTTTTTTGAGACATGTGCATCAGATCGCACCATTGCTATTTGCAACATATGTCTCAAGCGTATCTCGCGTGGCCAAAACATCACCCGCTTGGGCACCACATGCTTGACCAGACATATGTTGTTGGCAAGCATACCAGAAAGACCCACATCAAAGAACCAAGTGGACCTCCCCTTGCCCCTCATCAGCTGGGACCTCCAACCCCATTAGACCCTCAGTCCTCTCTGAAGCCTGCACTGATAGGACTGAAGGTGTAGAAATATGTGTATCACAAACTAGTAGTATATGCGGGCAATCTACTAATAGTACCAGACAAATTTCCCTGCCACAGCTGCTTCAGCGCCGAAAGAGGTTCTCTCCCAGCCATCCACATGCCCAGCGGTTGAATGCTAGCATAGTGAAATTGCTAGCACTTCAACTTCTACCTTTTTAGTTGGTGGATTCTACCCCATTTCGTGAGTTTGTGGAATGTGCGGTACCTCAGTGGCAAGTTCCCAAACGCCACTTTTTCTCACGGAAGGCGATGCCGGCTCTCTACCGCCATGTGGAAGGCAATGTCCATGCCTCGCTGGACAGGGCGGTCAGTGGTAAGGTGCATATTTCCACTGACTCATGGTCCAGCAGGCATGGACAGGGACGTTACCTCTCTTTCACGGCACATTGGGTAACTCTGCAGGCAGCTGGGAAGGACGCAGGGCAAGGTACAGTAGTGTTGGAGGTTGTTCCGCCACCACGCCTCCAAAACACTACTACTGGTTGTGACACACATCTCTCCTCCACCCCCTCCTCTTCTTCCTCTGTGGCCTCTTCCTGTGGTGATGTCTCCTCGGAACCAGCCGTGCTCCGTAGGCATAAGAGGGGCTATGCAGGAATGCAGGCTGAGAGATGCCATGTGGTGCTAGAGTTGGTGTGCTTGGGAGACAGGAGCCACACTGGGGCTGAGGTTCTGTCAGCTTTGCAGGGGCAGGCTCAGAGGTGGTTGACGCCAAGTCAGCTTAAGCCTGGAATGGTGGTTAGGCGGTTAGCGACAATGGCACCAACCTCCTCTCTGCTATGCGACATGGAAACTGACCCATGTGCCCTGTTTTGCGCATGTCCTGAATTTTGTGGTGCAGCGGTTCTTGGGAAGGTACCCGGGCTTACAGGATGTCCTGAAGCAGGCCAGGAAAGTCTGTGTGCATTTCCGGAGGTCATATAATGCCACTGTTTGGCTGACAGACCTCCAAAGGGAATACAACCTGCCCAAGAACCGTCTAATCTGTGACATGCCCACCAGATGGAACTCTACATTGGCCATGCTGCAGCGGCTGTACACGCAGCAGAGGGCCATCAATGAGTACCTGTGCCAATATGGCAGCAGAACTGGGTCAGGGGAGCTTGGTTTTTTTCCCCACGCCAGTGGGCCTTGATCAGGAAAGCATGCACTGTCCTGTCACCATTTTGAGGAGGCCACGAGGATGGTGAGCAGTGACAGTGCATGCATCAGTGAGACTGTCCCTCTTATTCACATGTTGGAGCACACGCTACATGGAATAATGGACAGGGCCCTTGAGGCAGAACAGAGGGAGGAAGAGGAGGACTTCCTCACCTCGCAAGGCCCTCTTTATCCAGACAGTGGTCCTGTTTACCCACCTAGCACACAGGAAGAGGACGAGGAGGAGGAGGAGGAGGATTGTATCAGCAGCATGGAGGTGGAGCCTAGCACTCAGCATCAGCAGTCTTCAAGGGATCACTTACAGTCCCAAGGAACCCATGGACTTTTACGTGGCTGGAATGAGGTGGCTGCGAATCCTGTCGTCCTCAGTGACCCAAAGGACTGTGCCCCGAATGCCTCTGCAAACCTATGCTGCATGGCCTCTCTGATCCTGCAAAGCCTGCGTAAGGATCCTCGTGTTCGTGGTATCAAGGAGAGGGATCATTACTGGCTGGCAACTCTCTTTGATCCACGTTACAAGAGTAAGGTTGCGGAGCTTATCCTGCCATCGCAGAGGGAGCAGAAGATGAAACATCTGCGGGAGGCCTTGCAGAAGGGTCTATGCAATGTGTTCCCAGAACCTGGGGGATTACCAAATCCTGGTCCTAGAGAACGTGTTGCTGAGGCTTTGGTGAGTCACATAAGGAGCGGTGGAGAAGGTGGCCGTCTGACCGATGCGTTCAGACAATTTTTTAGTCCGCAGCCCCAAGGTCTGACCGGTTCCAGAAACCATCGCCAGCGTCTGGTTTACATGGTGCGGGAATACCTAGGGGCAAGATCCGACTTGGACACCTTTCCCACTGAAAATCCTCTGGCTTACTGGGTATTGAGGATGGATCACTGGCCAGACCTTGCACAGTATGCAATTTAGCTACTGGCTTGCCCTGCATCCAGCGTTCTTTCAGAACGCACACTCAGTGCTGCTGGAGGCTTTGTGACCGATCACAGGGTGCGCCTCTCCACCGACTCCGTCGATCGACTGACCTTCATAAAAATGAATCAGGCTTGGATCAACACCAGCTACCAAGCACCTGATGCTGATGTAACTGAATTTTTTTTTTAAATGTCAGATCCCTTTGAGACTGCCTATGCTGATGCTGAGTAACTGTCCTGTTATGCTGCTGATGGAATATCCTTTTCCTCCTCACTGATCTTGTTGATAGCTAGTAAAAACATTTTTGTTTCTGGGCTCCGCCACCAGTGCCTAAGGCCCAATTTTTCTGCCCCTGTTTAACAGGGGCGTCTAATAACAATTTTTGATGCAATACTTTGCATGTGGCTCTTTGTTGCGCTCCAATTACAGTATCTGTAAGGGGTTGCAGTGTTGTGTTGTGCCTAAGGCCCAATTTTTCTGCCCCTGTTTAGCAGGGGCGTGTAATAACAATTTTTGATGCAATACTTTGACATTAGCATTTTTTGCTTAATTTTGACTTGCAGAAATAATGAAGGCCTTCGATGAACAGGAGTTCTTCACAGAATTTGTTCAATGGGGGCCCCGGATGGCAACCCCCCTTTTTTCTAGAATTTTTCTTTCCCCAAAAAATAATTTATTCAGCCAAGATCTGCCATTGTAATGCCCCCCCTCAACCCTAAAATAATCGACATATTGTTGCCACACAGCACGTGCGCTTTGGGGGGCCAAGCCTGTATAGACAATCTCACGGGCCACCACCACTGGAACATCAGTGGCCTTATCAGGCACAAGTGTCATGTAGTTTGTTGAGGGTCTCTTTAGGAAATTGTGCAATATGCAGCAGCAAAGTATGATTCAGATTCTACTTAACAAACCTACAGTCCTTGTCTTGTTTGCACCGCCTGTATACTGCTGTTCAAAGTATATAGGGCCAAAGGGTCTTGTCAGGGCCGATCCTCCCTATAGGCTCACTATGCAAGCCACTTAGGGCCCCGAAACGCTGCGAAGGGCCCCCCAAATTACTAAAGGCCCCGCCTGGTGAGAAGTAATTTTTGCCCCCTCACCCCGCTTCTAAACTCGCTGGCTGAGTCATTTACGACAGCAGAACACCCCCTCCCCCCGCTTCTCAACTTTCTTTAATGTGACATGTTACTGTCGTCAGCGCCCACCCCCTTCTCATTTTTAATGTGCCATGTCATTTTGCTTAGGGCCCCAGGGAGGTTAGAATCGGGACTGGGTCTTGTAATGACCTGGGGGCAGTGGTGGCGGGGAAACCCATGCTATTTTATTCAATGATTTTTATCCATATTGCAGGGACCAAAGATTACATTAAAGCCGCAAGCAGTATTACATTTTTTTTTTCTGAGAGTGAATGAATGAAATCTTATATAGCACAGCACATGCGAACCGATTGGCCTCTGGGAGAGTAATCTCATTTTGTGCAGGGACAGTTCTAAACACGTGCCACTATTATAGACACCCATCAGGTACGATATTTAATGTAATTTTTTTTTTTTTTCACTCTAAGCATTATTAAAATCGCTGCTCCAGAAAAAAAGACCGTTTTTTAAAACTTTTTTTTCCATTGATACATGTTCCCTGGGGCAAGACCTGGATTTTCAAAGACGTTTTCCAACAATAACTTGAATATTTACGCTGGACGCATCTGACGCTCCCATTGATTTACTATTCAAATATGCAAATGAGGGAGATACGGCGATTCACGCATGTACGGGCTGCCGGCGCAGGCTACGCGCGGTGCGCGTAAGTCGTACGTCCGGTGTAAAGTTATTCCATCAAAAAGCTGGTTTATCTTTGCACCTGATGTGCACAGGTCAGCTGGAGAGCAGCTACAGCAGCACCGTTACGGACGAGCTGAGCAGGCTGAGCAACCCCACTTGCAGGACAACACATCTGTCTGCCAACATGCCAGGAGCAGCCATGGTCCTGGCACTACTAATAGGTCCACCGGCATGGAGGAGGAGGGCACGGGAGAGGATATAACGCACGCCCATGAGTCTCTTTGGCATGGGTGATTCGGAGGTTTATCGCATTTTCAGATTCAGCCCTGATGCCATCCTGGAAATAACCACAGCCCTAAAAGATGACATCACCAGCAAGACACACCGCTCACAAGCAGTGCAGCCACTGGTCAAGGTACTGGCAACACTCCATTTCCTTGCCAGTGGCTTGTTCCAGTGTACAAGTGGAGTCGTGGCTGGGATGTCACAATCTACCATGAGCAGATGTGTGCACCAGGCTGTCCCCGGAATCCTCAGACGCATGTCCCACCACATCATCAGACCCACCAATGAGCACCTGCGGCAGAAGGCAATGCAGGATTTCTACAGACTTGCTGGATTCCCACGCACCATTGGGGCCATTGATTGCACACATGTGGCACTACAGCCCCCCCCCCCCCCCGTGCCACAGAGCACATGTATCGCAATCGGAAGCACTGGCATTCCATCAACGTACAGGTGATAGCCGATGCCCAATGTCTCATATGGCACGGCCAAACACCCAGGGTCCAGCCACGACAGCTACATATACCGTCAAAGCAACATCCCAACGGAATTCGAACAGAACGTGTACAGGGACAGCTGGTTGGTTGGTGAGTGACATGGGAGTCAGGCATGACTGTCCGATCCCATGATGCAGACATCAAGAGGGGCACATGAATGGCTAATATCCTCCTGTCTTTTCCCTTCCAGGTGACTCGACATATGCACTTGGGCCCCATCTCATGACTCCATTCCGGAATCCCCAAAACAGAGGAGAGATAAACTACAATACGGCACACATACGTACCCATGCAGTGGTGGAACAAACATTTGGCCTCCTGAAGTCCCGCTTCCGATGCCTGGATAAGTCTGGGGGGGCCCTGTTGTATTCCCCAAACTTTGTGTGTCAGATCATCGGTGCATGTTGCATGCTGCACAACTACGCCATGAGAAAGGGCCTGCAGATTGACATATGTGATGACCTGACCCACACAGTCCCCACCTGCCCGAGGCTACCCCGTCTGCTGAGGGAAGAGCAGTCAGGAGATTTTGGACGTTAAACACACACATTCAGCATGGCACACAGACAATGCACGCATGCACACCACTGTGGTCCCTAGATCACACACACCACATCCACATCACATTGGATTAGCCCAAGTCCAACATGCAGGACTTGGGAGCAGCAACGCCACGCCAAGGCCCCAATTATGTTGCTGTCCATTCATACCACATTCACACGGTCATGGGGATAACCTCTCCTCCACGACCCAGGGTGACACCCCTTACTGGCAGGAGTGTCACTCCCACATTCACACACCATTCACACTGTAGCCTGCACTACTGACCGTGTGCAGTCATAAAAAAAATTAAAGGCTCATGAACTGAGCATAAATCAAATCCAAAAACTCATATCCTGAGCAGAAAAAGTAAAAAAAAATCATATTCTGAGCACAAGAAAATATAAACGGCACTCATTTGGTCTGACGGGGGCTACGCCTGGTGCCACCTCTCTGGCTCCTCAGCTGCCTGGAGGTAGCCTCGGGTGGGGGGGTGGGGCATCTGGAGGTGGCTCATCCCCGGGTGGGCCACTCCTGGCAGGTGATGGCTGCCTGCCCTCCAAGGCCACGGCAATGCGGCTGAGGAAGTGATTGGTCTGGGCCTGCATCCTCAGCTGGTGGTTTATATTGTGTCGCTGGTTGCACTGCCTCTGCCTCCCCTCATCCCGGATGGCAGCCGTGTTGGCCTGGACCGCCCCAGTAAGGGTGTGAACCTCTGCCTGCAGCTCGCCCAGGCTGGTAACCACTGCAGCACAGTTGCAGCTGACATCCTGCACTGAATCAGTAATCTGTGCCGCGGAGGCCAGGCTGTCAGCCACTCGGTGCAGGTGACGGGCTAGTTCCCCCATATGCCGGGTCTGCCGGGCCTGGTCCCTTGCCATTTGGTCATGCACGGTATCGGGAACACCCCTGGTTTTCTGTGTCGCCTTCCTGGGGGCAGAAGATGGTTGGAACCGGCTGTATGGTGTCGCCCTTGAGGGGCTTACCCTGCTGGTGGCTGAGCCAGAGGGGCTTCCCCTGATGGGGGAGGAGGTGTGAGAGGGCCCGGCCAAATAGGAGGAATCCTCAAAATACAGGCAACCCTAATCAAAGGTCACCGTCTCCTCCGCAACCACCTCCAGAGGGGAGGTGTGGCCACTCCCCTCCACCGCTGGATCTTGGCTTCCTAGGGGGTTCAGGATCAGGATGATGTTCCGGGGATGATGGCGTGGGATGGCCACCGGCAGCAGATGGCCCCGCTCCCTCCCGCACATCTGTGGATGACACAAAGCATTCACATGTTGGTGGACCCTCACACTTGTCCCCTTCCACCCCCTCACATGCTACACACCAGATGGGAGATAAACAATACTTCCCTGTCCTCGAAGCATCCACAAGGGAATCAAAGCCCTGCACGCCCTCCAACTGCTCCCTCTCCAGACACCGGGCGACCACCTCCTCCTCCGGGGTCAAGCTCAGCGCACATGGTGGTCCACCCCCATGCCCCTCTGGTGCCTCTTGATGGCGGCCACCTTCTCCTGAACCTTGTGCCTCACATCATTGATCTTTTTATTGATCTCCTTGGCTGTCTGGGTCTCATAGCCAAAGCTATTCACTTCTGTGGTGATGGTCTCCAGGATGGCCTGTTTCCTGGCTTTGGGCACCATGGAGGAAGGCGTGGGCATGCGCACAGGGAAGCGATCATACGTTGACGTCACTGCGCATGCTCCGTGGATTATACGCCGGGCGTAAGTCTCTGCTCCAGGCTCAGGCCATCATTTGCATAAGGTCACACCCACTTCCACTTACGCCGGCTTGCGCCTTCACATTTACGTTACGCCGGCGCAATGTTGGGAGCAAGTGTTTTGTGAATACTGTACTTCCCTCTCTAGGTTGCGTCGGTATAGCGCATATGCACTGCGCTACGCCGGCACAAAGATGCACCCATCTACCTGAATCTGGCCAAAAGAAATCCCCAGGAATCCAGCCTTGTTGTAGAATACAGCACATACACTGGCAACGGGGGACCTAAGCAAACAATCCACAGCAGACAGAGCATCTAACACATTTCAAAGGGCCATACCCTCTTCATCAGAGCTAAAAGTCAGCACCTACAATAACAGTAGCTGCTCACTTATATTTTTTTAAACAATAGTTCCACTTCAAGCTGCCCTACTCAGGGCGAATGTAACATTCATTTGTAAATCCTATTTTATTCAATGTTGTCAAAAATAGTGTAATTAAATTGTTATTGTATGAATTTCTCTGGTGAGTAATACATTACTGCTTATGGAATATTCTATCCTAAGAGAAAATACTCCTAAAACAGGAGAATGTTCAAAACAGGTACAGTATATTTTCCAATAATTATGTTTTTCGAACCATCGAAAATCAAAGAATATTGATAACGGCCTCCTAGAATTTGTTTAGCACAGCTGGCCTAAATCTAAGAAATCTAAGAACATTCAACTACCCAGCATTCCACAAAATGGACTAACCAACATTCCATGTGAAGGTTTTACCTTTTGTCTTTAATTTACGGATATATCATTATTCACATTAAAGCAAACAATTGAATTTGCACCATTTGCCCAACAGCAACACTCGCATGTAACCAAAGAACGTTCCATTATTTCATTATTTGCACAAGACGTACAGCTATATACATTGTTGGGAATATCCCTATAAATGAATGTGGGAATGCTTGGTAATTCACGCTATGATTTGGAATGTATAGTACAAGCAGCATAGGTGTGCTCAGTCTATTGCATTAGGGTGTGAACCCCAACGTTTAAACACACTCTACTGATCATTCACAATGTTAATTCAGAAAGGGAAGGGGATAGCCAATTACATATTTATCGGGCCCCTTCCTCCACTCATCCTAAAACATCCTTGCAGCAACAGCTGGTGGGAGAGTAGGGAAGCTGGTAGCACTGCAGGGGGAAGGAGGGAGCCAGGGAAGTAGGGGAATCTGTGCCGTAAAGGGTGATTAGGGTGTGCCTGGGCACATCTGGCACACCCTGTGCGCACGCCTATGACAAGCAGTTTAGTTGAATGAGTAGCTGTGCGGATATTTTATAAATAGACCTATCGCTTTATGGCTGTTTGTATTGCAGGTTGGGAATTTAAATCATTTCTAATATTCAATTGTTCAGTTCAGTTCTTATGTGGATTTCACCAGCGGACCTTTCCCTAGGAGTAGACTCAGCATTATAGAAATACCCTACAGCCACTTTAGTATCATTAGATATTGAGGCATTTGTCACACACCTCCTGTTAGATAACCTTGATCTCTAATTTGCAAGTAGGAAATAGCGCTTCCTGTATCTTTTCACATGGAAATTGGACACATTTCTATTGTGTCCTGTTCCTAATCCACCCACGGTGTCCTCACAGCCCCTTCTGCAGTATACATGACAACCTGTCTAACATGTTTTTACACACATGAAACCTAGAAGTTAATAGAAACGTTTGTTTTCATGGTTTCTATGCCCTGGTAGACACAGGACTACAAAAACACATAGTGAGCAATGCATTCCAGCATATTCAGGAAAGCTAGTAAGATAGTAACAACAATGATAATGTGTAAAGTGTAATCATTTCTAAGCAATTTTCATTTTACTGTATATAGATCTGTCCCCGACCCATTATCTGCGTGCTATAGTACAATGATTGATATCTGGTCAGGAATTTTCTGCCCTAGGGGGTAAAGCTACTAATGTTTGTACAAACATATGTATTAAATTTTTAATTTTTTGTCACTTTTTTGGGTGAAATCGTAGGGGTATGTACCCTTTACTAATGCACATGTGGGGGGGCCGGGATCTGGAGGTCCCCTTTGTTAAAGGGCACTTCCAGATTCCGATAAGCCCCCCACCCGCAGACCCCCACAACCACCGGGCAAGGGTTGTGGGAATGAGGCCCTTGTCCCCATTAACAAGGGGACATCCTCCCCATGTTGAGGGCATGTGGCCCGATACTGTTCAGGAGGGGGTGGCACTCTCTCGTCCGCCTCTTTTCCTGTGGCCTGCCAGGTTGCATGCTCGGATAAGAGTCTGGTATGGATTTTTGGGGGGGAACCCCCACACCATTTTTTTTTATTTTGGCGCAGGGTTCCCCTTAATATCCACACCAGACCTGAATGGAATTTGGGGGGACCCCCAGGCAATTTTTTTTATTTTGGTTCGGGGTTCCCCTTAATATTCATACCAGACCTGGTAATGGACTGGGGGGGAACCAATGCCGTTTTTTTCAATCTATCTGTATTGCCGGGACCCGACAATTCATTATAGCCCCGAGTAGTTTTAAATTATTTTTTTCTCTTAGAAATTTCATTTTGTGTAGGGACTGTTATAAACACGGGAAACATGCGCTACACTTTTTATGACAATAACTTGCATATTAACCTTTTAAATTAGCACTTTTGATTTCTCCCATAGACTTTTAAAGGGTATACCGCAGCTTTTGAATTTGCAGCAAACACCCTCATCCCTATTAAAAAGTGGTTGCATACTAACTTTTAGGTTGCACAGTTGTATCTGTGGGGACTGAGCAGCTTAACCACTTGCCCACCTCGCTATAGCCTATATTTGGCTACAGCATGGCTCTCCAGTTCTAGGAGGGCATCCCTGGATGTCCTTCCAAGAATACGCTTCCTGGGGTGCGTATCGGGAAGTGTCTGTGATTGCTTTGTCCCTTGGACTCAGCGAATCACAGACCAGGGTAAGGGCCAATCACAGTGACCCTTTACCATGTGATCAGCTGTGTCTAAATAAAGGTCAATAGTAGGGTGACCAGACATCCCCAATTCCTGGGGACAGTCCCCAGACTGAGGACACTGTCTCTGAAGTCTGCCTGTCCTTAGATTTGTCCCCGGATTGCAGGGCGGAGGCTAAAACAGAGAAGGGGCAGTCTGTCCCAGGTACCACACACTGGGGGGTGTCAAACCGGCATCTCTTCATTTGTCAGATTTAATTTGAATTGCCACATATAGTTCCGCCTCCTAGTGTGGATCTTTTGATTTTTTGAAGGCCTTCTCCTTTGATTTTACATGCATTTTTACGTTTGAGTTTAGCCACCCAGGACTTTTATTAGCTTTTTTCAAATTTATTTCCCATTGGGATGCACTCGCTAATGCCCTAATTTAATATGCTCTTAACCACTTTAGCCCCGGACCATATTGCTGTCCAAAGACCAGAGCACTTTTTGTGATTCGGCACTGCGTCGCTTTAACTGACAATTGCGCGGTCGTGCGACGTGGCTCCCAAACAAAATTGGCGTCCTTTTTTTCCCACAAATAGAGCTTTCTTTTGGTGGTATTTGATCATCTCTGCGGTTTTTATTTTTTGCGCTATAAACAAAAATAGAGCAACTATTTTGAAAAAAATGCAATATTTTTTACATTTTGCTATAATAAATATCCCCAACAAAGATATAAAAAAACTTTTTTTTTTCTCAGTTTAGGCCGATACGTATTCTTCTACATATTTTTCGTTAAAAAAAAATCGCAATTAGCGTTTATTGATTGGTTAGCGCAAAATTTATAGCGTTTACAAAAAAGGGGATAGTTTTATGGCATTTTTATTAATATTTTTTTTTACTAGTAATGGAGGCGATCAGCGTTTTCTTTCGGTACTGCGATATCATGGCGGACACATCGGACACTTTTGACAAATTTTTGGGACCATTGGCATTTTTATAGCCATTAATGCTATAAAAATGCATTGGATTACTATAAAAATGCCATTGGCAGTGTAGGGGTTAACACTAGGGGGCAGGGAAGGGGTTAAATGTGTTCCTTTTTGTGTTCTAACTGTATGGGGGGGTGGACTCACTAGGGGAAATCACTGATCTTCTGTTCATACATTGTATGAACAGAAAATCAGCGTTTCCCCCGCTGACAGGAACGAAAGGTATGTGTTTACACACATACCTCCCGTTCCCCGATCTGTAACGAGCAATCGCGGGTGCCCTGCGGCTATCGTACCCGCTGGGCACGCACGCAGGACGAAAAGTTTAGGACGTAAAGCTACGTGCTCCCACGAGACCGCGCCACCGTCCCGCAGTAATATGACGGTGGGCGGTCGGGAAGAAGTTAAAGCATACCTATTAACCAATAAAAAAAAAATATGTCCCCGGATTTCATTTTAAAAATCTGGTCCCCTTAGTCACTAGACAATGTATAAACTGTGAGGTGCAATCTAGTTGATATTCTAAACAGTCTCATGTAGTATAAGCATCAAAGAAAATGAATCCTTTTGGGAACCATTGGGGGAACCATTCTAGGGCCACAGGTAACAAAGTTCCAGCCCGTGACAATGGCATATACTGTAGAGATTTGTGTGTTTATATACTACGAGTGGGCAGCAGGTACAGGCATGATCATACTGGTCCTTGTATGGCCCCCTGCTGGTTTTTGGTGTGATTGGACACAGCACGTGTTTGGCAGCAGATATTTCAGCCAATTAATTTGGCTAAAATCAGCTAATCGGCTGTGTCCAATCACACACAGAGTTCTGTGTTCACAAAAACTGTAACGGTGAACATCAATCTGGCTGTTTCTTCTCCCAGAAAAGCAGGGAGAAAAAACAGCAAGGTAGTAAAGTAAAAGCAGCACATATTACATATTCTTATGCACACAGTTAACCCCTTGATCGCCCCTAGATGTTAACCTCTTTCTAGTACAGTGTCAGTGTACAGTATTATCACTGATCACTATATTAGTGTCACGAGTAGTGCTGGGCGAGCACTTCAGGCCGAGCATAGGTTCGGCCCGAACATCGCCCATTCATACTATGGAATAAGAGGACCCACCTATCTATCCATTCACACATTTTTTTTTTTGGGGGGGGGGGGGGGTGTTTTAGAGCATTTTTGTTTGTCATAGGGCATGCACTATACAATCTGATTGTACAATCCCTGCGGCATCTGCTTTAGATTAACCAAAACTATTTAATAGGAGGACACACCATCTATCCAATCAGTCTGAATCCAATTAGGCAGACCCTTGCACCACATAGATGATGGTAGATCTAAAGGAGCTTGTACAATCAGTTTGTATAGTATAGTAAGCCTTACAGAACCCAGGACACGCTTCTCCGGTTTTCAATATTACAACTCTATCCACATGTTTTTTGATCGCTCAGTTCCTGCACACTCTTCAAATGAACAATCTATGGCTGTGTAGTTATTTAGAAAGATATTCCCTGATTGCATAGAAAAAACATGTACCTGATGAAGGGTGGTATAAATCTACTGGAGTGGAGAGGGTGGATGGTGCAAGGTGTGTGCTAATGAGGTCAGCTGGTAAACTCCTTCCTGTGTCGTGTCCTAATGAAGTCCAGGAAGTAAAAGAGATGTTTTGTTTTTTTTATACAGCCAGCTGTACACACCAAAGTAAAGGGGTGTGTAATATGAATAGAACGTTTTTTTACTTCTGCAAAATAAGTACATTAATGGTATATTGGTACAGAGCTGGAACTTGGAAAAAAAAAGATTAACTTTTTAAATTTTTTTAATTTAATTTAATTTTTTTTTAATTTTTACCAGGTAAACATTCAGGCCTTAGCTGATGCTGGCTCTGGTCATAAGGTTCATCATTTGACTCTGTAGGTTTGGTTGAGCCTCTTCTGTTAACCGTTTTTTGTGGGAATTTTAGCTTTCATTTGTTGTGTTTCTCATCTCACTGTTCGAATTTTTATTTTTTGGACAACCCAATCAGGACCATCCTTAACCACTTCCCTACCAGCCTATAGTTATATGATGTCTGCAGGAGCACTCTGATGGGCGTCATATGATGTCCTCTGCTATTCGCCACACTTGTGCGGCAATCAGGGATGAGGCATGTCCCTCGGACACAGCCCATCCCAGATCAGTGTAAAGAGCCAATAGAAATCAGATCTTTACCATGTGACCGGCTGTGTTCAATCACAGACAGTCACATGCACTGTCCTCGTGCACAGCGCTCGTGCACGCCCCTAGGAACGTGCAGAGTGGCGATCGGGATGAGGCATTTCACCCTGACACAGCCCATCGCCGATCATGGTAAAGAGCCAATGAAATTGGCTCTTTACCACATGACTGACTCTGTAGAATTACAGCCAGTCTCACACAATGTGAACAAACCACGGTAACAAGCTGTTACCGGGTTCTCCTCCTCGCACACATCTCGTAACCAATTACCTGTCACCAGCCCATCTGAGTAACCGAGTACTTGTCACCAGCCCATCTGAGTACCCGAGTACCTATTACCAGCCCATCAGAGTAACCGAGTACCTGTCACCAGCCCATCAGAGTAACCGAGTACCTGTCACCAGCCCATCAGAGTAACCGAGTACCTGTCACCAGCCCATCAGAGTAACCGAGTACCTGTCACCAGCCCATCAGAGTAACCGAGTACCTGTCACCAGCCCATCAGAGTAACCGAGTACCTGTCACCAGCCCATCAGAGTAACCGAGTACCTGTCACCAGCCCATCAGAGTACCTGTCACCAGCCCATCAGAGTACCTGTCACCAGACTATCAGAGTATCTGTCACCAGCCAACCTGAGTAACCGAGTACTTGTCACCAGCCCATCAGAGTAACCAAGTACCTGCCACCAGCCCCTCAGAGCACCTGTCACCAGCCTATCAGAGTACCTGTCACCAGCCCTACTGATTAACCAAGTACCTGTCACCAGCCCATCAGAGTACCTGTTACCAGCTCAGAGTACCTGTGACCAGCCTATCAGAGTATCTGTCACCAGCCCAGCTGAGCAACCGAGTACTTGTCACCAGCCCATCTGAGTACCCGAGTACCTGTCATCAGCCCATTTGAGTAACCGAGTACTTGTCAGCAGCCAATCCGAGTACTCATATTTACATGTTATATGTTAGAAATATCATTTAAATTGACAACTTTGTGTAAAAAAAAAAAAACGTTTCATTTTCTTTCCACATTTTCCGAAGACTTGTGGAAAATAAAATTAACCGTTTAAAGGACTCATTATGCCTTGTAGAATATACGTTGGGGTGTTTGCTTTCCAAAATGGAATAATTTTGTGGGTAATTCCATTGTCCTGGTCCTCCAGGGCCTTCAAAAGTTTAATAGGTTGTTAGGAAATTTTATGTGCAATTTATGCTCCTAGAACGCCTGATGGTGCTCCCTGCATGTTAGACCTCTCTATGTGGCCAGGCTGTGAAAAAGTCCCACACATGTGGTATTGCCATACTCATGAGGAGTAGCAGAATGTATTTTGTGGTGTCATTTGAAGTATGCATATGCCGTGTGTGAGAAATAACTTGACATAAATGACAATTTTGTGTAACAAAAAAAAATCGTAATTTTCCCAAGAATTGTGCGTAAAAATTACAACTTAAAAAACTCACCAAGCCTCTTACTAAATACCTTGGATGGTCTATTTTCCAAAAAGGGGTCATTTAGGGGGTATTTGTACATTACTGACATTTCAGTGTTTTTTTTTTTTTTTTTTATTTCCACTTTTTTCACTTATTTTGCAAAAAAATTAAATACCCAGTGGTAAAAATAAATACCACCAAAAGAAAGCTCTATTTGTGTTAAAAAAAAAAGTTGATTTTTTTTTACTGTACGTGTTGCATGACTGAGTAATTGGCATTGAAAGTGTGAGAGCGCTGGAAATTGGTCAGGGCAGGAAGAGTGTATAAGTGTCCTGTATTGAAGTGGTTAAAGTAGGTTAAACTATAGGCAAAAAAAATAAAATCATTTTGGATCGAGTAAAGGACCCTCCTTTACTCGATCCAAAATGATTTTATTTTTTTATAACCCTTATAACCCCTGTAAGATTTTTTTTCGGACATGTGTCTCCCATTGCAGAGATTTCCCTTCACAGACAAACAGGAAGTGAGAGGAAATCCTTTGGGGACCTCCAGGTCACCAGAACTAGTGCCCCATTGGAAGATTATTACTTTTCTGGGGAGAACCCAAAATTTGGGATTTTCTTTTACTTTCACTTTTAACGATAATGGTAAACAGGATGAATAAAGAGGGTGAATCACGTTAATGTGGGCACAGACAGCAATACAAACTGACAAGCATTCTAATCCCTCTGAAATCGATCCAAAACTTAAAAAAAAGTTTTGCTTTGATTTATACTTTAATATTGACTGGGCTTCCTCTTATACCAGTATTCACCACCCCCTTACATCAGTGACAGAAAGGGTAAGAGGGGGAGGAGGGGACAGAGGGTATAAGAGACAGACATTGCACCCACACACCCATAGACACTGCACCCACAGACAGTGTATCCACACAGACACTGCACCCACAGACACTGCACCCACAGACACTGCACCCATGCACTCACAGACACTTCACTCACAGACACTCCACCCACAGACACTGCACCAATGCACCCACAGACAGTGTACCCACATACACCCAGACACTGCACCCACAGACACTGCACCTACAGACTAGGGCTAGGGTTGGGACTAGGGTTAGGGCTTGGGTTAGGGCTAGGGTTACAGTTAGGGCTAGGGCTTTGGTTAGGGATAGGGCTAGGACTAGGATTTGGGTAAGGGCTAGGGTTACAGTTAGGGCTAGGGTTAGGGCTAGGGCTATGGTTAGGGCTAGGATTAGGGTACGGGCTAGGGTTAGGGCTACAGTTAAGGCTAGGGGTAAGGTTAGGGTTAATGCTAGGGCTCGAGCTAGGGCTAGGGTTTGGGCTATGGTTAGGGCTAGGACTAAGGTTAGGGTTAGGGCTGGGCTTAGGGCTAGGGTTGGGGTTAGGGCTGGGCTTAGGGTTAACCCTAGCCCTATCCCTAACCCTTGGGCTAGGGTTAGGGCTAGGGTTGGGGCTAGGGTTGGGGCTAGGGTTAGGGCTAGGATTAGGACTATGGTGAGGGCTAGGGTTATGGCTAGGGCAAGGGTTGGGGATAGGGTTTGGGCTAGGGTTATGGTTAGGGTTAAGGTTAGGGCTAGGGTTAGGGGTAAGGTTAGGAATAGGGTTAGGTATAGGGTTGGGGTTAGGGTTAATGCTAGGGCTCAGGTTAGGGCTAAGTCTAGGGATAGGGTTTGGGCGAGGGTTATGGCTAGGGCTATGGTTAGGGCTAGGGTTAAAGTTAGGGCTAGGGTTAAGGTTAGGGCTGGGCTTAGGGCTAGGGTTAGAGTTACAACAAGGGTTAGGGATAGGACTAGGGTTAACCCTAACCTTAGCCCTAACTCAAGCTCCAGCCCTAACCCTAGCCCTAACCCGAGCCTTAACCCTAACCCTAACCCTAGTCCTAACCCTAACCTTAGCTCAAACCCTAACCCTAGTCATAACCCTAGCCCTTAATCTATCCCTAACCCTAGCCCTCCCCGACTTGTTTATTCCCTAACTTTATTCATTCCCCAACTTAGCTGGGGTAGGCGGTATTGGTGAGGGTAAGTCAGCCATGTCTCATGACCATTGACCTTTGGGGGAGTTCCCTATTCCAATCCCTGAGGCCTAGCTTTGTTCTTCAAGGGGAAACCAATCTCTAAATCTAGCCCTAACCCGAGCCCTAGCCCTAACCCTAGCCTTAACCTTAGCCCTAACCCTAGCCCTTTCCCTGACTTAGCACGAGGCGTGTGCTAAGAGCTTTCCCCGTCTTGTGCATTCCCCGACTTGTTTATTCCCTGACTTAGTTGGGTAGGCTGTACACTTTGGTGGGGGTGGGTCAGCCATGCCTCTTGACCATTAAACTTAGGGTGAGGTCCCTATTCCATTCCCTGGGTCCTAGCCTTGTTATTCAAGGCAAAACCCTAACCCTATTCCTTACCCTAACCCTCTCCCTGACTTAGAATGAAGCGCACACTAAGCGCTTTCCCCCGACTTGTTTATTCCCTGACTTAGTTGGGGTAGACAGAACACTTTGGTGGGGCAGGGTCAGCCATGCTTCTTGACCATTGGCCTCTGGGGACCTGCCTCATGACCTTTGGGAAGGTCCCTATTCCAATGCCTGAGTTCTAGCCCTTTTTTTCAAAATACTGAAGATGCTTGAGATGCTCGGAGACCCTCGGAGATCACTCAGAGATGCTCAAAGGTACTCAGGAAATTAGTGTTTCCGAGTGTCTCCGTGCGGCTCTGAGTGTCCCCGTCCAAATACGGTACTGCCAACCCCAGAGGCTTGAATCCTGCTTGTCTTGTGAGACAACGCTCGCAAAGCTAGTCAGGATTTAAAACAAAAACAGCTTTTATTGCGAAACACTTGTAAACCGCTTTTCTCGCAATCCAAGGTTCCACTGTACAGAACACTTTCAAGTAGCCATATTGCATTGCATTTTTAGATAAGCATAGCGGCTGCAGATTGAAAGGGAAAGGTGATTTTTAACTGCTTGAGCCCCGCCCGCTGTCATTTTACTGCGGGACGGTGGCTCTCCTGGGCGAGAGCCCGTAGCTATACGTCCGCATTATAGCGGCCACTAGGGGGCGCGCGCGCGTCCCTGCTCGCCCCCGAGTCCCGCGCGCGTGCCCGGCAGGTACGATCACCGCCGGACACGTGATCGTGATTGCTGTAAACACATAGCTCCCGGTCCTGTCACAATGTATAAACAGAAGATCAGTGATTTCCCTTAGTGAGGCCACCCCCCCATACAGTTGGAACAAACTTAATCCCTTCCCCGCCCCCTAGTGTTAACCCCTTCACTGCCAATGGCATTTTTATAGTAATCCAATGCATTTTTATAGCATTGATCGCTAAAAAAAATGCCAATGGTCCCAAAAATTTGTCAAAAGTGTCCGAAGTACCCGCCATAATGTCGCAGTACTGAAAAAAAATGCTGATCGCCGCCATTACTAGTAAAAAAAAATATTAATAAAAATGCCATAAAACTACCCCCTATTTTGTAAACGCTATAACTTTTGCGCAAACCAATCAATAAACGCTTTATTATGATTTTTTTTTTACGAAAAATATGTAGAAAAATATGTATCGGCCTAAACTGAGGAAAAAAAATGTTTTTTTATATTTTTGGGGGATATTTATTATAGCAAAAAGTAAAAAATATTGAATTTTTTTCAAAATTGTCGCTCTATTTTTGTTTATAGCGCATAAAATAAAAACCGCAGAGATGATCAAATACCGTCAAAAGAAAGCTCTATTTGTGGGAAAAAAAGGATGCCAATTTTGTTTGGGAGCCACGTCGCACGACCGCGCAATTGTCAGTTAAACCGACACAGTGCCGAATCACAAAAAGTGCTCTGGTCATTGGACAGCAATATGGTCCGGGGCTAAAGTGGTTAATAACATTCAATTACAATATGACTTGTGTCGGAATTATATACGCTATAATAATTTTTCTTTGTTTGCAATTTTTTTCCCTCCATGAAAGCGGAGTTACCCTTTAAAGAGACACTGTCATCAGTTAACTCTTTCAGATTGCTCATATTCATAAAATTTATGACAGGCATATGCTGATGCCATCCATACTATAGTATAGCCTTATAGTTTTTCCCCCCTCTGATAGTTTTAGCAGTAGTAGGTGATATACTCATAACTGGAATTTTTTGGAAGTGTCTGAGATTAGGATGGGGGTGGCAATGGTAAGAATTTGTCATCAATTTTGTTGTGGTTTATCAACATTATCTATCAACACGTGTGTATATATGTATATATGTGTATGTGTATATATATTTGTATATGGACAATAAGCACAATATAGCCAAACGTTTACATTCACCGGATATTTTTTTTTTGACAGACAGACAATACTTCATTTTTAGTTACAGGAGTTGAATTCTTCCACACTGTATAGTCTCCACAAATTATTAGTTGACAAAGAGAATAACCCATGTAGGCCATTCACCATTATCACTGGAAACTTAGTTAGGGTAGGTTCACACCACGATTTTCTATACAGTTTTTGGATACGTTTTTAAAAAAAAAAAACGTATGCAACCGTACAGAAAACCGTGGCCATAGACTTTACATTAACCACTTGCATACTGGACACTTACACCCCCCTCCTGCCCAGGTAAAATTTCAGCTTCCGGCACTGCGCCGCTTTAACTGACAATTGCGCGGTCGTGCGACGTGGCTCCCAAACAAAATTTACGTCCTTTTTTCCCCACAAGTAGAGCTTTCTTTTGGTGGTGTTTGATCGCCTGTGCGATTTTTATTTTTTGCGCTATAAACAAAAAAGAGCGACAATTTTGAAGAAAAATACAATATTTTTTACTTGTTGCTATAATAAATATCCCAATTAAAAAAAAAAACATTTTTTTTCTCAGTTTAGGGCGATACGTATTCTTCTACATATTTTTGGTAAAAAAAAAAAAAAATCGCAATAAGCGACTGGTTTGCGCAAAAGTTATAGCGCTTACAAAATAGGGGAGAGAATTATTATTTTTTATTATTTTTTTTTTACTAGAAATGGCGGCGATCTGCGATTTTTATTGGTACTGCGACGTTATGGCAGACACATCGGACACTTTTGACACATTTTTGGCGCCATTCACATTTATTCTGCGATCAGTGCTATAAATATGCACTAATTACAGTATAAATGTGACTGGCATTGAAGGGGTTAACACTAGGGGGTGAGGAAGGGGTTAAATGTGTATGCTAGGTGTGTTCTAACTGTGGGAGGAGGGGGGGGTGACTGGGGGGGTGACCGATCTGTGTCCCTATGTAGGAAGGAACACAGATCGGGCTCCTCCCCTCCAGAGACAGGACATTGTCTCTGTGTGAGCCGGCAATGAGAGATGATCTATGAGAGATCATCTCTCATTCGCCCACAGATCGCATCACAAACGGCCGCTCTGATTGGCCGTTTGCCGCGATCTGTGATTGGCCGTGTCCAAGGGACACGGACAACACAGGGCTTCCCCGCAGAGCGCTGTACAGCGCGCGCTGGGAAAGCCAGAATGACATGCCGTCAAATGACGGCATGTTGGCTATTCAGGCCCGCGCTGTTGCCGTCATCCGACGGTAGCGCGGGCCTCAAGTGGTTAAAAACCGTATTTGCCAAAAAATCATACGGTTGTATCCGGTTTTCAAACCATAAGGTTTTTAACTTTTTTTTTCCTGGAAAAAAAACGTGGTCTACCGCGGTTTTTGGTCCGGTTTAAAAAACGTATTTCAACAGTATACGGTTATTTTAACATAGGACTCTATGAGAACTGTATGTTGTTGCGGTTCTGACCGTTTTTTTTCTATACGGTTGTTAACCTTGCACATGCGCAGGAGGTCAAAACTGGAAGGGGCCATCCGCAGAAAATCATGGAACTTTTCCGGATACATACGTAACTGGACAAAAAGTGAATCAAAAGCACCAAGCCTAGGCCGAATGGCATTCACTGGGTGCACCCAAAACCTACGTGAAAATCTCCTCCACATAAGCTCCCTCTGACGCTCCCGCAGCTGTACCAGCTTTAGGCGCAAAATGGGCACAATAGGCATGGTTAAATGACTGAAAATACACACCAAATCACTAGCTGTAAAAATAACCTGCGCTCTCTCTCTCTCTCCAACCTAGCAAGGCAAGGCTAGTTGGCAAACCCCTCCTACTTCCCTTGAAATTTCAATAGAACAACTGAAACTTTATTGAAAAAAAAAATAAAAAATTCCGTTTAAAAAACGGATGCAACCGTATACAACCGTATGTAACCGTACTACTTATTTGTAACCGTTTACGGTTTTAAACCATATACGGTTGCTTTTTGAAGCATACGGTTGAGTACGGTTGGGTCCATTTTTTACAATACGTTTTTTTTTTTTTTTTAAACTTATCCAAAAACTGTATAGAAAATCGTGGTGTGAACCTACCCTTACTTAATCACCACTGTTTTATAGAGTTACATTGCTTTGTCATGTGCAGCATGCAATAGCTAACCACTTCAGCCCCGGACCATTTGGCTGGCCAAAGACCAGAGCACTGTTTGCGATTCGGCACTGCGTTGCTTTGACTGACAATTGCGCGGTCGTGCGATGTTGCACCTAAACAATATTGATATCCTTTTTTTCCAACAAATAGAGCTTTTTTTTGGTGGTATTCGATCACCTCTGCGGTTTTACTTATTTGCACTATAAACAAAAAAAGAGCGACAATTTTAAAAAAAATGGCAATATTTTGTACTTTTTGCTATAATAAATATCCCCATTTTCTTTTAAAAAACAATCAAATTTTTCTCAGTTTAGGCCGATATGTATTCTACAAATTCTTTGTAAAAAAAATTGCAATAAGCGTATATTGATTGGTTTTCACAAAAGTTATAGCGTCTACAAAATAGGGCATAGTTTTATGGCATTTTTTTAAATCGTGACTGCGACTTTATGGCGGACACATCGGACACTTTTGACAAATTTTTGGGACCATTGTCATTTATACAGCGACCAGTACTATAAAAATGCACTGATTACTGTAAAAATGTCACTGGCATTGAAGGGGTTAACACTAGGGGGTGCTGAATGGGTTAAGTGTGTCGTAAGGATGTGTTCTAACTGTGAGGGCGAGGAGCTTCCAGTGACACGTCACTGATCACTGTTCCCGATCACAGGGAACAGTAGATCACTGACGTGTCACTAGGCAGAACAGAGAAATGCATTGTTTATAAAGACATCCCCCTGTTCTGCCTTTGCTGACCGCAATCGCAGGCCGCCCGGGAACATTAACTTCCGGAGACCCGTGGGCGCACTCACGAGCACGCGGCAGGCGCATGTGGGCCCACTGGGCGGCAAATTTAAAAGGAATGTACAGTTACGCCCATTTGCTTGGCCGTGCCATTCTGCCGACGTATTTTGACGTGCGGTGGTCGGCAAGTGGTTAAGCAATATTCTAACAGAATAGACAAAACATTTTTTTTTTTAAAACTACGATGACAAGCAGTGTTGCTCATCTTACTTTAAAAAAGTAATTAGTTACAGTTACAAATTACTTCCTCGAAAAAGTAATTGCGTTAGTGACTCAGTTACTATATTGAAAAAGTAATTAGTTACTCAGCAAAGTAACTGAATTTTTTTTTTTATATTCTACAATGCTTTGTTGAGAAGCAGATGACGGGCGCTTGCCAGGGAGCAGTGAGTTAATACTCCAAGACAGAAGAATGCCAGATCCTTGAGAGAAGTAAACCGGGAACAAATGGTGATCTCGTGTATATCCCAGCCTAGGTGCATCCGTCCCACCATGTATGTGCAGCTAATAGGACTTAAAACCCTTATCCATCTGCTACATATTACATCCAAATTATAAGCTGGATTAAAATGTGTGTTTATAATATACATTCCCTTGACGTTTACAGAGTCTGTAATTTAAAAATCTTATATTAGGCTTTAATAGAATTTTCTATAGTCTATTGTTTATTATTTTATTTATCTTATATAAGATTTATTAGATGCAAGGGATCTGGAATTGAGATGTCAGATTTTTCTTTGTTGTCTGATGAAGAGATGAAATCACTGACCAAAAATAACCTGCTGATCATTGGTCTGTATAGGTGTCCTGCACTTACCATGTTGACCACTAGATGTCGCTGTGTACACTGTGTTGTATAGGGAACGTTTGTTCTGTGGAACATTTTGTTTCCGGCCATTTGTTCCTCGGATCATTGATCAGGTTGTGCACACAGTGTGTGTGATCGATGTGAGTTGTTCCCGGGTGATAGGTCAGTGTGAGGCGGGTGGGGCTCATTGTATCCAGGGCTCCTTGCGATTGGGAGTTTTCAGACCACTGTGACAGGCCATCACAGCGGTCACATGATTCTAAAGCTGAGTTCCACCCATATTTATGTTCACAGCGCCGGCAGAAGCAATTACTCTGCTGCCATCTAGTGGAGGTAAATGTAATTGCGGTAATGCCGCCCAAGTAATGGGAACTGCGTTACCGTGAGGGGAAGAGTAATCAGGTAGATTACTCGTTTCCCTCAAAAGGGGCTGCGTTAGGTAACTGCGTTTATTGTAATTCCGTTACTTACAACACTGATGACAAGTAACCCATCCAGGTCATCATCAAAAATTGGCATCAAACGTAAAAAAAAAGAGTATTTACAGCTTGTCAAGTAGTATGTAGCAACTGTAGTAGCATCTTAGGCCGCGTACACACGATCAGACAGGTCCGATTAAATTGGTCTGCAGACCAGTTTCATCGGACCAGTTCGATTGTGTGTACGGCCTATCGGACCGTTGTCCGTCGGACCAAAGTTTTAAAACATGCTTTAAAACCTGTCTGATGGACACCTGTCCGTCGGACAGGCTTGATGGTTAGTACACAAAAGCATCGGACAAAAAACCCGCGCATGCTTAGAATCAAGTCGACGCATGCTTGGAAGCATTGAACTTCGTTTTTTTCATCACATCGTTGTGTTCTAAGTCACCGCGTTCTGGTCAGATCGGATTTTGGTCCGATGGTGTGTACGCACATCAGACCATCAGACAAGTTCAGAGTTGTCTGATGAAAACGGTCCGTCGGACAAGTTTCATCAGACCGATCTGATCGTATGTACAGGGCCTTAGTGTGTTTTTAGGTCCCATAGGCAAACGTCCTGAAACTGGCCACAGGAACCTTTGCTCAAAAGTGTAATACTTGTCATTTCAAAAGTGTTTACAGAATCACCAGTCACCAGTTACAAATAAATGTCCGACCTTTGAATCACATTAGAGTAATACTGTATACCTGTATAAATGACATGCTATTTCAAATGAGCCTTAAGATAATAATTTCCCCTGTGAATTTGTAAGAAGAAAAGGCCAAATCTAGGCTTAGAATTACCTCACTTCCTTTAAAAGGGACCCTGTTAGTTTACAAAATCCTGCTGAAAGTTACCACAAAAGATTTGATCTTACAGTTCCCTCTCTTTGGCCTGTCTCTCCTACCTTTCCTCCATTCCACATATCAGTGCAATGTTTTTCTAAATGTTTTTAGCAGATTTATAGAGATTTAATTGCTCAGTAAAGTCAAATGTGTGACCATACAGAGATGAATGAAGCCATTGATACAGGAGTAACACAAGATTTTGCATTTCCACAAAGAGGATAAGGAGTCCATTAAGAAAACAGCTAAAAAAAAGTGTAAAATTACAAAAAAAAAAACAGAGCCTCAGAGCTGCCAAATGTGTACATTAGTTAATACAAATACTTTGTAGACTCTTCCATGAGTGATTTTGGAATTGTTGTATGTTGGTGACATCATATTTTTACACCAACTTAAAGTGGAGTTCCCTCCATTTTTTTATGTTTGTCTGTGCTGCATGCCCTAATCTCATAGTGTTCAGAATGGACAATTTTTATTCATTTTGTTGCTTGTAAATACCTTTTTTTGTAGTCCTTCATTACTTCCTCCTTCTTATTAGCCTAGACTATTAAGTCACAAGGCTATTTGCAAGGGTTTCTGGGATAGGCATAATTGTTTCCCAGTAGTCCTTGCAAACCTGACTGAAACCTATTACATTGCTTGTGCAGCACTGAGCATGTGCGAGATATGCAAAGCTGGAATCCAGGAAGTCATACAATCTGGCTTCATGATCCCCACACTTAAGATGCCCATGGTCTATTTCTAGATTATAAACTAAATGCTGTAGCAACATAACAAAACTGACCTCAGTTTACAGACTAACTTTACAAGAATACATTAAGCTTGTGTATTACAGGGGTATTTATATTTAAAAAGTGAAATTGTGGGTGGAACTCCCCTTTAACACTGGTAATGCAATGTTAATATAATATAGAAGATAGGAGCTACTTCATGATACATTACATATTATCTAAGGATTGTCTCAGGAAAAATAAAAAAGTAATTTTTCACACCATTACCAGCACAGAAGAATAAAATGGCACAAGGCTACACCTGTACTGCCCCGACAGCAAAAGTCCAATATGAGCTTTTGAACAAAAATTCCGACCATGTGTGTGCTCCATCGGACTTTTGCTGTCGGCATTTCCTCCAACAAAAGATTGAGAGCTGGTTCTCAAATTTTCAGACGGAAAAAAATCACGATCGTCTGTAGCAATTCCGATGCACAAAAGTCTGACGCATGTTCGGAAACAATTTGACGCATGCTCAGAAACAGTGAACTTAATTTTCTGGGCTCGTCGTAGTGTTGTAAGCCACCGCGTTCTTGACGGACGAATCCGATCGTGTGTACGCGGCATTAGGGAAATAAATAAATAAAACGCTTTTGGGTTGTGAGTACTTGCTATAATTTATGTAAACAATACTAAATGGGCAGTAGGTTGCCATAACACAGTATAAACGGTATAGATTCCTATGGCTGTATACTTGGCACTTGGTGTGAAAATGATTCATAGACTAAATTTAAAGAATCCTTTAACAGCATTTCAACATATATCAAGTGTAGAAATTTGCTTCAGGAAATTATGTTCTTGAAACAAATGTACCCTGTATTCTCACTGGTGGGCAGGAGCTGCCACAGTGTCAGCTGTGTGTTGAGTGGTGTAGTTCCTACTCCACCCAGCAGATGGCACCTTGCCACCTTAGGGATGGAGTGGAGACCTAAGTTGAATTATGTTGTTCCCCTACAGTCTCTATAGGTGTTACAAAAGAGAGCAGCAGTCCGATTGAACACTCCTCTGTGGCTTTCTTGCTTAGAACAATGTTAATAAATAGCAGTGCCTCACTGTAGGACAGAGGAGTAGAGTCCAGGAAAGGTTCCAGTATGAGGAGGGACAGAGTAGGGGACTCTGCTGTGTACTGTAATCAGCACCAATATCCAGCACCATTGCCACCACTTGCCTCAAGCCTATCTGAGCTATCACCTACAGTATGTCAGCTTCATGCCAGTCTTCTACCCCTCTAGCAGATGCTGCCACGGTAAGACCAACTCACTCTGTGCTGTAACCCACAGTGCCTGAGAATATACCTCTGTACAACTGCACTAGACTACAACCTCCCAGTATCAGCCAATCTGAGAATTCTGCTTCCTCTTATTGGGTACCATACAGCTGGCCCCGTCCACAACTTTGCATACTCAGCAGGATATATACTTAACTCATCCACTTACCTGGACAAGGGCCTAGTTACCACCATGGTACCCTTAGGCCTCGTACACACGATCAAATCTGTCTGCTGGAAACGGTCTGCTAGACCGTCCCAGCAGACAGATTCGATCGTGTGTACGGCCGAGCCGACGGATTTGGCCACCCGACAGATTTCAAAGCATGCTTTGAAATCTATTGGGTGGCAATCCGTCCGCCCGACATGTCTGCTGGTTAGTACACTTACCAGCAGACATGTCGTCCCGCACCGCCGCCGAATGGATTCGGCGCATGCGCGGAAGTGTTTTACTTCCTGGTGCGGTGACGTGGCGGCGTCAACGTCACCGCCACGTCACCGACACGTCAGCGCGCCGTCTGCTGGCGGGGATTTTGGTTTGCTCGTGTGTACACGCGAGCAAACCAAAATCCTATCAGACAGATTTGTTCAAATCGGTCGGTCCGACCGATTTGAACAAATCTATTGCCTCGTGTGTACGAGGCCTTAGGAACATCCCTAGCACTAGTTCCAAAATTCAATGGCTCCAATATCCAAATGGACTAGAAAGTAAGGTTGGAGAATGCAATATACCTATATCAAGTGCCTACCAAGTTATTTTCAGAGTTGGCAGTAAACTCCTTAGAAGAGGATGCATAACAAGCCATTAAGATGTTGACTGATGAGGATTGTTCGAACCTGGCTCAAATAGTCATGAGGCTATCTTTGGTGGGAATATCTCATTGATTGAGTTAGATGGTGGTTCTTCATGTGCAGACATCAAGAATGCAAGAATCAAACTAATTTTGCCATGATCATGCAGACTTTTTGGAGGTGGTTGGAAAATAATTATTATCAGAGGTGTGCTGACATAGGTGCTCCAGATAATATGTTACAGGACCAGTTTTTTGGAAAGGTGGCTTCTGGACCTGTTGACCTGTATGGAATGATCATATCCTACTTTCAATGAAAATGTGTTGTAAGCAGTGTCATGGTGGATACGGGAAAGAGTGAGCTGCTGGACCTGTATAGAGGACCCCGCAAGAACAGGTGAGATCCCATTCCACCTTGCTTTCAATGACAATGTGTTGGCAAGGGAGCAAGAGGCCACAGAGGCCACCATAACGGTGACTTGTAAGCTGCTATTCTTTAGGGAACAGGCCCCTTCCCCCATCTCTGCACTAGAGGTAGTAAGTTAGTTGAAGTGGTCTATGACAAGAGATGACTATGGTCAATCAGTAACTGGCTCTGTCATGAACGTGGTCGACCACCAGGTGGAGCTAGCGGCACTACGGCGCGCACGGGGGCGCCGGGAGCACGAATTCGCGGCAAATCGGCGCGCACGTGCACGCGCAATCGCGGGATCGGCGCGCGGGCACGTGCTGACTCCATTCTGGCGCCAGTCCAGGCTATTTAATGGGGCTCATCCTACAGCCTCTTGCTGCCCGATCGTTAGCGTTCCTGTTGCCCACCTGAGACCTGTTACCTGTTGACGTCTGTTCCCGTGATCCCGGCTCATCTCTGACCCTTCTGATCTCCGCCTGCCCTGACCTCCGGCCTGTCTGACGCTGCCTCTGCCTTACCCTTTAACTGATTGTTGCCCGCCTGCTGCCGACCCGGCCTGGACTACGACTCCGCTATTGCTTTATCCACGCACCTGATCGGTCTGACTGAATCCGACCCGGCCTGCCTGACCCTACCTGCATCCGTACTACAGTACACCTCCCTCCTGCCAACGGCTCCAGTCATCTGCACTAGCTCCTGTTATCTGTCAGCACCAGAACTACAGCACACCTTCCTCTGGCTAACTACTCCAGCGATCAGCGCCCAGCACTACAGAACACCTCCCTCCTGCCGCCTGTTCCAGCCAGCTGCACCAAGCGCCTGAACTCAGTCTCCCTGCTGATCCTGGTCACCTGTATCCAGCTCCCGCTGTCTACGGACCTGCTGTTCCAGCTCCTCTGACATCTTCCTGAGACTACAGGAGACCTCCGCAGTTCCTGCACAGCATCCCCGCCAGGCGCTAGTGCGACTCTGAACTCCAGCGCTTCCTGTCCACACTACCAGGGGTTCCGGAGTCAGAGGAGCAAGAGTGGCCACTCCCGCACGTCAGGCTCTGCTCTGTACCAGGTACGTCACAGGCTCAAGTCTCCCAAGGTGAAAATCCACTATCGAAGAACCCTGATGAGGCCCGGAAGTGCTGGCAGTGTGGACGCTATGGGCACCTCACCAGAAACTGTGGCCAAGAAGAAACCAGGAGCTACCCTCGCAAACTGTTAAACCAACAGTTACTGGAGAGGGGAAACCCTCTGGAACCACACCAACTTGTCCCAGAGCTGATGATACCATGGCCTCTCCAAGTCCTGTACTTTTGGCAATGATAAATGGACAGCAAGTTCCATATCTAATGAACGCAGAATACAAAGTTACTACCATACTACCATGGAATATGACTTGTACCTGAAACGATTCAGGTCATGGAACCTATTGGATCCTTCATGGCTAACCCTGTGTTACGTACCTCGTGGATAGAGCCTCGTATGCAGGGAAGAGCCCCTCTTACCACCCGGGTTCAGGGACTGCTGGAGTGGGGACAGCAAGTCCGGGAGCACGGCGGGGTAGGAGTGCTTGGGATGACAGCAGACCGGGCGGAATGGAAGTCTTGCGGACAGGCAGTGGAGGAGACAGCGTCTCTGGAGGGCCACTGGAACCGGATAGCGGAATAGGTGGACGAGCCGGGTCAGATGCAAGACAGGAACAGGTAAGCAGTCAACAAGGGTCAGATGGACGGATCACCCGGAAGTCACTCTTGTAGCGGAGGTAACGTTTGTCAAACTTCAAGCATAGGTCTGGTAACGATAGGCAGCAGAGAAGAGCGGAGTCGGGTCAAGCCAGGGTTCGGTAACGATAATCAGGTAGTCAGACGGAGCCGGGTCAGGTATCGGGTAAAGCAGGTATCAGGTCCCAATAGCAAGCAGGTATCAGGTTTCAACAGATTTCAGGTTTCAGGGTATTCAGGACACAAAGCTGTAGATCAGACAGCAAGGTGTCACTGCTGCTACTGATCTTTTAAAGGGGAAGAGAGGCTAGTGCGCATGCGCGCGCTCCCGCCGCGCATGCGCGCGCCCCCGCGACGCAGACGCGCGCCGTGCACGCGCGCGCACGATAGGTGCACGCGCGCGCACGCGCGGCGCGCATACACGCGAAACTGGAGCGCGAGCAACAGGGACTCGTCGGAGCCCACAGGTAGGTCCCTGACATTGCCCCCCCCCAAGGGGCAGCCTCCGGATGCCAAATTGGATTCTTTTTTCAGGGTGAGCAGAAAAAAAATTGCGAATCAGTCTCTGTGCATGGATGTTGTTTTCGGGTTCCCAGGAATTGTCTTCTGGGCCATACCCTTTCCATTTTACTAAAAATTGAGTTTGCCCTTGCCGCTTCCTACAGTCGAGGATGGCCTCCACAACATATTCCTCGCACCCATCAACAAAAACAGGTTCTGGGGGACTGGTCCCTCTATCAGGAAAGGGATCCAGAACTGCAGGTTTCAACAATGACACATGGAATACTGGATGAATTTTCAAAGAATCAGGTAAGGATAGTTCATACGATACCTCATTGATCTTCCTTCGTACTGGAAAAGGTCCTATGAACTTTGGTCCCAACTTCTTTGAAGGACAGGCCAACTTGAGGTTGGTTGTAGATAGCAATACCTGGTCACCTGGTTGCAGGACTAATTCGCCTTTCTTCTTCCGGTCAAAGAATTTTTTACTGGCAGCTTGTGCTTTAGTCACCGCTTCCCGTAATACCTGGTTGTTGTGGCTGAGGAACTCCATCGTACTCTGCACTGCCGGGACTGGGGATTCTGAAAAAAGGTCAGGTAAAAAGGTTAGATCAAAACCATAATTGGCAAAGAAAGGGGATTGCCCGGTAGCTGAGTGGTTGGCGTTATTGTACGCGAACTCCGCTAGGGGTAGCAGGGAAACCCAATCGTCCTGAGAGAAGGACGTAAAGCACCTAATGTACTGTTCAAGAGTCTGATTGGTCCTCTCTGTTTGCCCGTTGGTTTGGGGATGATAGGCTGAGGAAAAGGAGAGTTTAATCTTCAAGGTTTCACATAAGGATCTCCAGAAGCGGGACGTGAACTGAACCCCCCTGTCAGACACGATGTCGGAGGGAATTCCGTGTAGCCGAACAATCTCCTTGATGAAGATGCGAGCAGTCTCTGTGGCCGTTGGGGTACTCCTTAAGGGAAGGAAATGAGCCATTTTGGATAGGCGATCCACGACTACAAAAATTGCCGTGCACCCCTCTGAACGAGGAAGTTCGACTATAAAGTCTATAGAAATCATTTCCCAGGGTCTATTGGGTACAGGTAGGGGCTTCAACAGTCCCCAAGCTCGGCTTCTTGCGGTCTTGTTTCGATTACACGTGGGGCATGAGTTGACATATGTCTTGCAGAAATTTTCCAGGTCTGGCCACCAGAAGGTACGACGTACCAGTTCGAGGGTTTTCCGAACCCCAAAGTGTCCCGCCAATGGGTGGTCGTGAAGGAGTTTCAGGACTTCCACACGGCTTGTTTCTGGAACGAAAATTTGGCTGCCTCTCCAAAACAGTCCATCCCTAGATGTTAAAGTGATGCTGGAAGGTTTGGAGGCATCTGTGGATGCTTCTCTAATTTCGGAGAGTAGGCCAGACTGGAGAAGTAGGAAGTTACCTGCTGGTAAAATAGTGTCAGGAACCGGTATATCCTTGGGGTTATCGTGCATCCGGGATAATGCGTCTGGCTTGACGTTTTTTGAACCTGGCCGGTAGGTGATGTGAAAACAGAAGCGTGAGAAAAACAGCGCCCAGCGGGCTTGACGGGGTTTCAACCTTTTAGCAGATCTTAGGTACTCAAGATTCTTGTGATCGGTATAAATTAATACTGGGTGGGCTGCGCCTTCTAACAGGTACCTCCATTCCTCCAGTGCGGTCTTGATGGCAAGTAGCTCACGATCTCCGACATCATAATTTCTTTCCGCAGGAGAAAGTTTCCGGGAAAAGAATCCGATGGGGTGCATTAGGTCTTTATTTCCCTGGCGTTGGGAGACAACAGCTCCCACTGCGACTTCAGATGCGTCGACCTCGAGGATATAGGGTAGTGCAGGATCAGGGTGACTGAGGATTGGGGCTGACGTGAAAAGCTTTTTGAGTCGGTCAAAGGCCTTTTGAGCTTCTGGGTTCCAGTGAAAACGTAGGTTTTGTCTGGTCAATTGTGTGATGGGAGAAATTATTGCAGAAAACCCCCTGATAAATCTTCTATAGAAGTTTGCAAAACCTACAAAGCGTTGTACCCCTTTCTTGTCTAGGGGTACCGGCCAGTCGAGGATAGCAGACACCTTCTGCGGGTCCATCTTGATTCCGGTGGGAGAGATTACCAAGCCTAGGAACTGGATGGTCTGACGTTCAAATTCGCATTTCTCTGCCTTGGCGTATAATCTGTGTAGACGGAGCCGGTGGAGTACTTTACGAACATGCTCTCGGTGTCTGTCTAATGATCTGGAAAAGACTAAAATATCATCAAGATAGACAATTACAAAGATGTCCAGAAAGTCTCTGAGTACGTCATTAATAAAATGCTGAAAGGTGGCGGGCGCATTACATAGTCCGAAGGGCATGACTAGGTACTCGTAGTGACCGAATCGGGTACGAAAAGCTGTTTTCCATTCGTGCCCCTCCCGAATACGGACCAGGTTGTAGGCCCCTCTCAGATCTAGCTTGGTGAAGACGATAGCTGACCTCAGTTTTTGGAAGAGCTCGGGTACCAGGGGTAGTGGGTACCGGTTTTTCACTGTGATATTATTGAGTTCCCGGTAATCTACACACGGACGGAGGGACTGATCCTTCTTTGTAACAAAAAATATTCCAGCGCCTGCTGGGGAGGTAGAAGGCCGGATGAACCCCTTATGTAAGTTTTCATCTATGTATATTTTTAGGGCCTCCTGCTCCTTTTCTGACAACGGAAAAATGCGCCCAAAAGGAATTTCGGCCCCTGGGAGGAGCTCGATCGGGCAGTCATAGGGGCGATGGGGCGGAAGGGAGTCGGCCCCTCGTTTACTAAAAACGTCCAGGAATTCATGATAGGGTTCAGGAATGCACTGAAGCAGGCTTGGGTCAGAGTCCATACATAGTAAGGTAGGAGGCGAACTGATGGGCCCTGGTAGACAGTATTGCTGGCAGTAAGGGGACTGAAAAGACACCTCTCCAGATGCCCAATTAATCAGAGGGTTGTGAGCCTGAAGCCAGGGTAGGCCGAGGATTACCGGAAACAGAGGAGAGGAAATCACATCTAGGACCAACAGTTCCTTGTGCTGAGGAGCAATTAAAGCAGGTAGAGGTAGAGTCTCTTGGGTTACCTGTCCAGAACTAATGCGGGAGCCGTCGGCCAAGAAAACAGAGAGTCCATGGGTCTTTCTTCGTAAGGGGATGTTGTGCAGGTTGACAAAAGCGGTATCGATGAAGCAGCTGCATGCGCCGGAGTCAAGGATGGCGTTGACCGGAATATTCCTTCCCTGGCACTGTAACGAAAAAGGTAGAGCAAGGTGGTTTGCATTGCCTGACAGGGCTGAGAAGTTGACAGGAACTGAGGTGAGGCACTTACGTGTCTTAACAGGGCAGTTGTGGACGTAGTGGCCAGTCCCGCCGCAGTACATGCAAAGGTTGAGTTGGCGACGACGTGCCCGCTCTTCAGGTGGTAGTGTTGGTCGCAAGAGGCCAAGTTGCATGGGTTCAGATGAGTCCTGGTTGGTGCTGGGGGGATTCGGGTAGGTAGGAGGTAGGTAGCGAGAAGCCGGCATAGGCACTTTGGCAGTCATCCAGGTGGGACGGTTCGGTTGAGAAGATCGCTCAGCCCGGCGTTCACGAAGTCGGCGGTCGATCTGGATAGCTGTGGTAATTAGATCCTCGAGGGTCTCGGGCACCCCCACTCGAGCGAGTTCGTCCTTAAGACTTTCAGAAAGGCCCAAGCGAAACTGGTGCCGCAGAGCTGCATCGTTCCATTGAGTGTCCGCGCTCCAGCGCCTAAAGTCCGTAACATAGTCCTCAGCCGCTCTGCGGCCTTGCTGGAGCGTGAGTAGGGCAGATTCTGCGGTAGCGGCTCGTTGAGGGTCATCATATAGCAAAGCCATGGCCTCAAGAAACGCGAACAGGGTCCGTGTCTGATCACCATTCTCCTCGAGCAGCCGGTGGGCCCAGGTCTGAGGGTCCCCTTGTAGTAGGGAGATTACAAATCCTACTTTAGTGACCTCCAAGGAAAATGTCCGGGGTTGCAGGGCGAAGTAGAGCTCACAGGCGCTACGGAAGGCTCGAAATTTGGTGCGGTCGCCAGCGAATCGCTCTGGCACTGGAACTCTTGGTTCAGGTGGAAGCATTACCACCGAAGGAGCAGAAACAGCTGATGCGGATCTGGAGGTTGAAGGAGCAGCTGGATCATTAGGGGCAGCCAGGCTGTGTACCTGTCCTTCTAGCCTAACGTAGCCTTCCTGTAGGTTCTTTACTGCTTCTGTGAGGGACGCCAGGTGTTTGCAGATTTCGTCTATGGCAGGGGCTATTCCCGCAGGCTCTGACATGGCTGTCTGATACTGTTACGTACCTCGTGGATAGAGCCTCGTATGCAGGGAAGAGCCCCTCTTACCACCCGGGTTCAGGGACTGCTGGAGTGGGGACAGCAAGTCCGGGAGCACGGCGGGGTAGGAGTGCTTGGGATGACAGCAGACCGGGCGGAATGGAAGTCTTGCGGACAGGCAGTGGAGGAGACAGCGTCTCTGGAGGGCCACTGGAACCGGATAGCGGAATAGGTGGACGAGCCGGGTCAGATGCAAGACAGGAACAGGTAAGCAGTCAACAAGGGTCAGATGGACGGATCACCCGGAAGTCACTCTTGTAGCGGAGGTAACGTTTGTCAAAGTTCAAGCATAGGTCTGGTAACGATAGGCAGCAGAGAAGAGCGGAGTCGGGTCAAGCCAGGGTTCGGTAACGATAATCAGGTAGTCAGACGGAGCCGGGTCAGGTATCGGGTAAAGCAGGTATCAGGTCCCAATAGCAAGCAGGTATCAGGTTTCAACAGATTTCAGGTTTCAGGGTATTCAGGACACAAAGCTGTAGATCAGACAGCAAGGTGTCACTGCTGCTACTGATCTTTTAAAGGGGAAGAGAGGCTAGTGCGCATGCGCGCGCTCCCGCCGCGCATGCGCGCGCCCCCGCGACGCAGACGCGCGCCGTGCACGCGCGCGCACGATAGGTGCACGCGCGCGCACGCGCGGCGCGCATACACGCGAAACTGGAGCGCGAGCAACAGGGACTCGTCGGAGCCCACAGGTAGGTCCCTGACACCCTGAAAGCACCCAACAACCTGCCCATTGTGGTGGAAGAGGGTCACATGGATGTCAGTGCAAGTGTTTGACTAGATGGGGAAGTGGGTGGGAATATTGGTGACCCACAGCCCTGTTGTCTCCACTGTGCCTGTGGTTCTAGGGATGAACATCCTCAAGAATTTGGACTTGACCTGGCTCTTAACCAAAAGTCCCCATGGTTCCGCCAAAGGATGTGAAAATCAGGTGGTGTGGCAGAATATGATCCATGCTTGTGATCTGCACAGATGGAAGAGCCAGCACCAACCGTAGAAAGTTGGGGTGGTCCGCTTGCCTCCAAAACAGACGTTGCAGCTACCCCCCAAAATAAAAGTTAGTCTGCTCACTCCATGCCGGACCTCAGACAAAGCTACAAGGAGTCTCCATCATGGTGGCAGTTGTCAGGGGAGTGGTTAACAACCAGGAGTCTTTCGAAGGTTCATTAGGGCAAAGTGTCATGAATTGGTAAGACCTGACTGTATGGACTGCACAGAGAGAACCAAAACGCATGTAAAGTGAATATAAACATTTATTAAGATTAGTGACATATAAATACACAAACACCTCCAATACCAAACAGTGACAATAAACCGAACAGTGAACCACAAATACAAATAACTATATACAGTAGATGTGGAATACCGTAATCAAGAATGTAAGCCAGGCCAGGGCACCGGTACTACGACCCACGGATCCAACAGTGCCACCAACAGGTAAAACTCTTTGCTACAGGTCGTGGTTGTTATAAGACACCCCTTGGTAAACACTGGCACTACCTTTCCTGACACAAAGTGCTCATTCAGTTGATCAATGTATGGGTCACCCCTGTTTTTTTGCCAAGTCCAATAATTCTTGCAGACATCTACAGTATGTGGTACCCAAGAGGTGCAGTTTCCAACTAATGGTAGAGACTATTTGTGCCCCCCTGCAAGCCACCATGCCTATACTGGAAGACTTGCAGTACCAATGGCTATTAGAGCAACTGGCTATTCTCTTATAGGAGTTTTCATTGCCCTGGCAGCAGATGCTCCATTAACTGTTGAAGAAACATGCATTGTAGCTAACCTGCAGGAAAAAGTTTTAGGAGGGTAAGATTGGGAATTTACGTGAGGCATGTAGATGTGTATAATAATATATGTATAGAATATAAATAAATGAAGTGTCACAATCACACATATGATTAAACAATAAAATGGAGCATTTATGATATACACAATATAATCATAAAAAAATCAATCAACATAACTGACATAATAATAATAATAATACATTTAACCACTTGACAACAGAGCCTATTTTGGCACTTCCTTTGGCACTCTCCTTCATGTAAAAATCACAATTTTTTTGCTAAAAAAATTAATCAGAACCCGCAAACATTATATATATATTTTTTTTTAGCAGACACCCTAGGGAATAAAATGGCGGTCATTGCAACTTTTTTTCTCGCACGGTACTTGCGCAATAATTTTTCAAACGAATAAATAGATACCTAACATGTCACACTTTAAAATTGCACACTCATGGAATGGCGGCAAACTTCGGTACTTAAAAAAAGGGATTTTTAATAACAGCTTACCTGTAAAATCCTTTTCTTGGAGTACATCACGGGACACAGAGCGCATAGTCATTACATATGGGTTATATGGAGTACCTTCAGGTGTGGACACTGGTGTAATCAACTTCACAGGAAGTTCCTCCCTATATAACCCCCTCCCACTGAGAGTGCTTTAGTTTTGTAGCAAGCAATTTCTCTGAGGTTACACAATGTTCCCACAAAGAGGGGTGGGAGCTCTGTGTCCCGTGATGTACTCCAAGAAAAGGATTTTACAGGTAAGCTGTTATTAAAAATCCCTTTTTCTTGATCGTACATCACGGGACACAGAGCGCATAGTCATTACATATGGGATGTCCCAAAGCAATGCTCTATGAAGGGAGGGAGACCGTAAGGCCAAAAATAGCCAAACAGAAACTATATCAGGAGGTAAAATAGCTCCACCAACAGAAAAAGGGGGCGTGAACCGGGCCAGAGGATTCTATACTGCTGCCCGTAGGACCGCCTACCCAAATGCTGCGTCCGCAGCCTTTGTGACGTCCAACTTATAAAATTTAGTAAACGTATGTACGGAAGACCAGGTAGCCGCTTTGCAAACCTGTGCCATAGAGATCTGATGGTGTGCCGCCCAAGAGGCACTCATGGCCCTCGTAGAATGGGCTTTAACTGATAAGGGCGGTGAAACGCGCTTCAGACCATAGGCCTGAAAAATCAGCTGCTTAATCCACCTAGCCAAGGAAGACTTGGCAGCCGGCTGACCCTTCTTGGGGCCATCCGGAAGAATGAAAAGCACATCTGTTTTCCTAATCTTTTCTGTAGCCTTGAGATAAACTCTCATGGCTCGGACCACATCCAAAGTATGAAGCAATCTTTCCTCTCTGGACTGGGGAGTAGGAAAGAAGGATGGTAGGACTAGGTCCTGATTCAAGTGAAAACTGGATATGACCTTAGGAAGGAAAGAAGGCTGAGGCCGCAGAACCACTCTGTCCTTATGCAGAATAAGGTACGGTTCCCTGCAAGACAAGGCTGCCAGCTCGGAGACCCTTCTGGCCGAAGCCATAGCCACCAAGAAAACCAACTTTCGGGTTAGCAGCACAAGAGGGATTTCTGCCAGAGGTTCAAACGGCTGCTTTTGTAAAGCTGACAAGACCAGATTTAAATTCCAGGGGCAGAGGGGAGCTCTAATAGGGGGATTTACATGCAAGACCCCCTGCAAAAAGGTTTTTACAAGCGAATGTGTGGCCAAAGGCCTTTGAAACCATATCGATAAGGCAGACACCTGCCCCTTTAGAGTACTAAGAGCCAACCCCTTGTCAACGCCAACCTGGAGGAATCGCAAGATCCTGTCAATAAAAAACTTGCGAGGATGCCCTCCTTGAGACTCACACCACTCCACATAGGTTCTCCAGACTCTGTAATAGATATTTCTAGAGACTGGCTTTCTAGCTTGAATTAACGTAGATATGACTTGGGCAGAGAGGCCTCTGCCCTTAAGAATTAGAGATTCAGCCGCCAAGCCATCAAATTTAGCTGCTGTGAAGCAGGGTGGTAGATCGGGCCCTAAGAAAGCAGATCTGGGCGCAGGGGGAGTGGCCACGGTGCCCTTACTGACATCCTCACGATGAGTGCGTACCAAGCCCTTCTGGGCCAGGCTGGGGCCACCAGGATCACCGGCCTGCGCTCCACCCTGATCCTTCGTAGAAGGCGGGGAATCATCTGTAGTGGAGGGAACGCATACAGGAGAGAAAACTGGTGCCAGGGGCAAACCAACGCATCGGTCCCGTAGGCCGAGGGGTCCCTGGCTCGGGATACAAATTTGTCCAATTTCTTGTTGAATCTTGTTGCCATGATGTCCACATCGGGAACTCCGAATCTTTGGCAAACCTCTTGGAATACCTGGGGGTGAAGAGACCACTCTCCCGGGAGTAACTGTTGACGACTCAAAAAATCTGCTTGAGAATTGTCAATCCCTGGGATGAACACTGCTGAGATGCAGGGTACATGGGCTTCGGCCCATGCAAAAATTAGGTTTACTTCCCTTTGAGCCGCCAGGCTCTTTGTGCCCCCCTGGTGGTTTATGTATGCCACCGCCGTGGCATTGTCGGACTGTATCCTTACTGGCAGACCCTGCAGGGGGAGAGTCCAGGCGACCAGGGCCAACCGAACAGCTCTGATCTCTAGGACATTGATGGGAAGCAGACTTTCTGCCTCTGACCACTGTCCCTGCTGGGTCCGTTTTCCTAAGATTGCCCCCCAACCTGTTAGGCTGGCATCTGTGGTTACTATTTTCCACGAGATGGGGCAAAAGGTTTTCCCTTTTGATAATTTTTGAGGGATCAGCCACCAGTACAGGCTGTGCCTGACTTCTGGAGAAAGAACTAATGGACGGTCTAATGCCTGTATGGACTTGTTCCAAGCAGAGAGAATAGCTGCTTGCAGAATTCTGGTATGGATCTGGGCGTAGGGCGCTGCTTCGAAGGCGGCCACCATCTTCCCCAGCAGTCGCATGCATAGGCGAATAGTCGGCTTCTTTTTGCCTAAGACTATTTGAATCGTTTGAATCAACGACCTGATCTTCTCTTGAGGTAAAAATACCCTCTGGCATTCTGTATCTAACCGAAAGCCTAGATATTCCAACTGTCTTGTGGGATGTAACCTTGATTTTTCTTGGTTCACAATCCACCCGAACTCTTCTAGATGCCGCACTGTGCGGACTACTGCATGATTGAGGTTGGAAGCTGAACTGTCGATAACCAGGAGATCGTCCAGGTATGCTAGGACCAAGATGCCTTCTGTCCTTAGGACGGCTAGTACCGGGGCTAACACCTTTGTGAATACCCGTGGAGCTGTTGCCAACCCGAAAGGGAGGGCTACGAACTGATAATGACTTTGGTTTATCGTAAAACGAAGAAACTTGTGATGTGCTGGGTAAATTGGCACATGCAGATATGCATCCTTTATGTCTATAGATGCTAGGAAGTCGCCCTGATGCAGGCTGGTTGTCACTGAACGTATGGAGTCCATACGGAAGGTCTGAATCCTTAGAAAGCGATTTAGGCGTTTGAGGTCTAATATAGGCCTGACGTCGCCATTGGGTTTTGGTATAACAAAAAGGTTGGAGTAGAATCCCAGACCCCTTTCTTGGGTTGGTACTTCTACAATTACTCCTTGGAGCAAGAGGCGATCCAACGCCTTTACGAGAGAGGCCCTCTTTAACAGGTCGCTTGGAAGACTTGACCCCTGAAAATGAGGAGGGGGGATTTCTCGAAACTCTAGTTTGTAGCCTGAGGCTACTACGGACCGAACCCAAGAGTCGGGAATTCTGGCCTTCCAGACTTCGGAGAAAAACTGAAGTCTTCCCCCCACCCAAGAGAGTGGGGGCGCCCCTTCATGAATCTGATTTGATGACTGGTTTAGCCGGCTTGCGAGACCAGGGCCTCTTGTTTGCCGCGGCTTGTCCCTGTGGGCGGCTATTAACTGCTGAACGCCCGGGAGGCCGTCGATACTGACGGGAAGTCGAAGGGGCCGAGCCTGCAATGGCCTGTCGTTTAAACGTGGGCCCACGCGGTCTTTTCTTGACCGGTAAGGAAGTACTTTTTCCACTTGATATGGTGTGGATATATTTATCTAGGTCTTCCCCGAATAGTCTTCCCCCATGAAAGGGAAACCCTGCTAGAAGCTTTTTGCAGGGTGCCTCTGCTGACCAGTTCTTTAGCCACAAAAGACGACGCATGTGAACCATCAGTAGAGATAAACGAGATGCCTGTTGGATGGAGTCCTTAATAGCATCTACTGCAAAGCAGAGAGCCCTAGGGAATTCTGCTAATTCATGAGTATGCTGAGCCGGCATGTCCTTCAATATATGCTTTGCCTGATCCTTCAAGGCCTGACAAACACCAATGGCTGCTACTGCTGGCTGAACCATGGCACCTACTGAGGTAAAAGCTGCTTTCAGTAGTGTCTCGAATTTCTTGTCGACCGGATCCTTGAACATATGGACATTTTCAACCGGACAAGTCAGGGATTTATTCACGCAGGAAATGGCTGCGTCCACTGTAGGGAGAGCCCATTTCTTTACATATTCCTCTTCCATAGGGTAGAGAATAGAGAATCTTTTAGGAGGGACAAAGATTCTATCAGGTCGAGCCCAATCTTGGTAAATCACGTTCCGCAGAAGGGGGTGCATTGGAAAAGATGCACCAGTTAATGGGGCCTTTAAAGAACCCAATGAGGATACCTCCGGGGCTACTAGTTCTGGCACTGGAAGTTTAAAGGCAGTGCGAACCATATCTGTCAAAGACTGGATCCACAGGCCCTCCGCTTGAGAGGCCGAAAAATATTCATCTATAGTGGAATTTTCCCTGTCTGAACCGTCGGGACTTGGGTCTGCCTGATCCCCTTGTGGGTCCCGTTCCTCTGAAGAGGAGACCTCCGCATCTGAAAACCCCACACTGGGTGAGGGGGATCTAGCCCGCTTGCTACTTGGGCAAGGACGGGAAAACAACGCAGTTAACCTTTTCTCTAGCCCACACATGGTGGCTGCTAGCATTTCTTCCGTCACGTAAACGGGAATGGGTGGATCGGGGGCCGCCTCTGCCCCCAGCACCCCCAATGGCTCTTGTACTATGCCACTCGGTGTCCTGACTGGCGAGGGTGGGGCCGTAGAAGCCTGGCCCAAATCCTCTGACCCCGATGGAGACCCCTTTTGCTTTTTGGTACCTTTAGCAGCCTTGGCTGGTCCAGATCCCTTTGGAGCCATTGTACAACCTTGGGTCACCCCTATAGCCAACACCTGACTGTTGTAGCTAGGAATAACCAATATGAGGGCAGGTATGAGAAAAATGAAAAAGAACTAATTTCTCTCTTTTTCTTTTATATTTCTCTTTTTTTTTTTTCCAAAAATTTTTTTTACCCGCCTGGGAGGTGACAATACCGAGGAAGCCTGTGAGTATTGACACACCAATGCCCGTTAGCCGGAGTCCAAGGTAGACTCAGATACTGCTGGATCTAAGGCTGAGTCCCTTTTTGCAAAAAAACTTTTTTTTTTTTTTTTTCTGGTCAATAGTGGACCTAAGTCCTAGACCTGAAGATCCACAAAACCGCCACTAGGTGTCCCTGTGTGGCCAAAAGACCCAGCTGCACGCTCTGTATCCTTTCTTCCTCTGCCTCCAGGAGGGAAAAGACCAGCCAGAGAAAAAGTTTTTCCTTTATACAGACCCTGACGCTGCTGGCCCGCCCCCCCGACGCACGCCGACGCTATAAAAGGCGGCGTGCACGCGCGCGCGTATGCGCGCGCACACACGCGCGCACGATCGCGCGCATGATCGCGCGCACGATCGCGCGCACCACGCTGAACCCACATGGAGGAAGCAGAGCAGAGGAACAACATGGACCAGCGTTATGCAGCACCAACAGACACCAGGTAAGCACTAATCTTATTGTAGTGCACACACAGCGAGGAAGCTGTCCCCATGGGCTTCCTAAGAAACAGGAGTTTTTTACCAGCAATTTCCTCTTTAAAACATGTGGGGTTGCAGTATCAGTGTTAACAGGCAGACCTGGGGTGAGTAGCAAATATATAACTTACACAAGTATACATATATTTACATATTATCTGGGTAAACATTATAATCCCATCCTGCCTCAACAGACATAGTGGAGATAGTGGCTGATGCACAAGCATACTGTTAGCCAACCCAGAACCCCCAGGGGGATACCTACTGTCGAACCAAGTCCCGCAGGTTCCCTCTTACCTGCTCCACGCCGCAGGGTATTGCAAAATGCAAGAGGCCCAGCCTTCCCCCATCTCCGTGGGTATTGTCTTGGACCTTCAGGGACCGGGGTCCTGTGTTAAGGAACCCACACCCCTGGACCTATATAGCATCCTGGCATCAGTAGCGTTTAGTTCTTGGAAGAGACTAAGGCACTGGAGCCCAGAATCCAGCCCTCCAAGGAGAGGCATTATAGGCACAACCCCACTCCAGCAGGGCCCGGGTACCGTACATCTTGGCTCTGAAGCACTTCGGACGGATCCGGCTAGCTATCCTGGGTCCCGAGACCTCCGAGGGACAGCTAGACGTGACCAACACCTAAGACACTGGCGGAAAAACTAAAGCACTCTCAGTGGGAGGGGGTTATATAGGGAGGAACTTCCTGTGAAGTTGATTACACCAGTGTCCACACCTGAAGGTACTCCATATAACCCATATGTAATGACTATGCGCTCTGTGTCCCGTGATGTACGATCAAGAAATCTTTATAGGCAACGCTTTAATTTTTTTTACAGGTTACTATTTTCGAGTTACAGAGGAGGTCTAGTGCTGGAATTGTTGCACACGCTCTAACGCATGCGATGATACCTCACATGTGGAGTTTGAACGGAATTTACATATGTGGGCGGGACTTGCATGCGCTTCGCTTCTGCGCAACAGGGGCTTCATTGTTTTATATTTACTTTTTTTTATCACTTTTATTCCTATTACAAGGAATGTAAACATCCTTTGTAATAGGAATGACTGTGACAGGTCCTCTTTATGGAGAGATGTGGGGTCAATAAGACCCCACATCTCTCCTCCAGGCTTACAAGCATGAAATAAGTGAAAAAAAAATCAACGATCACATGCTGACAGCCGCAATTGCCTCCAACGGTCATAGAGATGACTGGTGACCATCTGGTCACCAGTCATCTCTATGCTTCCCAGACAGCGCCGGTCGATTCGCTTTCCAGGCCCCCGATGGCACGGGAAAGCCCGGGGAAGCATCGGATGGCCTTATAAAAACGATCAAGCGGCGGATTCTGCACAGAATCTGCAGCTGAAGACGTCGATATCTGAATGATGCCTGTAGCTGCAGGCATCATTCAGATATCACCGCACAAAGCCGCACAAAGCCGAGGACGTTAAAAGACGGCCTCCGGTTGTAAAGTGGTAATAATAAATAGTTGATTACTAGGCATGATTTGTGACTAGACTAGACGAGACAAAATGGTTTTTTCAATTAGAGACTCTCCAGCCCCTAGGCATGAATATAGATCTAGATTTAAACTGTTTTCTTAACTAGTTTTTAATTTTTATTTTTTTATGTCAAATCCTCTATATTTTTAACTAATTTTAATAAATAAGTTCAAAGTCGTCTAATTATCCACCATCAATTTACATACTTCTAATGTATATACTTCTACTATATACTCATACATTTTTTAACTAATATAATATAATTTTTATTAATATAGGTACCTCCTAACCAATCTTTTACAGCCCCATTTACACACATAGATATAATTATCTATTTTACCTCATTCACTTTACCCTTATTCCTATTTATTTATTCCTCATATATAATAAAAAATGTTATTTATTCTATTGTATTTTTCCAAAACACAAATAAGGTCCAATTCACGTGTACTCTCTCCCAGTTTAAATAATTCCATTTACTACAGATTAGCGGTCAAAATGGCTGTATAAGTTTTAGGCCGGGTTCACACCTATGCGAATTGGTTGCGGCTTAAACCACATCTAATACGCAGAACATTTTTAAATACATTGGCCCAGATTCACAGTGCAATTACGCCTGTCTAACTGGTGTTAGACAGGAGTAATTTCAAATTTTGTGCGCCGTATCACTAGTTTGAATCCTCAAACCATGATACGGCGGCTTCGGGCTTCGATCCGAGAGGCTTACGTCTTCGTAAGCCTTCGGATCTATGCTGCGATATTTTTGCGGCCGCTGGGAGGAGTTCGCGTCGTTTTCATGCGTCGGGATATGCAAATGAGTTTTTACGGCGTTCCACGAAGATACGAGCGGTCTTCGCAATCGCTTACGTCTATTTTTTTCTACGTACTATTAGACCAGCTTTTTGCTGGTCTAACGGTGCGTAGCCCATGTTAAGTATGGCCGTCGTTCCCGCGTCGAATTTAATAAAAATTTTATTTTTTTACGTAAGTCGTTCGGGAATAGAAATGTCCGTAAATGACGCTACTCAAACAACGAATGACGTAACAACGTGATTTCGCGCAATGCACGGCGGGAAATTTCTGAACGGAGCATGCGCAGTTCGATCGCCGCGGGAACGCACCTATTTTAAATGCTTCACGCCCCCTACTCGCGTAGATGGCTTGCGCCGGGAGAAATACTCTACGCCGCCGTCGTTCACTGGACAAAATCTACCAGGATTCCACGTAGAGCCAGGTAAAAAATGGCGGCGTCGAGTATTTCTGTTACTCTACGCTAATCTAATTCTCTCTGAATCTGGCCCATTGTTTTCAATGAGGCTGGTTCACATATGTGCGATGCATTCGCACTGCGCATTGCCGGAAATCCATATGCGTTGTGGAGGCCTTGCGGTGCGGCTCAGGTGCGAATTCAGTCCCATTATCTTCTATGGGTACGCAGCTGATTCGCAGATGTGTTCAGTTCTCTTCAGGAATTTCTCTCATTCAGCTCAATACATTTCTCCCCCACTCTCCTCTCACTCAGACTTTCCCCCAGGTCTCCAAATTCGCAGCAAAAACGGAGCTAATCTGCTGAACACTTCTCTTATCTGTCTGCAGAGATAAAAGAGCTGAAATACTCACCGCAAAAGTGTGAACCCAGCCTTAAAGTATTTTAAACATTATGTATTATGACATTATGATGTTGGATTGTATTATTGTATGTAATATTTACAGCACATTGCGATATGCAAAGAATAGGCGGGACATAAGGGAGAAAAAAGTTCTGAAGAATATCTGCAGTATATATCTATGTCTTTAGACATATAGATTTTGGCCTTTAAATAGCATTGAATATGGGGGATAAGATCTGAACAGGCCTCGGCCTGCAAAATACAATCTAAAATGGCGGCTGTAATGACAGAGTATGGCAGATAATATTTTAGCATTAGATGGGCTTCATTCTGCAAAATCCAACCAAAAATTGCCGCCGTAATGATACAGTACGGCGGACTTCTGTCCTCAGAATCTTACCCAAAATGGTCGCCGCGTCCACGTGACCACAAAATTCTATAAATAGGAAGTTTGGTATGCTCCAGTTGACATCAGCATGACGAAACCGGTAGGGCGGGGTTAGCACAGATCGCATCAGACTGAACAGTGTCCGCATTATAAGCATTTTAAACTGTATGAAATGTGAGTACCTTTCCACTCAATGTCTTAATAAACAGTGTTTTAAAAACGGTATCATACTATTGGGCATTTGCCTTTCTCCTTCTTCCATGGGTTATAACTGAAGCCATTGTTGCAGTGATAAGAGAAACGCCAGAGTGCCTCACAGTGGCAGAAACTGTGAATGCTCTATAGCCTTAGTGGGGGTGAAATATCTGGTGAGCGTAATCCAAATAAGAGCATGGATAGCCACGGTTGCTGTGATCACCATAAGAATACAACGTTTTTTTTTCACAATTAAGCACTAGTGATTTTTCAGCATACCCTATTTTTAAGATGAACTTTGCATTATTACCTTTTTAATATATTGACTTATTTTGCACATTGGACAATTCATTTCTAATTTATTTTGCACTTTGTACTTTTGCACGCATTTCAAGGCTGCGCGCTATTAGAATGAAGGATTAATATCAATATTTTTATTATTTTTATTCACATTATTTGCACAGCTTATCTTTTGCACATAGACAATTTGCACTTATATATGCACAGGTGCACTTTATACATATTAAACCATATATTTATTTACATTAGAACAGCGCTACATCTACTTTTCTATTCACATCTCTTATGTCACTTAGGTGGCAGTAATCCGTAGAGGCAGGAGTTCTTATATTTATTGCCTGCTGGTATTTATTCCATTGCGCGGGTTCACACACACTTATTCGATGATTTGTGACAAACAATGAGAGTCATAAAAAGAATCAAGTACATACAAATAATGGATACATTGTTAGCATAATAAATGTAGACAATGAACATAATAGTTTGTGTATACTTTTGACGGTGGAGGATTTGAATGCCAGGAGGACCACTGAAAAATATTTTGAAGTATAGCGATCCTGACTGAGGCTTCTTTAGCATCAGATGCTTGCAGTCAAGGACACCTATACAATTGGAGAAATTCGTTTTCTCCCAAAACTCATCGGCAACATCTTCCCAGAGGTCTTTGGTAGGCTCAGGCATTACTACTTCCTTCAACTCTACCCATATTGCCACACAGGTTTCCCTGGTTACCTTGGCCACCGTGGAGACACAAAGAGGTAGTAGTGGTGCAAAAACATAAGGGTTTGTTCTGTAGCAAGAAACTTAAAATAATATAAAAATTAAAATTTTTATTTTTTTTAAACATACAAAACATCTAAAAGTTAGACTGGAACACCTTTCTTGCACATTCAGCTCTACAGAATTACAGATGGGATGATCAGTAGAAGATGACAGTTATCAACCAAACCATGTACCATCTGTATATTAGATGCTTAACATGTTTCGCAGGGAAGACCACCGCTTCTTCAGGAGCTTGTAGTACAGTATTATTATAGAGCAAACATCATAAGAAATTAGAAAAAGAAAAAAAATAGCTACATAGTTCCAAAATAATGTAAAATAAATATATGGCAAAATCATGTGCATGCTATCTTACCCAGAACGACCGTTAACAAACTGCAGAGGATCCAAATGGGAGTACAAGTCTGCCCTGGCGAACATGGGACTCCCACAATAGGGGGAGAACATCCCTCAGTCTAGTAGAAGAGAGGTAAAGATAATAAAACCTGACCTCACAAAAGCTCTTTTAGAATAATGATCAAACATTCTCATAGACACACTCCTAAATCTTGTGGACAGCCTTCCCAGAAGAGTTGACTCTGCTATAGCTGCAAAGGGTGGGCCAACTCAATATTGAACCCTACGACTAAGACTGGGATGTCATTAAAGTTCATGTGCGTGTTAGGGCAGGTTTCCCAATACTTTTGATAATATAGTGTGTGTGTGTGTGTGTGTGTGTGTGTGTGTGTATGTATGTATGTATGTATGTATGTATGTATGTATATATATATATATATATATATATAATATTACAAAAAAACAAGTGTGTTCCATTGTGTGTGTGCATAATATATGATCTCTATCAGTGGCGGCCCGTCCATAGAGGGCGCATGGGCGCCGCCCCCCAAAGCTAAAAGGCAAAAAAAAAAGTAAAAAAAAAAATGTCCCTTTAACCAGTTAAGGACCGCCGCATGTACATTTACGTCGGCAGAATGGCACCGACAGGCACATCAACGTATATATACGTTGGTGCCTTGAGGGAGTTCGGGGGTCCGATCGGACCCCCCCCCCGTACATGCGGCGGTTCCTTTAGCTCCGGGAGCGATCCGGGATGAGGGGGCGGCTACTCGTTTTCAGCCACCCCCTCGCGATCGCTCCCAGCCAATGCACACGCCCGCCAGCCTCTTCCTGTGCTAAGTGTAAACACAGGAAGAGGGAAGTGCTGTGTTCCTCCTCGTGTCGGTCTTTTCGTCCGACGCTGAGGAGAGAACACATCACACAGTAAGTTGCACCTAACAGTACACTGACACAGGTACACATAGGCACACTTAACCCCTTCCTGTCACCGCCGATCGCCCCCCCCCAGTCCACTGTAACATTGTGTCACTGAATACAGTTATCATTTATTTCTGATAACTGCATTTAGTGTCAGTGTTGCAGTAAAAAGTGTCAGGGCAGTTAGTCTTAGCCCCCTTTAGGTCTAGGGTAGCCCCCTACCCCCCCCTAATAAAGGTTTAACCCCTTGATCACTGCCCTAGTTAACCCTTTCACCCCCTATTGCCAGTGTCACTAAGCGATCGATTTTCTGATCGCTGTATTAGTGTCACTGTTGCCGCTAGGCAGTTAGTTTTTTTTGAGGTTCGCCGCCAGGTTTATATAGCGCTAGGTACCCCCATAAATAAAGTTCTTAACCCCTGATTGCCCCTAGAGTTAACCCTTTCACTAGTGATCACCATATAAGTGTCACTGGTGACGCAGGTTAGCCAGTTAGTTATTTAGGTTTTTAGAAAGCGTTAGGTACCCCCATATATTACCATACAAAGGTTTTAACCCCCTGATTGCCCCTTAGTTAACCCTTTCACCAGTGATCACTGTATAAGTGTTACGGTTGACGCTGGTTAGTTAGTTTGCTGTTTATAGCATCAGCGCACCCGCCGTATATTACCCAATAAAGGTTTAACCCCCTGATCGCCCGGCGGGTGATTTAAATTAAATTTTAGCGCCAGTTAGGGTGTGCATCGCCCCAGGCAGTGTTCGGTTAGTGCCAGTAACGCTTACACCCACTCGCAAAGCATACACCCCCCTTAGTGGTATAGTATCTGAACAGATCTATACCTGATCTGATCAGATCTATACTAGCGTACCCAGCAGTTTAGGGTACCCAAAAACGCATTGTTAGCGGAATCAGTCCAGATACCCGCTAGCACTTGCGTTTTGCCCCTCTGCCCAGCCCAACCCACCCAAGTGCAGTATCGATCGATCACTGTCACTTCAAAAACACATCACACACAACTGCAGCGTTCGCAGAGACAGGCCTGATCCCTGCGATCGCTAACAGTTTTTTTGAAGCGTTTTCTACATTTGCCTTTCTATAGCCAGGTGCTTTTTTTACCCGTGAATCATCACCAGTCTACAACTAAATTTAGAGCCCAAAATGGCAAAGCGGATGTACAGTGGTGAAGAGGCTGTTAGGTTCATGTGCATGTCGTCAGATGATGATGAGGAGGTCACGCATCTGACAGATTCGGGCTCAGAATATGATCCTGTTTACGACAGCGGCTCCATGTCAGATAGCTCGGACGACAGAGTAGTGGTCCCTGCTAAGGCCAGGCGCACCCGACCCCGTTCTAAGGTTGTTGAGGAGCAAGAACCGCAGGACCCTTGTATGGAGCAGAGAGCGAGTACTAGCGCCGCTATTCCTTTTGGTGGATTGGCAAGCACCAGCGGCCTAGTACACCCTGGTCGTTCATCCAGCACTGCAGTATCACGTGGTGACGTGGCGAGTCCCATAAGTGCAGTTCAAGCTGGCGAGGTGGCAAGCACAAGTAGTGACCCGCTGCCACCAAGAAGAAAACAAAGACAGGCCCGTCGTGCCCATAGTGCCCTTCCTGCAGAATTCGCCTATCCTGATTGGGTCCCCACCACTTCTGCAGCACCCGTACTTCCCCCATTCACTGGCAAACCCGGAATTCAGGTGGATACAGCGAATTTTATGCCACTTGATTTTTATTCGCTGTATTTCACAGAAGATCTCTATAGATCTATTGTGGACCAGACTAATTTATATGCTGGTACCTACATCGCCGCTAATCCCCAGACCCTCCTTGCCAAAGAATGGAGACCTCTTACGGTTTCCGAATTTAAGTCCTTTCTGGGCCTTACCCTCAATATGGGCATACATACATTTCCTCAATTGCGCATGTATTGGTCCACAGAGCCAATTGACCAAATGCCCATATTCTCTGTTCACATGGCCAGGAAACGATACGAGGCGATCCTGCGGTTCCTGCATTTCAGCGACAATGCACTCTGTCGTCCACGTGGAGACCCTGAATTTGACCGGCTCTACAAAATTCGGCCCCTCATAAACCATTTCAACGAACGTTATGCAGCCTTGTTTAATCCCCAGCAAGTTGTCTGCGTTGACGAGTCCCTGGTTAAATTTGCTGGCCGCTTGTCTTTCAAGCAGTTCCTTCCCAGCAAGCGTGCCAGATACGGGGTCAAGCTCTATAAGCTCTGTGACAGGGCAACAGGCTACACATGGAGCTTTAGGATTTATGAGGGCAAAGATAGTCACGTAGAGCCGGAAGGATGCCCAGATTACATGGGGAGCGCTGGCAAGATTGTCTGGGACTTGGTGTCACCCTTATTCGGAAAGGGGTACCACTTGTATGTGGACAATTATTACAGCAGCGTGCCACTTTTTAGTCACTTGTTTGATCATCAGATTGGAGCATGTGGCACCGTGCGACCTAATCGCCGGGGCTTTCCCCAGCGGCTTGTAGATGCCCGTATAAAGCTGGGGGCGAGAGCCTGCTGCAGATGTAATAATTTGCTCGCTGTGAAGTGGCGGGACAATAAGAATGTTTTCCTTCTTACCACCCTTCACGCAGACACGACAGTACAAATTCGTACGGCGACTGGTGTTGTGGAGAAACCCCTCTGTGTCCACGAATATAACCAAAATATGGGAGGGGTGGACCTCAACGACCAGTTGATGGCGCCGTATCATATTGCCCGTAAATCGAGACGCTGGTACAAAAAAGTGTCTCTACATTTATTCCAATTGACTTTGCTGAATGCTTTTGTCTTATACAAAACTTCAGGACAGAATGTATCCTTCCTCCAATTCCAGAAGGATATCATCAACGGACTCCTGTATCCAGGCGGTTCTGTACCTCACCATCTCCTACCAAATGCAGTAAGCCGACTGCATGAGAGGCATTTTATATATGCCCTCGAGAGTACCCCTACCCAACGAGCCCCCCAAAGAAGATGTCGTGTCTGTAGCAAGTGCGGATTTAGGTGTGACACCCGTTATTTTTGTCCCCGATGTCCTGACGATCCTGGTCTTTGTATTGGTAAATGTTTTGAACGCTTCCACACAATAGTGAAGTATTAGCGTAGGGCAAAACATATCACAGGCTAGGCACACGTACACAGGGTCTCCCAAGATGCCATCGCATTTTGAGAGACCCAAACCTGGAACCGAAAAGTTGAACAGTTACAGTTACAAAAAAAAGTGTAAAAAAAAAAAAGTAAAAAAACACAAAAAAAATATAAAATAAAAAAAAAAAAAATAGTTGTCGTTTTTATTGTTCTCTCCCTCTCTATTCTCTCTCTATTGTTCTGCTCTTTTTTACTCTATTTTATTCTGCAAAGTTTTATTGTTATGTTTTTTCATGCTTGCTTTTCAGGTAAGTAATTTACTTTACTGTTTTCAGGTACGCCATTCAGCTGTTGAAAAATGTTTTATTTTTTACTATGTTTTTTTTATTGGTATTTGCTTTGCAGGTATGGTATGATCTTACTGTTATACTGTAATGTTACTTTGTTTGTTACATTTGCTTAGCAGGTACGCCATTCAGTTGCAGCGCGGATTTATTTAGCGTGACAGCAACAGCGTTTGCTCCCACGATATATATAAAGCTGCGACTCCAACGCTGTAGGAGGTGATTTCACCACCACAGTCCAAAAAAGAGCATATACGCCGAAGCATGGGGGCATTAGGGGCGGAGGAGCGATTTTGCTCCTAATGCCGCGTACATATGGTTGACCCACCTACGGAGGCCTTACCCGTGGAAAAGTCTGACCATGTGTACACGGCATAGAAAAGTCCGACCGTGTGTACACGGCATAGAAAAGTCCGACCGTGTGTACGCGGCATAACTTTTTTGCGGGAGGATGCCCCCATGCTTCGGCATATATAAATTCACTCCTCACTACCTATCACAGTTTCGAAGGCCATAAAATGTCAAAATAGCACAAAAAAAAAAACAAATGACCCCATTTTGGAAAGTAGACACCCCAAGGAAACTACTGAGAGGCATGTTGAGTCCATAGATTTTTTTTTTTTTTGTCCAAAGTGATTGAATAATGACAAAAAAATAAATCAAAAATCAAAAATGTGTCACTAAATGATATATTGCTCACACATGCCATGGTTATATGTGGAGTTGCACCCTAAAATACATTCTGCTGCTTCTCCTGAGTACGGGGATACCACATGTTTGGGACTTTTTGGGAGCCTAGCCGCGTACGGGACCCCGAAAACCAAGCACCGGCTTCAGCATTTCTAAGGACGCAAATTTTTGATTTCACTCCGCACTACCTATCACAGTTTCGAAGGCCATAAAATGCCAAAATGGCACAAAACCCCCCCAAATGACCCCATTTTGGAAAGTAGACACCCCAAGCTATTTGTTGAGAGGCATATTGAGTCCATGGAATATTTTTTTTTTTGCCCCAAGTGATTGAATAATGACCAAAAAAAAAAATAAAAAAAAAAAATGTACAAAACATTGTCACTAAATGATATATTTCTCACACATGCCATGAATATATGTGGAATTGCACCCCAAAATACATTCTGCTGCTTCTCCTGAGTACGGGGATACCACATGTGTGGGACTTTTTGGGAGCCTAGCCGCGTATGAGACCCCGAAAACCAATCACCGCCTTCAAGATTTCTAAGGACATAAATTTTTGATTTCACTCACACAAATCTTGAAGGCAGTGCTTGGATTTCGGGGCCCCGTACGCGGCTAGGCTCCCAAAAAGTCCCACACATGTGGTATCCCTGTACTCAGGAGAAGCAGCAGAATGTATTTTGGGGTGCAATTCCACATATGCCCATGGCATGTGTGAGAAATATATCATTTAGTGACAAAGTTTTGTAATTTTTTTTTTTTGGTCATTATTCAATGACTTGGGACCAAAAAAATAAATATTCCATGGACTCAACATGCCTCTCAGCAAATAGCTTGGGGTGTCTTCTTTCCAAAATGGGGTCATTTGGGGGGGTTGTGTGCCATCTTGGCATTTTATGGCCTTCAAAACTGTGATAGGTAGTGAGGAGTGAAATCAAAAATGTATGCCCTTAGAAAGCCTGAGGCGGTGATTGGTTTTCGGGGCCCCGTACGCGGCTAGGCTCCCAAAAAGTCCCACACATGTGGTATCCCCGTACTCAGGAGAAGCAGCAGAATGTATTTTGGGGTGCAATTCCACATATGCCCATGGCATGTGTGAGAAATATATCATTTAGTGACAAAGTTTTGTAATTTTTTTTTTTTGGTCATTATTCAATGACTTGGGACCAAAAAAAAAAATATTCCATGGACTCAACATGCCTCCCAGCAAATAGCTTGGGGTGTCTTCTTTCCAAAATGGGGTCATTTGGGGGGGTTGTGTGCCATCTTGGCATTTTATGGCCTTCGAAACTGTGATAGGTAGTGAGGAGTGAAATCAAAAATTTGCGCCCTTAGAAATGCTGAAGGCGGTGCTTGGTTTTTGGGGTCCCGTACGCGGCTAGGCTCCCAAAAAGTCCCAAACATGTGGTATCCCCATACTCAGGAGAAGCAGCAGAATGTATTTTGGGGTGCAATTCCACATATAACCATGGCATGTGTGAGCAATATATCATTTAGTGACAACTTTTTGTAAACATTTTTTATTTTATTTTTTTTTGTCATTATTCAATCACTTGGGACCAAAAAAAATATTCAATGGACTCAACATGCCTCTCAGCAGTTTCCTTGGGGTGTCTACTTTCCAAAATGGGGTCATTTGGGGGGGTTTTGTACTGCCCTGCCATTTTAGCACCTCAAGAAAAATAAAAGCTGTGTAAATTCCAGAAAATGTACCCTAGTTTGTAGACGCTATAACTTTTGCGAAAACCAATAAATATACACTTATTGCGATTTTTTTTACTAAAGACATGTGGCTGAATACATTTTGGCCTAAATGTTTGACTAAAATTTAGTTTATTCGATATTTTTTACTTGTTGTTATAAGAAAAATCTTTTTTTTTCAAAATTTTCGGTCTTTTTCCGTTTATATCGCAAAAAATAAAAATCGCAGAGGCAATCAAATACCATCAAAAGAAAGCTCTATTTGTGGGAAGAAAAGGACGCAAATTTCGTTTCGGTAGAACATTGCATGACCGCGCAATTACCAGTTAAAGCAGCGCACTGACAAATTGTAAAAACACCTTGGGTCTTTAGCCTGCATATTGGTCCGGGTCTTAAGTGGTTAAAAAAAAAAAAGCAAAAAAGGTCTTTCAATTCAATGGGGTCGGGGGGCTCTGGCCCCAGTGCAGTATGGAAACGTCATGCAATTCCAATCCCGCGATTGCAGGTGAGACGCTACATTCGCTGAGTTTTGTGTGGATTAGAGGCGCTCGGGGAATAGCCCCAGCACTCTCATTGGGTCAGTCTTCTGGCTGTCTAGCTATCTGACCAATTAGCACCCTCTGTAGGACTTGGGAGGTGCTTTCCCTGGCAGCCGTCACTTTCACTTTCTGTTCCAGTACTAGGATGTCGGCTCCATGAGGCAAGGTGATAGGAATGTTTCTTTGCTCCACAGACCAAGGATTACAGTAAGTGCCTTTATTTCCCAGTTACAGGAACAATCTCCAGTAAGGAGATAGCATATCTGACAGTCAGAGTATTGAGTCTGTATCTCACGCTGCTGCTCCCCCCCCTCCTCCCCTTTAGGCAGTCTGCTTCGGGTGTCTCTTGTCTTACATGCAGTAACTCATGGCATGGCAGCTACTGTGTGAGACACTGTGATAAGAAGATGGGTGTGTTTCACAGCAACAGGTTGTTTTAAAATATGTAAAAAAAAGGGGAAGGAGATGGCGTGCACGTAAGGACGTGACGCGCCTCAAGGTGGGAGGGACCGGGGAACGTGGAACGCTGGGAGCGAGGACGGAGGAGACGCCGTAGCCCTGGAGAGCTGAGCGCACGGAGGATCCGAGGAGAAGCGGCGGTTGATGTCCCTGCCATTCGACCGGAATACGGCCACCGACACCACCAGTCCGATCCGGGAACTGCAGCGCAACGGCCTGGATGTCAGCCCAGGCACCCAGCAGTACGGCATGAAGCTGGGGAGTTAATCCCCTTTACCTCCATCTCCACCCCTGAAGCACCTACCTCAAACACCGACGACCGCATCCCTGCAGACAAGAGTGACTATCAGCCCAGGATGCATATAGGCTGCAGGCAGTCGAAGAAGCAGGTATCTTCCTGGGATGAGCAGGTAATATATAAGACCTGTAGTACAGTGACCAGCTGCAGAAGGTATGGTGTTTAACTAACTATGCAGATGAAAATAAAGGCTGTTTCTGCTAAGGACATTATGTTTTATCATAACATACTATGATTACACACTCTGAGACATATGTGTACCCTCACTGTTCAAGTACGTTACCTGGTGGCATACCTCCTTGTTGTTGTTAAAGTTATGGACGGAGTTTTCTCACTGAAGTAAATCGGATTGAGAGCTTAAGCCCAGCTGGGGGTCCCAATGGTGCTATTTGGAGATTAAAATATAATGAGCGGCAATCTCTAAATAGGGATCCATCTGGTTTCTCTTATATTCCAGTATTTTCCCCACAACCGGTGGTTTAGGAGGATAAATAAAGTGTTGTCACTAAATGAAAAAATAAAAAGGGAATGAAAGAACGCTTCTCACGGTAGATAAACCTGCAATTTTAGGTCAATATACAGATTCCTGGAAAGTGTGAAAAGCCTGTGTCATTAGAAGTGAACCCCGATATCACAGGCTGGGCAACAGAGAGACAGATTTCCTGGGGGGGGAGAGATGGGGTGCCCCACGTAGAGAAAACGATTGAAATTCTTTGGGCGAGCTACACCCTCGAGCTATACCCCCCGGGTCCAACCTAGTTGACCAGAGGGGTGGGTGCTCGTACCCCGAGAAAGCACTGGTGTCACGTACCTGGTGGACGAGCCCGACGTGCAAGGAGTGGCTGCCCTTACTCCTCTGATCCCGGGACCCCTGGTAGAGTGGACAGGGGGTGCGGGAGTGCAGAGTCGCACGAGCGCCGGTTGCAGCGCAGGTGCTGGGCCGGAAGGCTTCAGAAGGCTTCAGTGCTGCGTAGAGTAGCAAGTGTGGACTGTAGCTGCTGGCGGCAGGTGAAGACGACTGGAGACACAGGAATCACCAGAGCGGGGAGGTGTACCGTAGTCCAGTGGAGGTAAGTCCCAGCAGGAGAGTCCAAGGCCGGCTAGCGGGTCAGGTGCAGGTGTAGTAGGCAAGGCAGAGTAGGAGTCAGACCGGGTCGACAACAGACTGGCAGCAGCGGCTAAGGGGGTCAGGCAGGCGGATCGTCAGGCAGGCAATAGGTCAGGGCAGGCGGAAGGCAAGCGGAGTCAGGAACAGGCCGGGTTGTCAGGAACAGATTCAGGTAGGCTAGATACAGATAGTCTCAGGAACTGCTGTAGACCGGACAGCAAGAGGCAAACGCTGACAGCGAGTTTAAATGTCCTTTTTTGGCGCCAGAATGACGTTCGCGCGATGCGCGCGTACCGTTGCCGCGAATGCGCGCGCGCCCGCTCCCGTCGCAATGCCGTGAACGCGCGCGCGCCACTGCCGCGAATGCGCGTGTCCCAATCGCGCTGACGCGCCGCTAGCGCCATCTGGTGGCCGAAGCTGTTCATGACATTGCCCCCCTCCAATGGGCAGCCTCCGGATGCCCAACCGGGATATTTCCAGCGGGTGGGAGTCTTTAAATGACTGGATTAGTCTTTCAGCGTGTATATTGTCCTCCGGTTCCCATGAATTCTCCTCGGGTCCATACCCTTTCCATTTGACGAGGAATTGAACTTGGTTGCGTCTTTTCCTGCAATCCAGGATGGATTCAACCTCAAATTCCTCCTCGCCGTCTACTAGGACCGGCTCCGGCGGACCTGTGTTCCTCTCAGGAAAGGAATCAGAAACGACTGGTTTAAGCAGGGCCACATGGAAGACCGGGTGAATGCGGAAGTTTTCTGGCAACTCAAGTTCGTAGGCAACCTCATTTATCTTCCTCTTGACAGGAAAAGGGCCCACAAACCTAGGGCCTAGTTTCTTCGAGGGGCATGCAAGTTTTAAATTCAGGGTAGACAGATAAACCTTAGTTCCAGGTTCCAGGTTGAGTTCCCCTCTTCTTTTCTTGTCAAAGATTTCTTTATTACGCTCTTGTGTCTTAGTCATTGTCTCCTGCAGGATCTTATTATTTGTGTCAAAGAAGGTCAGAGTTTCCTGGACGGCGGGTACCGAACACTCCGGGACGGAATTGGACAAGAACAAGGGATGGAAGCCGTAGTTCGCATAGAAGGGCGATTGTTTGGTGGCAGAGTGGACGGAATTATTGTATGCGAATTCCGCCAGGGGTAGCAAGGACACCCAATCTTCCTGCGAGAAGGAGGAGAAGCATCGAAGATACTGTTCGAGTGTCTGATTCGTTCTCTCTGTCTGCCCGTTTGATTGCGGATGGTACGCTGATGAGAACGATAGACCAATCTTGAGACTGCTGCAAAGTGCCTTCCAAAACCTGGAGGTGAATTGCACCCCTCGATCAGACACGATGTCCACAGGAACACCGTGAAGCCTAACCACTTCCTTGATAAAGGCTTTGGCCGTCTCCGGGGCAGAGGGTGTACCCTTCAAAGGTATAAAGTGTGCCATCTTTGAGAGTCTGTCTACTACCACAAAGACAGTGGTGAAACCCTCTGACGGGGGAAGCTCCACAATGAAATCCATGGAGATCATTCTCCATGGTCTTTCTGGTACTGGTAGCGGTTTCAGGAGTCCCCAGGCTCTGAGCTTGCTCCCCTTGTTTCGAGTGCACGTGGTGCAAGATTCCACATAGTCCCTGCAATCCTTCAGGAGCTGGGGCCACCAAAAGGAGCGTTGCAGGAGTTCTGAAGTTTTGTGTACCCCAAAATGGCCCGCCAGCTTGTGGTCATGGCAAGAACTCAGGACACTGACCCGTAGGTCTTCAGGTACGAAGATCTTGTCCTGATGCCAAAGTAAACCGTCCCTAGATTGTAGTTCCAGACTTGAAGAAGGGGAAATCCCAGCAGAGGCTTGCCTGATTTGGGGCAATAGGTCCCTTTGTAGTAACAGGAAATTTCCTGATGGCAGGATGGTATCCGGGGGGTTGGGAAACTCTGAGCTGCCATACATGCGGGATAGAGCGTCAGGCTTAGTATTCTTGGACCCTGGTCTGTAAGTGATGTGAAAGGAAAACCTTGTAAAAAAAAGTGCCCACCTGGCCTGGCGCGGTTTAAGTCTCTTGGCCGCCTTCAAGTATTCCAGGTTCTTGTGGTCTGTGTAAATCAAGATTGGGTGCGCTGCGCCTTCCAGGAGGTACCGCCATTCCTCCAGAGCGGCCTTTATTGCCAACAGTTCTCGGTCCCCTACATCATAATTTCTCTCAGCTGCTGACAGTTTACGGGAAAAGAAGGCGACAGGGTGTAAGAGAGCCTTGGGACCCTGTCTTTGAGATAGCACTGCCCCGACCGCCGTTTCGGAAGCATCTACTTCTAAGATGTAGGGCAGGTTTGCATCGGGATGCCTGAGGACGGATGCAGAGGTGAACAAGTCTTTCAGAGCTTCAAAGGCCGCCTGGGCTTCTGGTGTCCAGCGGAACCGGGTAGTCTGTTTAGTTAGATCGGTTATTGGAGAAATTATGCTGGAGAAGGCCCTGATGAACTTCCTGTAGAAATTCGCAAAGCCGACGAAACGCTGAACGCCCTTCTTGTCTACAGGCGCTGGCCAATCACGGATTGCGGAGACCTTCTTGGGATCCATTTCCACCCCCTTTACTGAGATTATGAGCCCCAGGAATTGTATGCTCGAGCGTTCGAACTCGCATTTCTCAGGCTTGGCATAAAGTCCGTGAGCTCGGAGTCGCTCGAGCACGTTTTTGACATGTTCCCGATGTTTCTCCAGGGAAGGGGAGAAAATTAAGATATCGTCCAAGTAAACGATCACAAAGAGGTCGAGGAAGTCTCTGAAGATGTCATTCACAAAGTGTTGGAACGTCGCTGGGGCGTTACAAAGTCCGAAGGGCATAACTAAATATTCGAAGTGTCCGAAACGGGTACGGAAGGCGGTCTTCCACTCGTCCCCTTCACGTATGCGGACCAAGTTGTAGGCCCCGCGGAGATCTAATTTAGTAAAGATGACCGCGGCCCCCAGACGTTGGAACAGTTCAGGTACCAAGGGCAGCGGGTACCGATTTTTGATGGTGATTTTGTTGAGTTCCCGGTAATCCACACAGGGACGAAGAGAGTGGTCTTTCTTTTCTACAAAGAAGATCCCTGCTCCCGCTGGTGATGTGGACGGGCGGATGAACTTCTTTCTTAGACTGTCCTCAATGTAGGTCTTCAAAGTCTCAAGTTCAAGACCCGTTAAGGGAAAGATCCTACCGAAAGGGACTTCGGCCCCCGGGAGGAGTTCAATGGGGCAGTCGTAGGACCTATGAGGCGGAAGGGTCTCTGCTCCCTTCTTACTGAAGACATCCAGGTAGTCGTGGTAAATTTCAGGGACAGATTGGCGGGTTTCAGCATCAGAGTCCATGCAGAGTAAGGACGGAGGCGGAGATACTACTTGCAGGCAGTGCTGTTGGCAATAAGGAGATTGGAAGCTGATCTCTCCCGTGGTCCAGTTGACCCGTGGATTGTGGACCTGTAGCCACGGCAAGCCCAGTATGACAGGGAACAGGGGGGAGTCAATCACATCCAGGCACAGTAGTTCATGGTGATTGCCAGCGATGGTGGTGGCTAAAGGCTGGGTTTCTCGGGTAACCGGTCCGGATCTTAACGTGGAGCCATCAGCTAAGTATACAGAGAGTCCAGTAGCCCTAGGGCGAAGAGGGATCTGATGTCTGGAGGCGAAGGCTTGATCCAAAAAGCAGCTGCAGGCTCCTGAATCAATAATGGCGCTGACTTGGATAGTCCTTTCTGGAAGCTGGAAGAAAACGGGAACAGCTAGGTGAGTGGAATTGCCTGGGAGAATAGGTAAGTGAACAGATGACGTGGACAGACACTTACGGAGCTTTGCGGGACAGGTCCTCACGTAGTGGCCAGCTTCCCCGCAATACAGACACAAGTTGTTGGCCCTGCGGCGTTGGCGTTCCTCAGGGGTGAGGGAAGGACGGAGGAGGCCTAATTGCATCGGCTCAGAGGTCTCAGGGGCAGATGAGGCAGTCGGAGTTGGTAGAGCTGGATTGGAAACGGTCGGTACCCGTGGCATCATCCAGACAGGGCGAGATGGGGCCGTGGCTCTTTCAGTTCTGCGCTCCCTCAGGCGTCGGTCAATCTGAATGGTCAGGTTAATTAACGCTTCCAATGTTCCTGGGACTCCTACCCGGGCCAGTTCGTCCTTGAGTGATTCGGAAAGACCTAGGCGGAACTGGTAACAGAGGGCCGCATCATTCCACCTTGTATCCGAACTCCATCTGCGGAATTCGGACACGTAGTCCTCAGCTGGTCGGCGACCCTGCTGTAGAGCGTGCAGGGCAGCTTCCGCGGAGGCGGTCTGATGAGGATCTTCATATAGTAAGGACATAGCCTGAAAGAAGGTGGTCAGGTCATCAAGTGCAATGTCCTTTTGTTCCATCAGGCGATGGGCCCAGGCTTGCGGTTCGCCCGAAAGCAGTGTGATGACAAAACCGACTTTAGTAGCTTCTAGGGAGAAAGTCCGTGGCTGTAGGGCGAAGTAAAGTTCGCAAGCATTGCGGAAAGCCCGATATTTGCTACGTTCTCCGGAGAACCTTTCTGGCGTAGGAACTTTTGGTTCAGGTGGCAGCATGATGACAGAGGGAGACGTGGATGTGCCGGAAGCAGCAGAGGTGGAGGCGGGAGCAGATAACGCCTGGACGCGATTTTCCAAACGCGTGTAGCCCTCTTGCAGGGTACGGACTGCTTGGGTCAGTCCATCCAGGTGGCGACAAAGTTCCTGCATAGGATCCACTCCCTGCGCGGGCTCGGTCATGGCTGTCCGGTACTGTCACGTACCTGGTGGACGAGCCCGACGTGCAAGGAGTGGCTGCCCTTACTCCTCTGATCCCGGGACCCCTGGTAGAGTGGACAGGGGGTGCGGGAGTGCAGAGTCGCACGAGCGCCGGTTGCAGCGCAGGTGCTGGGCCGGAAGGCTTCAGAAGGCTTCAGTGCTGCGTAGAGTAGCAAGTGTGGACTGTAGCTGCTGGCGGCAGGTGAAGACGACTGGAGACACAGGAATCACCAGAGCGGGGAGGTGTACCGTAGTCCAGTGGAGGTAAGTCCCAGCAGGAGAGTCCAAGGCCGGCTAGCGGGTCAGGTGCAGGTGTAGTAGGCAAGGCAGAGTAGGAGTCAGACCGGGTCGACAACAGACTGGCAGCAGCGGCTAAGGGGGTCAGGCAGGCGGATCGTCAGGCAGGCAATAGGTCAGGGCAGGCGGAAGGCAAGCGGAGTCAGGAACAGGCCGGGTTGTCAGGAACAGATTCAGGTAGGCTAGATACAGATAGTCTCAGGAACTGCTGTAGACCGGACAGCAAGAGGCAAACGCTGACAGCGAGTTTAAATGTCCTTTTTTGGCGCCAGAATGACGTTCGCGCGATGCGCGCGTACCGTTGCCGCGAATGCGCGCGCCCGCTCCCGTCGCAATGCCGTGATCGCGCGCGCGCCACTGCCGCGAATGCGCGTGTCCCAATCGCGCTGACGCGCCGCTAGCGCCATCTGGTGGCCGAAGCTGTTCATGACAACTGGGTTCAAAAAATTTCTTCTTTTTTTTTTCTTTTTTTGGACATTATTGTCTAAAATTAATATAATCGGGAAAAAAGAAAGGAGAAGAAAAGAGAAAAAGGAAAGAGAGAAATAAAAAGGGGGAGAGAGGGATAGGCCCTACCTAAGGCTTATATACATAGCTAGTTATTTTGAACTAAAGACCTAATGGAAAAGGCCCCCTATAGAAGAAAGTAACCAAGAGGGGTACGGCAGAGGTCAGAGAAAAGGCCCAACGGGATTACTGGGCAACTTCCCCCCCCCCCCTTAGGGTCAAAAACCCCGCCCACTTTTAATCTGTCCCCCGACTGGATATTTAAAAAAAAAAAAAGAAGTGAGAATTTGAAGCCGAAGTGGAAGGGAAGATAACAGGTTGCCAAACTGGGGAAAAGAATCAGAAAAGTGAAGGATACTGGGGTAGATTCATGTAGAGATCCGACGGTGTATCTACTGATACACCGTCGTATCTGTGTGATCCGACGCTCGGATCTATGCGACTGATTCCTCGAATCAGGTTCCGCATAGATCTCCCTTAGAGCTGACAGGTGTAAATGAGTTACACTGTCGGATCTTAGGCTGCAATCTCCCGCCGTCCGCTAGGTGGCGCTTCAGTTATTATACGCGACGAATATGCAAATGAGGAGAACCGCCGATTCAGAATCGAATGCCCGGCCGTCGTTTTTTTTTTACGTCGTTTGCGTTCGGCTTTTTCCGGCGGATCGTTACCCCTGCTATATGCGGGGTAAGTGCGGCGGATCCTATGTTAAGTATGGCCGTCGTTCCCGCGTCGAGTTTTGAATTTTTTACGTCGTTTACGTAAGTCGTTCGGGAATACGGCCATACGTTAATAGCGTTAACGACGAAAACAATGACGTCCTTGCGACGTCATTTAAAGCAATGCACGCTGGGAAATTTAGCCGGCGGCGCATGCGCAGTACAATCGGCGCGGGGACGCGCGTGATTTAAATAGTAAGGGGGTGGGTAATGGGGGAGGGAAGCGGGAGGGGTAGGGGGTGGAAGGACCCATTTCACCTAATTTGAAAAAAGAAAAACGGAAGAGGTTAAACCCGGAAATAAAGCAAAAGGGGCAAAACAAGATAGGATGCCGATAATAAAATGTGTATCATATAACGTAAAAGGCCTTAATTGCCCTGCTAAGAGGCATAGAATTCTAAAAGAATTGAAAAGAATTAAAACGGACATAGCGTTTATACAAGAAACACACCTTACCCTAGAAACTAACATTAAGTTATATTCGACTGATTTTCCTATTTGGTTCTATGGGGACACGGTATCAAAACGTGCGAGGGGCGTAGCTATAGGGATAGCCAAGGGGGTTAGATTCCAGTTGATTGAAAGATTAACAGACCCAAGGGGAGATTTCTCTTCCTAAAAGGGAAACTAGAAGAGATGGAATGTACCCTAGTAAATATCTATTCCCCCAATACACAACAGATAAAATACCTATTGGAAATTCTAGGAAAGTTAAGAGACTTCAAAAAAGGTAGGATTATCTTGGGCGGGGATTTGAACCTTTGCATAGATCCAACAGTAGATAAGACCGCTAGGACGGGTGGGACAAATAGTACTCAGCTAACAAAGCTAAAGAACAGCCTACACAGAAATCAACTAGTAGATACATGGAGAATTCTAAACCCAGAGACACGAGATTATACCTTTTACTCCCCTGTACACAGATGCTATTCTCGCATCGATTATTTCCTAGTTGATCATTGCCTATTGGAAAAACTGATCGAGGCAAAGATAGAACCTAGGACTATATCGGACCATGCCCCAATAAGCATCTGCTTAAATATTGTAGGAAATCAGAAACCACCCCAAATATGGAGACTTAATGAGGATTTAGTACTAGACGATACAAGCTTAACTAGAATTAAAAAGGAATTGGAGGAATACTTCAAGATAAATGATACTAACGAAATATCAAAAGCTACACTATGGGATGCCCACAAGGCCCTGATTAGAAGTATTTTTATATCAGAAGGAGTAAGGAAAAAAAAAGAGAAGAGTCTCCTAAAGAATAAAGTGATTGCGGACATATTTAAATTAGAACAAGAACATAAAAGAGATGAAAAACGACAAGAACTATACCATGAATTAGTCAATAAACGAAATGAACTGAAAACAATACTATTCCAAGAAACAAAAAGAGAATTCCAGATAATTGCTAAGGAAAGATACTTGGGGGGCAATAAAATTAGTAAACACTTGGCCAGAATGATACAGAAAAAGAAAACCAGGAATTATATTGACAAAATCAAAAATAAGCAAGGATAGGTGATTTATACAACAAAAGACATAGCTGAAACTTTCCGTGATTATTATTAGGACTCATATGCGGTGAAACAGAAAAAATGGGAAAAAGGGGAGAAAAAAAACAAAACCCTAGATTTTCTACAAGAAGCAGGACTTTTAACAGTTAACCCAAATGACGCGGTAGTAATGGATAGACCATTCACAGAAAATGAAATACAAATAGCCTTATCAAACACAGCAGCAGGAAAAAGCCCAGGCCCAGATGGCCTCACTTCACTATATTATAAAAAATGTAAAGAGATACTGTTACCACGTCTGTGCCAATATTTTAATGGCATAGGAGAGGGTTACACTTTTAGTAGAGAAGCCGCTGAGGCAACCATTACCCTAATTCCAAAGGAAGGTAAGGATGCTAAAATATGCTCGAGCTATCGGCCAATATCTTTGTTAAACACAGACCTAAAACTGTTTGCAAAGGTATTGGCCGAGAGAGTAAAACCAGAGATGGCGAGGCTGATTCACCCCGACCAGACAGGATTCATTCAAGGAAGGGAAGGGAGAGACAACGGGGTAAGGGCACTTCTTCTACATAAAATGAGGGGAAGTGGGCACCCCGGTCTACTCCTGTCGATCGACGCTGAAAAAGCGTTCGACAGGGTAGACTGGGGGCTCATGTTACAAACCCTGGAAACTCTGGGTTTTGGGAAGAGGATGTTGGAATGGATTGGAGCCCTATACCAAGCCCCAACTGCCAGGATAAAAATCAATGGGGCCCTGTCCTGCCCTTTTACAATGAAGAATGGTAGCAGACAGGGGTGCCCCCTTTCACCACTATTATTTGTCCTATCTTTGTAACCCCCTTATCAAAAATACGTAAATGTCGGAAAATAGAAGGAATCACGATAGGCGATGACGAGCATAAATTATCGGCTTTTGGGGATGATGTGCTCTTCTATATAACCAATCCCAAAACCTCAATTCCAAATTTATTAGACTTATGTAGACAATATGGAGATATCTCTAATTTTAAATTCAACATCAATAAAACAGAAATACTTAACGTAAATGTACCTAAAAAAGATGTACAAATTTTTAAATTAGAATATAAATTCCCATGGGTGAAAGAACTTAAATATCTTGGCATCTACTTAGCAAGCACAAGGAAAAAAACTCTATGAAACTAATTACATCCCTCTGTTAGATGAAATTAAGAAGGAAATTACCAGAATAAAAAACAGACCAATCTCATGGATAGGACGAATAAATGTCTGTAAAATGGTATTGGTACCTAAGATCTTATATAAGATGCAGATGATCCCCATTAAACTCCCAAAACAACTGTTTCGAATCTTGAAAAACCTGATTATGAACTATATATGGGGAAATAAAAAAACATAGGATTTCATTTCAAACTCTAAAACAAACAAAAAATAAGGGGGGACTGGCCGTCCCAGATATCAAAAAATATTATGATGCAATTATCCTGTCGAGAGTAGTGGAATGGGCCAGACTTAACAAAGAAAAAAGATGGGTCAGTGTAGAAAAAGCACTAACAAAGGTGAGATTAGATAAAGTAATATGGAACCCCCACAATTTAGGGCTGTAGACATCGACACACACAAAATAACAAAAAATGCACTTAAAAAAAAATAAAAAAATTAAAAAATGGGCATTCAGACAGGGAAGAGGTTACAAAACATTACTGTATGGGAGAGAGAGAGAGAGAGAGAGAGAGAGCATGGTCTGTGGGGGGAGGTGAGCACATTGCCAACTCCATCAGATTACAGGATAATTCATCCTCACTGACTCAGGGGCCAATGTAACTAATGTGAGTCCTGCTGGATCCCCTCCCCCTCTGTATATAGTGTGCTGTGTTCTCTGTATGTATTGTATCTATGTACTGTGTGTTCTTTGTATGTATTGTATGTACTGTGTGCTCTGTGTATGTTCTGTACAGTGCGTTCTGTGTATGCACGGTATGTTCTGCGTATGTACTGTGTATGTTCTGTGTATGTTCTATGTATGTACTGTGTGTTCTGTGTATGTACTGTGTGTTCTGTGTATGTACTGTTTGTTCTGTGTATGCACTGTGTATGTACTGTGTATGTTCTGTGTGTTCTGTGTATGCACGGTATGTTCTGTGTATGTTCTGTGTCTGCACGGTATGTTCTGTGTATGCACGGTATGTTCTATGTATGTTCTGTGTATGCACGGTATGTTCTATGTATGTTCTGTGTATGTACTGTGTGTTCTGTGTATGCACGGTATGTTCTGTATATGCACAATGTGTTCTGTGTATGTTCTGTGTATGTTCTGTGTGTTCTGTGTATGTTCTGTGTGTTCTGTGTATTTGCATTGTGTGTTTTGTGTGCTCTGTGTATTGTGTGTTCGGGTATTGGGAGCCGTGACAGAAGAGGATGGTCAGGTAAGGACCTGGAGGGATTTGCGCCCCCCAAAATATTTTATCACCAGCCGCCACTGATCTCTATCCTTCTTTTTTTTCCTGTGAAATCTGTGTTACCCTTTAAAGACTGTGCAGCACATTTAGGCTGTCATATGAGGCAAAGGACAGTGCAATACAGCGCAATGGCATGCATGCTATGCAGCATGTGGAATAGGTCATAGATATTTGGAAAGAGCACCGTGGTGTTCCTCAGTGAAACACGTTGAGCATCTAATATACAGATGGTATATGGTTTGCTTGATAACTGTTGATCATAATGCCGCGTACACATGATCAGTCAATCCGATGAGAACGGTCTGATGGACCGTTTTCATCAGACCAAATCGATCGTGTGTGGGCCCCATCGTTTATTTATCCATCGGTTAAAAAATTTGAAACTTGTGGATACCTAACCGGTAGAAAAAAAACGATCGTTTGTAGGCACGTCCATCGGTTAAAAATCCACACATGCTCAGAATCAAGTCGACGCATGCTTAGAAGCATTGAACTTTATTTTTTTCAGCACGTCGTTGTGTTTTACGTCACCGCGTTCTGACACGATCTGTCACGACTGACCATCAGTCAGCTTCATCGGTTAACTGATGGAAAAATCCATCAGACCTTTCTCATTGGAAAGGGGCATTAGTGTTTGTAATTCTGTACAGCTGTATGTGCAAGAATGGTTGATAACTTTTAGATTTGTTGTCTTTTTTCTCTATTCAATAGAACATAGATACCACTTCTATGGGCCAGATTCACGAACACTTGCGCTGGAGTATTTGGATATGCGCCGCGTAACTGTGCTGATGCGCCGACGTTTCTATGTGCCCGTACCCACCAAACTAGATGCGCCCAATAACGGCTCATTTGCGACCGGCGGAACGTTCCGACGCCAGAGTATCGTCAGCGTTTATTTTCGCTGGGCGCATCAGTCGCGCCCATTGATTTCCCCTGCAAATATGCAAATGAGGGATTTTTCACAATTCACGAACGGATTAGCACCATACGCTGGCTACATGCGCCGCGCGTATCTGATCCGTCCGGCGCAAAGTTATTTCTACAAAAGGCTGCTTTATCTTTACTCCAGACGGTCACAGGTCAGCAGGAGAGCAGCTACAGCAGCGTTACCGACGATAGGAGCTAGCTGAGCACCCCCACTTGCAAGGACAACACCTCTGTGTGCCAACATGCCAGGGGCACTCGTGGTCCTAGAACTACTGATGGGTCCCCTGGAACCAAGAAGGCGGGCACGTGAGAGGATATACCGCACACGTATGAGCCTCTTTGGCATGGGGGATGAGGAGGTGTATCGCCTATTCAGATTCAGCCCAGATGCAATACTTGAACTAACCACAACCCTGCAGGATGACATCACCAGCAAGACACACCGCTCACAAGCAGTGCAGCCACTGGTGAAGGTCCTGGCAACACTCCATTTCCTTGCAAGTGGATCATTCCAGCGTACAAGTGGAGTGGTGGCTGGGATGTCACAGTCCTCCATAAGCAGATGTGTGCACCAGGTTGTCCCTGCAATCCTCAGACGCATGTCCAACCAGTTCATCAGACCCACCACTGAGGAGCTGCGGCAGAAGGCAATGACAGATTTCTACAACATTGCCAGATTCCCACGCACTGTGGGGGCCATTGATTGCACACATGTGGCCCTACAGCCCCCCAGTGCCACAGAGCACATATACCGCAATCGGAAGCATTGGCATTCCATCAACGTACAGGTGATAGCCGATGCCCAACGCCTCATATGGCACGTCCGTGCCAAACACCCCGGGTCCAGCCATGACAGTTTCATATACAATCAGAGCCCCATCCCAGCAGAATTTAACCAGAACATGTATGGGGACAGCTGGCTGGTTGGTGAGTGACATGGGAGTCAGGCATGACTATCCCCTCCCGTGATGCACAACAGAAATCGCACATGCATGACTAACATTCTCCTGTCTTTTACCTTACAGGTGACTCTGCATATGCATTGGGACCCCATCTAATGACTCCTTTCCGGAACCCCCAAACCAGAGGAGAGAGAAAATACAATGAAGCACACATCAAAACCCGTGCAGTGGTGGAGCAAACATTTGGGCTCCTGAAGTCCCGTTTCCGATGCCTGGATAAGTCTGGGGGGGCCCTATTGTATTCCCCTACCTTTGTGTGTCAGATCATCGGTGCATGTTGCATACTACATAACTTTGCTATGAAAAAAGGCCTGCATATTGACATACGTGATGACCTGACCCCCGACCCACACAGTCCCCACCTGCCAGAGGACACCCAGTCTGCTGATGGAAGAGCAGTCAGGAGGGTCCTCGCCGTAGGCATCTTTGGACACTAAACCAAAACATTAATAACACAGACAGTGCACGCATGTACACCACTGATGTCCCTAGATCACACACACCACATCCACATCGCATTGGATTAGCCCAAGTCCAGCATGTAGGAGTTGGGAGCAGTAACGCCAGCGTCAAGGCCCCAATGATGTCACTGTCCATTCACACACCTTTCACACGTCATTCATTCAGCCGTGGGGTTCACTTCACCACCACGGCCGAGGGTGACATCCCTTACTTTCAGGAGTGCCACCCTCTCACATTCACACACCATTCACACTGTCCCCTGCACTCCTGACCGTGTGCAGTACAAAAATAAATTATAAATTTCATATCCTGATCATTAAAAGACAAAAAATCTCATAACCCGAGAAAAATAAAAAATAAACTCATGACCTGAGTATGTCAAAAACAATAAGATAAAACCAGAAAAAATAAAAGGCCTCATCGGGGATGCCGGGGGCTTCTTCTGGGGGCCCCTCTCTGGCTCCGCAGCTGCCTGGATGGAGTGGGTGGGGGTGGGGGGGCATCTGGAGGTGGCTGATCCCCAGGTGGGCCACTCCTGGCAGGTGTGGCCTGCGTGCCCTCCAAGGCCCTGGCTATCCGTCCAAGGTATGTGTTCGTCTGGGCCTGCATCCGGAGCTGCCGGGTCACCTGGTAATGCTGGGCCCGCCGACTCAGCCTCCCCTGCTCCCGGATGGCAGCACTGTTCCCATGGATGGCAGCAGTGTTGGCCTGGACGGCTGCAGTGAGGTGCTGGATATCCCCCTGCACCTCCCCCAAAGTGGTGACCACTGCAGCGCAATTAGAGCTGACATCCTGCACTGCGTTGCTGAGGTTGGCAACGGAGCCCAGGCTGTCAGCCACTTTCTCCAAGTGCACCGCTATGGCCCCCATCTGTTCCGTCTGCCTGGCGTGATCCCTCGCCAACTGGTCCTGGACACCATCAGACACCCCCCTGGTCTTCTGGGTCGCCTTCCTGGGGCCAGAAGATGGATGTCCACGGGTGGAAGGAGTCGCCCTTGAGGGGCTTCCAAGGATGGGGGAGGGGACGACAGACGGGCCAGGAGAAGGGGAGGAGACAGACAAAACCAATGAAAAGTCCTGCTCTGCCACAGCAGGATCCTCCACAACCACCTCGGCAGGTGTGGTGTGGCCACTCTCCTCCTCCACAACCTCTTCACCACCCAGTGGCTCGGGCACATGATGGCGTGGGGGGGATGGGGTGGAATGCAGGCTGACAGATGATGGCCCAGCTCCGTCATCTGTGGATGACACAAAGCAGACACATGTTGGTGGTCCCACACACTTGGCACATGTCCCCCCCCCCCCAAATGCAAAACAACAAATAGGGGATTATAAAACACTTACCTGTCCTTGTGCCTTCCTCCACGGAGTCATAGCCTGCGACCCCCTCCACCTGCTCCCTCTCCAGGCAGCGAGCAACCACCTCCTCCTCTGCGGTTAGGGTGACAGGACATGGGGGACCACCACCTGTGCCCCTCTCATACCTCCTGATGGAGGCCACCTTGTCCCTCACCTTGTGCCGCAGGTCATTTATTTTCTTTTGTATGTCCCCAGCAGTCCGGGTGGAGTAGCCCAGGACATTGACCCTGGCAGCAATCGACTCCAGGATGCCCTGCTTCCTCTCCCGACTGGTCTTCCGGCTTTTTTTGCCATGGAGAAATTCATTCTCCGTCTCCATAGCCGAGATAATCACTGAGACCTCCTGGGTATTAAAGTTGAGGTTCCTCCTCTCTCTGGGGGTAGCGGGAGCAGCCATTACAGTGCAAAAGTATCTTCCCTGGGGTGGGGGGAAACGGAACTACTTTTGCGCCGGAATGGCGTTTCCGCCAGCGCTTTTAAGCGCCCAGCGGAACGCATTGCGCTGACGTTTCCCAGGAAGTGGTGCCGACGGAAGTTGTGAGCATGCGCACAAGGGGGGCGAGTGGAGCCGCACTCACTGCGCATGCTCCGTGGATGATGCGCTGAACGTAAGCCTCTGCGCTGGGCTCCGCCCATCATTTACATATGATCACACCCACTTCCACTTGCGTCGGGTTACGCCAGCGCATTATTGTTACTCTGGCGCAAGTTTACGCGCAACTGCTATGTGAATTACAGGACTTGCGCTGAAAGGGTCTTCAGAGTAACGTAAATGAGAAGCGTTACTCCAGAGGAAAGATACTCTCATCTACCTGAATCTGGCCCTATATGTGTTTTTATATTTGGCTCCCCTTTTTTCATAAAAAAAATAATTATCATAATTATTTTTTTTAAAAGTGATCAACATTTCAAATATAGTAGAAATAAATAAAATAAAAAATTAAAAATGTAACTAAACTAAAGATGATTGAACAAAATGCAGATATATCTGTAGATTTTTCATGATATTTTTTTTTAACCTACCTGGTTTAAAGGTAAGCAGCCGTTCCTCCAGTGATGCACTGGTTCACATCTGAGTGTCCATGCTTGCCAGCAGGGCCGGACTTACCATTGGGCTTTAATGGGCTCAAGCCCATGGGCCCCGTCCAACAGGGGGCCCCTGCCTGTTAAAGTCTCCTTACCTTTTTCTTTGATTATTTCTCCAGCGCATACGCATCCCATCCACTGAGTCACGGCACGCTCTGTGGTGTGCCGTTCCCAGGGCCGATCCACCCTATACGCTTGCTACGCAAGCTGCGTAGGGCCCCCGCAATGTATTCGGGGCCCCCAGTTCCCCCCGTGTCCTTCTCCATACACGTGACGTAAATAGGCAGCGCCTGCCCTGAGCTATTGACTGTCTGACGCTGACTGTGTGTCCTGCCGAAAAAGTTCCCCGGTGTCCTGCCTAAAAAGTTCCCTCGGTAGATAAGGACCCCCCCGTACTGCACTGAGACGGAGTCAGCTCTAGACGGCAAGCCACGCACCACGCTTGTGCAGTACAGGGGGGTCCTTATGCACCGGGGGAACTTATTCGGCAGAACACCGGAGGCTGTTGAAAAGTAAACCAGTTTCAAGGCCCTGTCTGCACAATCACAAATTAATTATTGTATAATGAACACGTGTCGCTGCTAGTTGACCTTCAGTTTGTCACGTTTTTTATTAGGCTGGTCTCCCCTTTCTTTCTCTCCCTCTTTTTTCTCCCTTCATCCCTCATTCATCTCAGACTCTAAACCCAACCCCTTCCGAGCCACTCCCATTTGAGCCATGCCCACTATGTAGCGTGAACCACGCCTATTTGTTGCAATGTATAGAAAGTGACTCAAGTCCAGGGGCCCCCACCACCCTAAGTCCTGCCCTGCTCGCCAGCCTTTGTCTTATCCTCTCCAGCAGGTCGTCAAAGGCAGGAACGGACATCTGCATGAAGTTCTGAAATTTTGCAGGATGCATGCGAAGTTGGGCATACAAGTTGTTCGAATACCCCAAAGAGAGATGCTGGGATACAATAGGGTGCATCCAAAAAATACGACGAGTGCTGCTTCTCTCTTCCTCCAGCCAGGGGCGGACTGACAACTCATGGGGCCCCCGGGCAATAGAAGATTATGGGGCCCCCGGGCTTAAAGATGGCCACCAAGCCAGGTGGCAGTACAGAGGCGGGGAAGCTAAAATCTCGGGATTTTCACATCAAAAGCATGTAGGGTTTGGACATATCAGGGACAGATGTAAAAAAAACACAGATTTTTACATACTGTCCCTGGTTTTAATGAGCCTGGCAACCCTGATGTAGCCCAGGACAAGGTAAAAGAAAAAGGGTTAAGCACAGCACTGTCCTTTAAAGCTTGCTACATGTGGCAGTCTTTCTGCTTGTGAATTCCTGGGTATGTTAATGTCCTCCTTGCTCCCTGCTACCCTTATGCCCTGTACACACGATCAGTTTTTCCAACAGTGTTTTTTTTTTCAGCAGGAAAACAGCTGAAACTTGTGTTGCATACATACGGTCAAACAAATCTTGTCTGAAATTCCGAAGGTCAAGAATGCAGTGACGTACAATACGTACGATGAGCCGAGATGAAGTTCAATAGGCAGTTTGGCTCTTCTGCTTGATTCTAAGCATGCATGTTTTTTTTTGTGTCGTAAATGCATACAGACGATCGCGATTCCCCATTTTTCCTGTCACGAAAATTGAGATCCTGCTCTCAATCTTTTCTTGGCAGGAATTCTCACAGAAAAAGTGTGATGGTGCATACACACGGTCGGAATTCCTAACAAAAAGCTCACATCACTCTTTTCTTGTCGGGGAAAACTGATCGTGTGTACGAGGCATTAGGCACGATTCTTTGTCAAACCAGATGCTGAAAGGATTTTTCCAAGCCAGCCTGAGCCCCAGCCTGGAGGCAGACCCAGGGGTCCCCTCCTAGGCCACTGACAGCCTCCTCAGGACTCCATATTCCACCTGACTCCCCTGTTGCTCAGGCTCTACCATATTTATAGGCAGGTTCAGCCACCATGTCAGGCCTCCTGCCTGGGGATTGGTCCAAACTCCCATCAACATTCAGACCTAGCCTCTTTACCTCCTCCCACTAGCTTCTAAAAGTTTCCAGGGACCTCCAGAACCATGGGAAGTCAGTAGAGGACTGGTTTGCACAGCTTTCCAGCCTGACCTGCAGTAACCTGACCTAATTACAGACTCCGTTACACCGTTACCATGTGTCATACCAAAATAAATCTACCTATACAAACAGCACACTAGAGGGTGCAACACAATGCCAAGGCACTATTGCTTTCACTTACACCAATAATGGGACACAACTCTTCCAAATGATACTAAGGAAGGGGCACTATTGCCACTGAAACAGTCTATAGAGCACTTCTCTTCCCACTGACCCCATGACATTAAATTAGTGGGTCTGGTGAGAGATCGGGACCTCAGTGGGGTGAAGAACTACAAGGAGAAGTTGTAGTGAAGGTGAAAGAACTGTTGCGCTTTGCGTTAGGAACTGTTAAATACTGTTGCCATAGGAGACAGCATTCCTGCATGTGCAGATGTGGCCTCTTGCTGGAGGCCTTTCCCTGCATGACTGTCCTCTTATTGAAGTCTCTGAATCTGCTAATTGAACTTGCAACTACGCAAAGGTGTCCTGGCCCTAACCCTCTTTCCCCCAATAAAGTTTGTAAGAGAAAGAAACATCTCTTTTGCATTCAAGAAGTGTCTGGCGCTAAACAACTTCCACCTTGCACCCACTATGCCTCACAACCCACCACATACAGAAGGATGTCGGCTATCTCTGGCCCTGGAGGTCCTCATTAGACTGAAGGAGGCCGGAGACATTGCTACATTTTTTTTAACAAGTTTTAAAATTGAGAAATTATTTCACACTCTCAAGCTGTTATGATCTTAGTACATTTGAACCTGGTCACTATTTAGGACCTTTTAGATCTTTTTTATACTTTATTGATGGTTTTCTATGCCATTGTTACAACATTTACAATTGTCATCAAGATTCTAAAAGTGGCTTCACCTTAACTTCCCTCACACTGATGTCTCTTTAATGCTGATTGATTTTAATGTTTATGATTTTGTGCTCCTTTTCATTGCCTTGTACCCTAATAGGGTGATGTGTCAGTGGCTGTTTTCTTCAAAGAGGTTAAATTCTCTCGTCTTCCATAAGAGATTCCCCAGCAGCTTTATATTTTGTGTGTAAGCTGTGCATTTACATCTACTTATAGCCTGAACTCTGCTTAAAGGATCTTGCTTGGCTAATGTACTTACAGTACATATAATCTAATTGTGTATGTTCAGCAAACTGCTCAATTTATAAATGATTCTCAGAATAGTTGTGCACTCACCAGGAAATTCTTTAAACTCTTATCAACGCAATACAATGGTCGGTTATTGGTTACAATTTAACCGCTTCAGGACCGCCTTCCGCACATTTACTGCGTCAGGGCGCACCGGCTGTGCACACTCCATGCAGTAACCTATGTGGGGCAATGATTGGACAGATGCCACCTGCAATCTTTCCGCAGAGAGGCAGAACAGCGATCTGCCTATGTAAACAAGGCAGAGCGCCATTCTGATCTCTGTGTTCAACCAGTCAGTTAATCCCCCACACAGTTAGCAAGCATTCCCTAGGGACAAACTCAACCCTTTGATCACCCACAGTGTTAACCCCATTCCCTGCCAGTGTCATGTATACAGTATTGGTGTCACTAGTCCCCAAAAAATTTCAATAAAAATCGCCGATCGCCGCCATTACTAGTAAAAAATATAAAAAAATAAAAAGTTCCTAAATCTATCCCATAGTTTGTAGATGCTATAATTTTTGCGCAAACCAATCAATATACACTTATTGGATTTTTTTTATCAAAAATATGTAGCAGAATACATATTGGCCTAAATTTATGAAGAAATTCGATTTTTTTTATTTGATATGTTTTATAGCAGAAAGTAAAAAATATAGTACATTTTCAGTTATTTTCTGAGAGTGCTGATCAGGAGCCGGTTGGCTGCTGGTTTTCCAGCATGTTTGTTTGACAGAAGCCGGCCAAACTGTTTAGCCAATTACTGTTGGACTGGCTGCCATAGGTGTGCACAGCTTATTGCATTAGGGTGTGCACCCAAAAATAAAACACACATGGGGGAGACAGTTGATTGGGGGCATATTATGCTACACTCTAAATACAAGTGTAGTGTGTTCCTCTGGTTGAACCTAGCCTTTAATATAATGGGAGAATTTACACTGACCACTTGGGCCACTCCTGGATAATGCTAATGCACACGGGGTGATTAGGGTGTGCCCAGGCACACCCAGCACACCCTGTGCACACACCTATGCCGGCTGCCATACACACAGGCCGAATGTTGGACTTTTGTTTTTAAAACTGACATCTGGCATTTAAGCCCATATGTACCGGGTTTAAGCCTTGTTTGTAAAACATTTAAAAAGCTTTAAGCAACTTTCTTGAGACCCTATCCTTTAAATGTTTAATTGTTTTTCCTCCCCTGTGGAACCGAGTACATATAGTTACATATTTAATCTGGTTGAAAAAAGACCATCCAGTTCAACCAACAAAAAGGGAAAAAAATCATACAATCCTATATACACAATCCTATACCCACAGTTGATCCAGAGGAAGGCAAAAACCCCAGCAAAGCATGATCTAATTTGGTTCAGCAGTGGAAAAAAAATCCTTCCCGATCCCCTGAGAGGAAATCGGCTTTTCCCTAGATCAATTTTACCTATAAATGTTAGTACCCAGTTATATTATGTACATTTAGGAAAGAATCCATGCCTTTTTTAAAGTAATCTACTGAGCTGGCCAGAACCAGCTCTTGAGAGTTGTTGAATGTAGTCTCTGGGTTGACAGGATTTCGGTGGCGAGTGATTTGTTGGACGAATGCTGGTTTTAGCACTTATTTAATTTCAACACCATGCTTGAAATGGTGTCAGGATGACCAAATCACATCATTTATATTACTGCATTGTAATATATAATGAAATAGTTCAACCCACCATAATGCAGAACCAGTGGGAACCCTGAGCTTTTCACTTGCCACCAGATGCCAGCGTCGACTGCCACCAAATACAGTGGGGCTGATTTACTAAGAAAAATGCGCTGCGCCGGTTCATGGCTTAATTGGCACGCCGGATAAATCATTAATTGGGTGTATGAAGCGGCGCAGCAGGGGGCGCAATGCAATAAATATGTAAAACCACCAAACTCCCTTTAGAAGTCTATGGGAGAAATCAAAAGTGTTAATTTTAAAGGTTAATATGCTAGTTTTTGTCCTAAAAGGTGTTTGGGGACATGTATCAATGCATTTTTTATTTGTTAGAACTGTTTGTGCACAAAATTACATTCTGACAGAAAAAAAGTAATTTAAAAATGACTCGCGGCTATAATGAATTGTTGGCTCCTGGCAATTTAGAGAAAAGAAGAAGAAGATGGAGGAAGAAACCGGAATGCACAAAAGAAGAAGCCGGTGCAAGATACAGACAAGAAGACCCAAGAAAGAAGCAGAGGAAGAAGAAGATGGAGGAAGAAACCCGAATAAATGCAGAAAAAAAGAAGATGGGAGAAGAAGCGCGGAAAGAAGACATTAATAAAGGAATTGTCAAATACCGGCTATTGTCTTTTTTTACATTTTTGACACTTTTTTTGGTAAAATGGTAAAGGTACAATGTACCCCGTTACCATTTCACACAGGGGGGCCGGGATCTGGGGTCCTCTTTGTTAAAGGGGTCTTCCAAATACCGATAAGCCCCCCGCCCGCAGACCCCCAAAACCACCAGCCAGGGTTGTGGGGATGAGGCCCTTGTCCCCATCAACATGGGGACAAGGTGCTTTGGGGGACCCCAAAGCACCCTCCCCATGTTGAGGGCATGTGGCCTGGTACGGTTCAGGAGGGGGGGCGCTCTCTCGTTCCCCCCCTCTTTTCCTGCGAATGTAAACATCCCTTGTAATAGGAATAGTGTGTGACAGGTCCTTTTTCAGGAAAGAGGCAGGGTCAATAAGACCCCATATCTGTCTTTCAGGCTGGAAAGCATGAGATCGGAAAAAAAATGATCTCATGCTTTCAGCCGCAATCATGTTTGTTCAGCACAGTGGTGTAGTAGATAGCACTTTCACCTAGCAGCAGAAAGGGTCGCTGGTTCAAATCCCGCCCATGACACCATCTGCCTGGAGTTTGCATGTTGTCCCTGTGCCTGCGTGGGTTTCCTCCCACTATATAAAAACATACTGTGAATCGGATCCTGTCTAAATAAGCCCTAATATGCAGTAGTATATTTAGGTTATGTGCTGCCCTAGGCCTGACTAAACTTCTGCACCTCCTAATAGAAAAATTACCCACCCCTTCCTGTCAAGGCCACACCCTGTTGCTAATATGTATGAATGTGTGTTAGGGACCCCCACAAACACCACCCAATGTTACATAAACAATTTTCTTCATTTGCAAATAAGTATCATCCCTTCCTCAGAGACCTGCAGCAGTACAAGCAACTTCCTGTAGGGGTGTGATGTCCTGTGTGCTGGCCACCGCTTTCCAAGAACCACATATGAGCATATCCAATACACGGTGGTCGTGCATCTAAGTGCAAGACCCCAATTTTTAGGGAAAGTGATAGTAAAGCAGATGCAGATTTCCGGGATTGGACTAACAAATGTTTCTAGTAAAAGGCAACTGGTGTTTTCTAATAAACAATGGCTAAATGGGCCATTGACATGCAGAGGCGATTCAGTTTGCATGTGCCGCGCTATAAACGTTTTTCATTCATTCATTCATTCATTCATCTGAGGAATGTGTCTTTGCAAATTTAAAATAAATGAAATCCTTTCTTATTTTTGCTTGGGGCTAAAGTGCAGAGGGATTAAAAGTCTGCTAATTTTTTAGGGATGACTGCACCCCTGATAGGGTGAAAACACCTCCCAAATTTTGTCACTTTCTACTTCAAATTCATTCACTTCCTGTCACCTAGTCAAACAGGAAGTGAGGGTAAAACCTTACTAATGTCTTTTCTTGAGGACACACAGATCAATCTAAATAGTTTCCCATTATGTAATGTGCACTCTAGCATTTTGCTGTGTACACTCCAAATTATTAGGGATCTTGGACTTTGGGGTCCATTTACTAAAAGCAAATCCACTTTGCACTACAAGTGGACAAGCAAGGAAGAAAAGAACAAAAAAAATAAAATCTTTGCTTCTACATGATTGGATATTAAAATCCAGATTTTCAGCGACTACACTTGTACTGCAGAGTGGCTTTGCCTTTACTAAACCCAAAACTACCTAATCATTTAGGGTGTACACAGCAAAGTGCTGGAGTGCAATTTGCTTAATGGGGACACTAGTTAGATTGACCTGTGTGTCCCCAAGAAAAAACATTGGTAGGGTTTTAACTAGGGTTGCCACCTCATCCCTTTAAAACAGAACACATATGAATTACACAGGTTCTGAGGCTCAGGCTAATGCCGATTAGGCACCGAGTGAGTTTATTTACCACCATAATCAGCCACAGAACCTGTGTAATTCATATGTGTTCTGTTTTAAAGGGATGAGGTGGCAACCCTAGTTTTAACCTTACTTCCTGTTCAGCTGTGAGAGGAAGTGAAGCCAACTTTAAGAAAAGGGATACAAAGCCCAACCCAAAAAACACAAGCAGGGGTTCTAACACTCACTTGGTTTCCCTCAAACACCCACAATTAGAATAGGATTGCCTTGCGCTAGATTTAAGCACAGTGCTGTAAATCAGCACTTCAAGCCTGTCCGCCAATAAACCCCCCCCCCCCCCCCCCAACAGGTCATGTTGGCAGGTTTTCCTTCATCTTGCACATGTGTTTTAAAAGACAGTCTGAACAAAAGCAATTCTTGATAAGATAAATCCACAAAACATGTCCTGTCGGGGGTACTTGAGGACTGAGGCTGAGAACCACTGCAGTAAAAAGGAAAATATTAATACTTACCGCTCTGTATTTTTCCTTTCCTGGTGACTATCCATGGCAGCACACAATCCATGCATATGATATCATGAAGGGACCAGAAAAGGAACTGCGAGACAAAAATCACACCTGTTTTGTTAGGCCAATCAGCCTATTTCAGCTGCAGCTGTCAAAATCTGTAGCATGAAAAAGTAACAAAAAACAAACTTCTAAATTTGAAAGTAATTTTATTGGTCAACAAAACAGGACTTTGAAAAAAGAGCAAGGAAAGCAAAAACAAACAAAAATCAAACAAAAATAAATAAATAGAAAAAATAAAAATAAACATAGGTTCATGTGAGACAGTAAACAGAATATGGTTTATGCATTGGAAATTAACTGCTTGCCGACCAGCCGCCGCAGTTATACGGCGGCAGGTCGGCTCTCCTGGGCGAGAGCCCGTAGCTCTACGTCGGCACTTCTGCGGCCGCTAGGGGGCGCGTGCCCCCCCGCTTGCCCCCCAGTCCTCTGCGCGTGCCTGTCGGCACGATTGCCGCCGGGCACACGCAATCGCTCGTTACAGAGCGGGGACCGATCCTGTCAGCGGGGAAACGCTGATCTGATGTTCATACAATGTATGAACAGAAGATCGGTAATTTCCCCTAGTGAGTCCACCCCCCATACAGTTAGAACACACTCAGGAACATACTTAACCCCTTCCCCGCCCCCTAGTGTTAACCCCTTCACTGCCAATGGCATTTTTATAGTAATCCAATGCATTTTTATAGCATTGATCGCAAAAAAAATGCAAATGGTCCCAAAAATGTGTCAAAAGTGTCCGAAGTGTCCGCCATTAGGTCGCAGTACTGAAAAAACGCTGATTGCCGCCATTACCAATAAAAAAATAATAAAAATGCCATAAAACGACCCCCTATTTTGTAAACGCTATAACTTTTGCGCAAACCAATCAACAAATGCTAATTGTGATTTTTTTTACGAAAAATATGTAGAAGAATACGTATTGGCCTAAACTGAGGAAATTTTTTTTTTTATATATGTAACAGAATGGCCCGTGACACCCAGAGACGTTGGAAGGATGAGAGATACTCTTGTGCCAGCAGCACCAAAAACTATTGGGTCGAAATCCACCCTGTGCCCTTTTGGATATAGGGTGGCTAATAGTGAATCATAATTCATATTACATAAGATGGGACATTAATAATACTTCATATTGCAGGACTGAGATATCACAAGGAGTCATGATGACATGACCAGGTCAGCCAGTGAGTCATACCTTTTGTATAATAGGCTATTGAAATATCCTAAGGTGTTGGCTATTCAATGTAAAGACACCCACTCTCACTGCCATTGTGTGACAAAGCTGTATAGAGAACTTATTCAACTAGATGTCTGTGTTACTATTCAAGGTTAATTGAACCCTATTGATAATACGGTGCCGTCATGTCTAGCTACCAATTAAAGAATTATCCTCAGTGAGTGAATAGGGGGGTGGAGATTACATTGTCCTGTGATTAACTGCATTATGTTGTACTGGATATAAGCAAGCTAAGAACCAATAAAGATATTCATACATTTTGGAAACTAGAGAACGGAGCGCTGTCTCGTTTATTCTGGGAAATGGAATGGATCATGTCTGCCGGGTTGTTGGTGTGTCGGATAAGCTTGTCGTGGTTGGATGGAAAGTCGTAAGCGGTGGTGACCGTTACATTGGTGGCACAGCAGTGGGATGATTCCATCTTCAGAAGGACGGCTACAAGGACACATGACAATGGAGACGGTGTATGAACGGATGAAGCTCTCTTCCCTCATGGACTTACTGGAGAGCCAGGGCAGACCGGCCAGCAACCGTAAGAAAAGGGACATTATCGCAGAACTGGTCGAAATGGATAGAGCTAAAAGGCCCGCCGTAGCAGACAGGACACCCGAAGAAGCAAGTTTTGATCGGGCTGTTAACATAAGACTGACACATTATGGTCCTAACCCTTCACCGGAGATCAGGGACCGAGTTATAGCGGCTCTGAATGCCACCTTGCTACAGAGGAGAAGTGCTGCAGCAGCTGAAGTCACAGCAGCACCAACTAAAGAGAGAGGAGAGGTGCAGATACCAGTCTCCATGGAAGAGGAATTCCAAAGAAGGGTACAAGAGATGCGGATACAGCATAGAGGACCAGTATCAGAGGGGGACACTGTGGTAGTGGATGGGACTGTGGTCTCCACTCACAGCAACCCAGCGGGAGAGCTGGCAACAGAGCAGAGTGTCATAGGCCTCTGCTCCTCACTAACAGAAGAGGGGGTTCCTGGGGTAGTGGATGGGACTTCAGTCTCCACTGGCACAACCCCAGAAAATGGTACAGGACAGGAGGATGTCGGCTTTGCTTTGCAAGCACCGGGGGGTTTTCACCGGGGGGTTTTCACCAAGCACCAGTGGATGGGACTTCAGTCTCCACTGGTATACCCCAGGAAGGGGGGGCAGTTGGCCCAGACCCCCAACAGCATGATGGACTGAGCCCAGCTACCCTGCCTTCTCCCCAGCGGCAGGCGTGTTCTCTGAGAGAGGCAGAGGTTGGCGGGGGGAGTAATGCTCAGTTTGGAGCCATTTATTTGGGGTACAGTATGGATACCCGCATTGGAGGACGGGAACTACTGACGGACTTCGGAGTCAACCCGTTTGGGGTTCCCTCCTGTGTCCGTCTCCCACCGAAAGGGGAGAGATGTAACAGAATGGCCCGTGACACCCAGAGACGTTGGAAGGATGGGAGATACTCTTGTGCCAGCAGCACCAAAAACTCTTGGGTCGAAATCCACCCTGTGCCCTTTTGGGTATAGGGTGGCTAATAGTGAATCATAATTCATATTACATGAGATGGGACATTAATAATACTTCATATTGCAGGACTGAGATATCACAAGGAGTCATGATGACATGACCAGGTCAGCCAGTGAGTCATACCTTTTGTATAATAGGCTATTGAAATATCCTAAGTTGTTGGCTATTCAATGTAAAGACACCCACTCTCACTGCCATTGTGTGACAAAGCTGTATAGAGAACTTATTCAACTAGATGTCTGTGTTACTATTCAAGGTTAATTGAACCCTATTGATAATACGGTGCCGTCATGTCTAGCTACCAATTAAAGAATTATCCTCAGTGAGTGAATAGGGGGGTGGAGATTACATTGTCCTGTGATTAACTGCATTATGTTGTACTGGATATAAGCAAGCTAAGAACCAATAAAGATATTCATACATTTTGGAAACTAGAGAACGGAGCGCTGTCTCGTTTATTCTGGGAAATGGAATGGATCATGTCTGCCTGGTTGTTGGTGTGTCGGATAAGCTTGTCGTGGATGGATGGAAGGTTGTAAGCGGTGGTGACCGTTACAATATATATTTTTGGGGGATATTTATTACAGAAAAAAGTAAAAGATATTGCATTTTTTTCAAAATAGTCGCTATATTTTTGTTTATAGCACAAAAAATTAAAACCGCAGAGATGATCAAATACCACCAAAAGAAAGCTCTATTTGTGGGAAAAAAAAGGACTCCAATTTTGTTTGGGAGCCACGTCACACGACCGCGCAATTGTCAGTTAAAGCGACGCAGTGCCGAATCGCAAAAAGTGCTCTGGTCATTGGGCAGCAATATGGTCTGGGGGTTAAGTGGTTAACAGGAGATTAAAAGGCCCACAGACATCTATTAAGGATTGAAACATTAGTCACAACATCTTGAGAAAGATTTAGCAAAATAATGCAGCACAGACAATTACATCAAAGTGAACACCCTAAAAACAACATACATTGACAACCTCACAAATATTTCAGGCGATAACGCTATAACTTTTGCGCAAACCAATCAATAAACGCTAATTGTGATTTTTTTTACGAAAAATATGTAGAAGAATGCGTATTGGCCTAAACTGAGGAAAAAAAAAAATGTTATATATATTTTTGGGGGATATTTATTACAGAAAAAAGTAAAAGATATTGCATTTTTTTCAAAATAGTCGCTATATTTTTGTTTATAGCACAAAAAAATAAAAAACGCAGAGATGATCAAATATCACCAAAAGAAAGTTCTATTTGTGGAAAAAAAAGGACTCCAATTTTGTTTGGGAGCCACATCACACGACCGCGCAATTGTCAGTTAAAGCGACGCAGTGCCGAATCGCAAAAAGTGCTCTGGTCATTGGGCAGCAATATGGTCTGGGGGTTAAGTGGTTAACAGGAGATTAAAAGGCCCACAGACATCTATTAAGGATTGAAACATTAGTCACAACATCTTGAGAAAGATTTAGCAAAATAATGCAGCACAGACAATTACATCAAAGTGAACACCCTAAAAACAACATACATTGACAACCTCACAAATATTTCAGGCGAAGATAGCCCCCCACCCAAAATAAATAAATAAACCAGCCAAAAAACCCTTGATCAAAAACATATCTGTTTTGCAAAGACATAAATAAAATAGACATTTGATAAAGACACACAAATATAATCTTTCTGGCGCGCTCGCGCGCACACACACTCACAATCTTGCCTCTTTTCAGGGCAGGGTAACAACTGCTCTATGCAAGCTTTATATAACATAGGCTTGTGTGCTAATGAGGAAATTTAAAACACATGCACAGCCCTTGAAACACACAAAATGCAAGTTCACCCGATGTAGAGACTGAACTTTAACCACTTAAGGACCCCCGCACGCACATATACGGCCACAGAATGGCTCGTACAGGCACAAGGGCGTAAATTTACGTCCCCGCCTTCGTGCGGTTCGGGGGTCCCATCGGGACCCCCTCCGCGGCGTGCGGGGGTCCCCCTGGCTCCGGGAGCGATCCGGGACGAGCGGGCGGATGTCGGCGTTTACCCGCCCCCCCGCGATCGCTCCCAGCCAATGCGCGCGCTCCCCCTTTGTGTCACTTCCTCCTCCTGTGTAAACACAGGAAGGGGGAAGTGATGTAATCTCCCATCGCAGCGGTATTTCCAACCGCTGCGATGGGAGAAACACCTCACAGTAAGTGTGCACCAACATTACACTGACACACACTCACATAGGCATACTTAACCCCTTGCGATCTGACCCCCCACCCCCCCTGTCACAGTGTCACTGAATACAGTGATCTAATCACTGCATTTAGTGTCAGTGTGACAGGCAGTGTAAAATCAGTTAGTGTTAGGTTCAGGATAGCCCCCCCACCCCCCCTAATAAAGTTTTAACCCCCTGATCACTGCCCTAGTTAACCCTTTCACTCCCTATTGCCAGCGTCACTAAGCGATCATTTTTCTGATCGCTGTATTAGTGTCGCTGTTCCCGCTAGGTAGCTATTTTTTTTTATCGCAATTTTTTTTTTTACTAAAGACATGTGGGCTAAATGTGCCCCCCTGCCCCAAAGCACCCACCTCCCCATGTTGAGGGCATGCAGTCTGGTACGGCTCAGGAGTACCGCTCGTCCCCACCCCCATTCCTGTCCGGCCAGGTGGCGTGCTCAGATAAGGGTTTGGTATGGATCTTGGGGGAAACCCCACACCTTTTTTTTAGCGTAGGAGTTCCCCCCTTACAATCCATACCAAACCTAAGGGCTTGGTATGCTCCTGAAGGGGAACCCACGCTGTTTTATATTTTTTTATTTGGCAGGGAGTTCCCCTAGAAATGGTGGTGTCTCAAACTCTAATCAACGCCCTCCACCGCCTGGGGGCTATTATAACGTACCAGTATACAATAGCTATGAACCTTTGTGGGAAGAGAGCAATGCATCTAGGTATCAGTCACCCCGTCCTTTTTTAGGGAGAGGCCGGGGTTGGCAGAAAAGGGGCAGAGGGTCATCCGCCCAGAGGGGGAGACCACCCACATATCCACAGCAAACATTACAACACAGAGACCCCCAGGCCGACCAAAGATACAGAGAAACACATTGGAAGGACAATACCCACTGGGATCGAGAGAGACTTCCCCAATCTGGAGGTTGGAGAGAAGAAAGAGAGGATGCCGGGCCGGGAGAAGGACCTAGCAACAGAAAAAGAAGAAGGAAGGAACACGAGTAGGCGGTATTTTTAATCTTAGCAACACGATTTTAACAACCAAAGAAACCAATATCCTTAATCTAGGTCTCAAATGTGGCCTTAACCATCCAATAAATAAATTTAACATATTCATTGATGTCCATAAGTACGTAAGAAAACTGAATATGAAGAAATATTTCTTGAATAAGAATTCTAATCCATCATCAGGATTATCAGCAGTGCCCATGGACAGTGGGCTTCAGAACAAATCCTTATTCAATCCCATGATGGGTACTAATCAACCATTGGAGGTTTTCAAAGGCCTAATATTGCGAGATCTGGAACACATAAAACCAAAGAGAAACGTGAATCCAAGACACATCAAAGAAGGTATAGAAGCATTAGAAGAAAGAAATGAGATCGTCATCAGACCAGCTGATAAAGGAGGGGGTGTTGTCATCCTAACAAAGGACTTTTATCATACACAGATGATGGACATGCTCATGAATGGATCCACCTACAAGAGACTAAGCAAGGACCCTACTCCGCAATATGAAGAAGAGTTGAAACGCCTGATAAAATCAGGTTATCGGAATCGGGCCCTCTCAGTTAAAGAACGTAAATACTTGGTACCTAGTAGTAGTAGGATCCCAACGATCTATACTCTGCCTAAAATCCATAAGGATGTAAATTTCCCTCCAGGTAGGCCAATCGTAAATGGGATTGGATCCCTCTCATCACGTTTGGGTCAATTCTTGGATCATTTTTTACAAAAAAGTGTGGTCCAGACTAAGGCCTATCTTAAGGACACAAAAGATCTACTTTTACAAAGTATAGATCTGTCAGGAATGGGTGATGAAGTGTTTTTAGTTACGGCTGACGTATTCTCCATTTACACTGTGATCCAGCATGATGATGCACTACTAGCTCTGAATTGGGCACTATCACAGAGGGATGATTTATCCCATGATTTAAAAGTGTTTTTACGTAACTCATTAGATTTCTGCCTTGGCCACAATTACTTCTGGTACGATGGACAATTTTATCTGCAAAAAACAGGTGTTGCTATGGGAGCTAAATTTGCTCCGAGCATAGCAAACCTGTTTATGGCGGAATGGGAAGATAAGACGATTTTTAATAATAAAAAGGATCAACTGATTGTATACAGAGGATATATTGATGACCTATTTTTTATCTGGGCAGGATCAATGTTTTCTTTGGAAGTGTTTTTAAAGGAACTCAATACCAATAAGTGCAATATCACTCTAACAAGCGAGTTTAATCGTGACAGTATTCATTTTTTAGATTAAAATATTTATCGTAATGGCGATAAATTAGGAACCAAGGTTTATTTTAAACCCACTGATTCAAATAGTTATCTGCCAACCTTAAGTGGCCATCACCCCATGTGGCTACGAAATATTCCAAAAGGACAGTTCTCAAGAGTAAGGCGTAATTGCACTAATGACGAAGATTTCATCTCCCAGTCATGTATACTAAAAGAGAAATTCCTGGAAAAGGGATATCAGGATAAGCAATTAACGAAAACTATTAATGATCTCTTACTGGTACCTAGAACCGAATGCCTGAGAGCAAAACCATTGTCTACTGATACTAATAAGAACACTCATGAGTGGAGTTTCCTTTCCGGCTATCACTCTCAATACAAAGAAGTGGAATCAATTTTCCTATTACATTGGCATGTCTTATTTTTAGACAAAATATTAAGAACTGTCATTCCCATCAAACCAAGCTTTATCTACAAAAAAGCACAGAGTTTTGGGGATAGGGTTGTAAAAAAAGTTCTAGACCCTCCGAAAAAAGCCCTCACCTTTTGGGACAAAGATGGATTCTTTGCATGTCGAAAGTGTCGCCCTTGTAAAGTGGTAGAAAGACCTATGAGAGCTATAGAGAGCATTACTTCCACAACAAACAACGTCATATTCCCCATAAAGGAATTTATCACATGCAACACCTCTTTTGTAGTTTATATTTTAGAATGTCCCTGCAAACTTATGTATGTAGGCCGCAGCGGATACAGCGGTGGAATTGTGCCGCATTGCCAGCGCATTCATTTAGTAAATGCCGAAACTGCCGTTGCTCCAGCCGATGTGCCATGAATCATGGTGCAAAGGCTTGGTAAATCAGCCCCAGTGGGTTACTTGCCACCCATAGCCTGCCACCAGATGCTGCTTGCCACTTTCCACCCATACCCTGCCAGCAGATGCAGTGTGCCACTTGCCACCCATAGCCTGCCACCAGATGCAGTGTGCCACTTTCCACCCATAGCCTGCCAGTAGATGCAGTGTCACTTGCCACCCATAGCCTGCCACCAGATGCAGTGTCACTTTAGAGCATGCTAGAGCCAGCCCAGAGAAGATAGAGGAGGTGAGTGGCAAAGGCGCCACTAAGGTTTGTGTCACCCCATCGATGCAGTAAAACATAGTGTCACCCCCCCTCCACAGTATAGTCCCCCCTAAGTATAGACCCCCCTCCATCAGTAAGACCCCCCTCCCAGTACAGGCCCCCCTCCGTCAGTATAGACCCCCACCCTCAGTATAGACCCCCTTACTTCAGTATAGGCCCCATTAAGTACAGACCCCCCCCCCCCGTGGAGAGCACTAGGCACAGAGGAAGTTAACTCCTCCTCCGTTTTGCATGCTAAGCAGGAGTCCTGGCTGTGACATCACTGGTTGCTAGATTCCAGGCGGCGACCAGTGGCCAGAGTCTCAGGTGGAGGTGGAGCGAGCACAAAAGCCAGTGCTATGGTGAGGTTTATTTTTGCTCTGTCAATTTCATTCCAGGACAGTGTATGAATGAAGGTGCCCGGGACCCGGGATAGATCTGCTTATGGGCGTCCGCTCCATAGGGCAAGGGGGGTCGTTTGCCCCCCCCTGGAATCGCCAGGAGCAGGGCCAAACTGGCCCTGGGCCGATTTAAGCGGTGACTGCAGCACTCCCCCCTCTAGTTGTCCCTTATTTAGAGTGCATGTCCCTCTTTTGGAATCAAATCCATTTGTCCCTCATTACAAAAGGTTCCTTTTTTAGACCTGCAATAAATATACTGTCAATATAGTGTAGTGTTTCAGTCAAGGGAAAGGGGTGCTGTGTAATGTAAAGGGGTTCAGTGATGCAGGGTGCTGTGTAATGTTAAGGGGTCCAGTGTTGCAGCGTGCTGTGTAATGTAAAGGGGGCCAGTGATGCAGGGTGCTGTGTAATGTAAAGGGGTCCAGTGATGCAGGGTGCTGTGTAATGTAAAGGGGTCCAGAGCTGTGAGGTGCTGTGTAATGTAAAGGGGTCCAGAGGTGTAGTTGTGGAGAGGGGGTCACAGTAGTGACAAAGAGATATTGAAAGATGCAGGGGGCACAGTGGGGTGTTTTTACAGTTTAACATGGGGGGGGGGCGCTTTTAACCCCCGCTAGCGGTCGAAGAAAGGGTAAAATACGACTGTGTATCGCCGCTGCCGAAGCGCCCCCCTCTGAAAAAATTTCAGCGGACGCCCATGGATCTGCTAATTGCGGGACTGTCCCGGGCAATCTGGGACACGTGGGCACCCTAGGTCAGGATAACAGAGAGCAAACATAGTCAGAGTGCGCTGGGTCAACACAGGAATCAGAATCAGGACCTCAGGAACAGGTTTCACAGGTACAAGCTGCAGATCAGACAGCAAAGTCTCTGTGCAGCTGGGGGGTTTAAATAGGAAGTCTCTGCAATTTACTCTGTGCTCTTGTTAACCCCTCGGTAACCACTGAACCGGGTGGTAAATCCATGACAGCCCCCCTTGTCCTCTGTGATGACCTTAAAGTAATTAACTCAACACAAAGTTTACTATATGAACAACTTATGTATTTAAACATGTTGATCATATCCCCCCCTTATTCTCCTCTTCTCCAGAAAGAACAAATTCAGTTCCTCTAATCTTTCCTCATAGCTGAGCTCCTCCATGCCGCTCAGGTTAGTTTACTTTCTCCGGTTCCCCGATACCCTTTTCGAGAACTGGTGCCCAAAACTGAACTGCATATTCCAGATGAAGTCTTACTAATGATTTGTACAGGATCAAAATAATATCTCTCTCTCTCTCTCTCTCTGGAGGGCACACCTCTCTTAATACAAGAAAGGATTTTGCTCACTTTAGAAACCGCAGCTTGGCATTGCATGCTATTATTAAGCTTATGATCCACCAAAACCCCCAGATCCTATCCCACATTTGATTCCCCCAGTTGTACTCCCCCCAGGGCCGGCCTTAGGTGTTCAGGCGCCCTGTGCAAGCTAATTCTGTGGCGCCCCTCCCCCATCTTCACCCCTCGCCCCCTGGTCACCTAAACATACACAAAGAGGAAAAAAATAATTTGTAACAAATAATTTGTTTTAATTTAACTTTACATTACACGGCACCATGTATCTCTGGACCCCTTTACATTACACAGCACCCTGCGCCTCTGGACCCCTTTACATTACACAGCCCCCTGCACCCCTTTACATTACACAGCACCCTGCACCCCTTTACATTACACCACCTGTTCAGTGTTGCCCCCCCGTTCAGTGTAGCCCCCCCTTTAGTACCTCAGATCAGCATGGCGGCACATGCACAGCAGGTCCCCTTCCCCTGTTTACACATAAACAGAAAGGAGGGGGAGGCGGCTTCACTTGGCTGTGCCTGTGTTACATCCGGAATCGTACAGACAGGCAGCCCGTGGCCACAAGAGGAGGGGATGGTAGGTGCAGCGGTGTCACCCTGCACCCCCTCCCCCTTGCAACGGAAGCTAGCTCGTCTCTCCCTGCCTGTGCCAGTGTGCTGCTGCCTAAACCCACGGCTCTGCCACCGAGGGTGTAATACAATTGCGAAGGGGGGTGCTCGCCCCCCTTTGCCCCCCTTAGTAAGCCTCTGGATGGCCGCACGGCGCCCCTGTTGCCCATGGCGCCCTGTGCGGTCGCACAGCTCGCACACCCCAAAGGCCGGCCCTGACTCCCCCCTTGTATGTATGATGCATATTCTTAGCCCCCAAGTGCATAACTTTACATTTATCAGCATTAAACCGCATTTGCCACATAGTTGCCTTAAAACATGAGTGCATTGAGGTTGGCTTGTAAATTGTAAGGATGTTATTCCCTGCATAACTTGGTGTCATCTGCATAGACTGAAATAATACTTTTAACCCCAGACCCAATATCATTTATAAGTGTAGTGCTACCCCTGAAGGAGCCGCTGGATTGTTTTGGGATCTACTCTCTTTTGACTTAGCACACCCCTATTGCTCGAACCCTCCCGTGACACATCAGAAGCCCAGTGAGTGTATTGTGACCTCCGTTGACTGGAGTCACAATAGCAGGTGTATAACATGAAATAACAATAGAATGACAATATTACCTGCTCCTGGGCGGTCCTTTGGATGAGAAAAACACACTTCACACAAGTAGTATATTTAAACCAAAAGGATGAGTTTACTTGAGGTAGACTAAAGAGAGTAGATATGAATTTGAATGGTAGGTCAATAACTTGTCATACAATAGTTTACAATAATACTGCAAGAGCCCTTGCTGAGACCAGTAAATAGCATTTACAGAGAAATCTAATACTAAAGAATGGTACCATTCATTTAAACTCAACCGACAGTCTATGCTCGCGAGCGCCCTCTAGCAGGTAGTTCTGCAGAACAGCTAAAGTCACGTTGCGGCCGGATGGTGCACGTTATTATTGTAATTAACAGGTTCCTCAACCCTTGAGTCATTTATGTCTCCGTCTGGTGGAGTGGGGCTTTCCATAAGCTCCTCAGCAGGGTGTAGATCAACACCATCTCTTAGTTCTTCCTGTTCTTACTCAAGCACAGTCTGAGGAATAAATTCAGGGGCTTCTGGCCGAAGTGTCCCACTACTTGCCACTTTAGATGAGGGCAGGAACGAAGTACTAGGCTCTCATTGTTGAGAGGACCATAACCACTCTGACCCTATCCATTCATCTGAGGACTCTTCTTCGTCCGAATCTGGAGGTGTTGTCTGGGACCTAGTAACTGGCCCAGAGAGTCTGGATGTAGAGGGTAGATCCTTTGAATTGGAGACCAAAGGTATTCGAACGGCCTCAGTGAGAGGTAGTAAGTGATTCCGGTGCCAGGTTTTTAAGGGACCCACACTTCCTTCAGGTCTGATTTGGTAGACCAGAAGTTCAGGAAGTTTCTTACATATAATCAGGGCCGACTTTACTATAGTGCAAACAGGGGCAGCTGTTGGGGGCCCAAAGCAGAGCCGCCCGTTAAGCCCCTGTGCTGCCCACAAATCAGCGCTGAAAATCATCAGCGGCACGCAGTACTGCTTCCCTTCCCAGTGTTTTAAAATGTACAGCACCCCTGGCTTCCCTTTAGATGTGCACTTCTCCCTTCCTGCCACTGGGTGCTGCTTGTATATGAAAGTGAATTAGAATGTGATTTTATAGCATCCCCAGTTTGCTCTTCCTGAGGCTGACTTCTTCTTCATGTCCTGCTCCTCAAGGTATGTCACTGTTTGCTATATTGTAAATAGAAGTTTTCTGTAGAGTGTGCCCAAAGTCTTTATGATATTTGATGAGTCACTGCAGGCCTGGTCAGTGTTTTAAAAAGTTCCTAAATTTTACACATGGCATGGGGTCACAGCACCGTCTGTCCATTCTGCTTTAGCACCATGGGACCCCAGGCCATGCCATGCCATGTGTAAAATACAGGAACTCTTTAAATCACAGACCAGACCTGCAGTCCAGGCTGAGTAAGGCCTCAGAGCACATGGCATTACTGTCTGTATTTAACTGCTTGATGGGCTTATTTTGGGCCTGGCTGATTCACATGTATGTGTTTTAGCGGCCCACATTTGCGCAGGCACAGCAGCCCATTCATTTGAATGGGCCGCCATGCTTGCGTTTTCATGCCTCATGTAATAGGCTGCGCACATGGCACACCTATGCCCATCAAGCAATGAAATACAGCACTGTCTTTCCATTCTGCTGTCTGCTGTGACTTAACTGCAGTTCCTGCACTGTCAAACTTGCTGCATTTTTAGACGTTTAGGTCACGCTTTTAAAAACACAGTAAGTTTGTGTGTGCAAGAACTGCAGGTAAGTAGCATGGTGCAAAAGCAGAATGGATTTCAAGGCAACTGTATTTTTTAAATGCTGAATGCACCCTTTTTCTGCAGGAACCAAAGGCATGGCAGCCCATTCAAATCAATGGGCTGCTGTGCTTGCACAAATGAGGGCCGCCAAAACACATACATGTGAACCAGCCAGGCCCAAAATAAGCTGGAGGGGGGCCCAAAAAAATGTTTGCCCAGGGCCCAAACCATATTAAAGATGGCCCTGCATATAATGTATGGTTGGGACTTCCAGCGATCAGCCAGCTTATGTTTTCCTGGTATACCTAGGTTCCGTAGTAAAACTCGGTCTCCTGGTTGTAAATCCTGAACCCGGACTCTTAAATCAAAGTTCCTTTTGTTTCTTTCTTCTTGTTTTTCGGAGTTAGCCCGTGCCTGCTCATAAGCCGTCTTCAAACTACTTCTCAAGCGGTCCACGTAGCCTTTGTAAGAGGCCACAGAGGTGTGGTCCAAAGATACTCCGAAGGCCAGATCAATGGGCAGTCGAGCCTCTCTCCCAAACATCAAACGGTATGGTGAGTACCGGTTGAGTCGTTTGTGGTACAATTATATGCATGCACAATAGCAGCCACATGTTTGCTCCAGTGCTGTTTCTTTTCAAGACTTAATGTCCCCAGCATATTCAAGAGAGTCCTGTTAAACCGTTCCGGCTGGGCATCCCCTTGAGGATGGTAAGGGGTGGTTCTGGTCTTCTCTATATTCAGTAGACCCAACAATTTTTGTATCAGCTTACTCTCAAAGTCTCTCCCTTGGTCAGAGTAGATACGATGCGGTAATCCGTAATGAACGAACAACTTCTCCATTAAAACTTTAGCTACGGTTTTGGCCTTTTGGTCCTTATTTGGGTACGCTTGGGCATACCTGGTGAAATGGTCGGTTACCACCAGAACATTCCCTATTCCAGCCAGATCAGGTTCCATGCAGAGAAAGTCTATGCACACTAATTCTAATGGGCCCTGGCTTTGAAGGTGGCCCATTGGGGCAGCTTGACGAGGCAGCGTCTTCCTTTGAATACACCGGATGCAGGAATGACAATATCCCTCAACCTCAGCCCTCATGCCGGGCCAATAGAACCTGTCTCTGACCAACTGGAATGTCCTTTTCGGGGCCCAGATGACCATGCTGGTCATGGAGCGCAGCTAGTACCGTCTCTCTACTTTTCTTCTGGTCCATCAGAGGGGCCACTTTGGTAGACTACCCCTTGATGGAGCTGCAGCCTGTCCCACTCTTTATGCACCAGATATGCTTCTTTTAAAGGACTTGTAAGGAGCATCCCTGGATTCCGACATTCAATAGCTTCTAGGACTAAGTTACCAAGCGGATCTCCTTCTTGATCTTGCCTCAGTTCCTTCCTTGACAGCTGGGGCAAGTCCCCATTCTTCATTCGAGATATATGACAGTAGAATCTGGGCACTCCTGCTGTCAGAATTCCCATTTCCTCGACTCGAGACCCCCCTCTCATCTGCAGTTCAGTCCCTTGACATAGTGCCTGCACCCCCTCACAGGATATTCGAGTCCACTCTGTCTCCGGGTCGGCAGTGGGATTCCTTATGTTGACAGATACCCATGCACGGTTTTTCTCCAGTTCCTTCAGTGGGATCACTGCAGGTATCACTTCCAATCCCTCCGGGGACTCATCCAGATCAGGTTCGAAGGTAAGGTAGGGGCCTGGCTGAGGCCAGGTGAGTTTGACTGAGGCCCGGGAGCAAGTCACTTCTCCAGGCTGCAGGACCTTCATTGTTTTTCCCAACTGCCAGATCCTTCCTACTTCTTCTTCGGGGGCCTTCCCTTCCATCACCAGTTGATGGTATACCCTCCTCAACATTGGGTGGACCCTCTGAGCTGAGGCTCCCGTGGTCTCGGTTAAGGGCGCCAGAAGTCTTCGGACCAAAGCCGTGTTTGTCCCTATGATTAGGGAACTTTTGTGAGCTCCTTGAAGCCGGGGACAGACTATTGCCAAGGCGTCAAAGGTTTTGGCTGTTCCTGCTATCGAGGGGTCAAAAAGTTAAGCGGATTGATAGGTATCCATCATAAGGGAAACTCTGAGTCCCAATGCCCCATATTTCTAAGTCTTCCAGCTTCTGCAAAGGAAAATGGGAGAGGTATTTATCGTAGAAGGCTCGATACAGAAGAGTCACTTGTGCTCCAGTGTCCAGGAGGGCTTTGGTATAAATCCCTTCCACTTGAATGGGCACTAACGGGGAAGGCCCCACCAGGTTTTCAGGGAACTTATTAGGTGTAATTTTTTCACTCTTCCCTGTGACCCATATGGCCTCCAATGCAGGCCCTCTCAGACTCTCCATAATTCTTTGTTTTTTGTATTGTTCAGGAATTGTCCACTCCCCTAAAGCCTGAGCAGCCTGATCCAGCCCTTCTTTGAACCCCTCCTCTGAGGATGGCACAGGATTCTTTCCTGAAATAATCCTAAGTTTCCGGTATCCGGCTGTTGGGTAATCCGGAAGTTCTTTCTTACATTGAGTCACAATCTCTGTCAAAGCAGCACACAGCTCTGGGCTAATGTCCTTTAAAGGGGTGGACTTAGGCCCCATCACCTTCTGATCTTTCATGGTATTGGATACTGGAGTACCGGAAGGAGTAAGAGCATCCTGCTCGACTAAAGGATGTATCAAGGCAATTTCCACACTATCCGAGGTATACACATTGTCTCCTTTGAAGTTATCTGGGATCTCTTCACTCCACTCGCATAGGGCATAAGTGTGAGGCCCTATGGGGTCTATCTCAATGTCCATTATCCACAGTTTATTGCCTTTTGATTAGGGTTGTCCCGATACCTATTTTTTAGGACCGAGTACAAGTACTGATACTTTTTTTCAAGTAGTCGCCGATACCGAATACCGATACTTTTTTTAAATGTGTCCCCAAATGCAGCCATGTCCCCCATATATTGCAGCCATGTATGTCCCCCACATATTGCAGCCATGTATGTCCCCCACATATTGCAGCCATGTATGTCCCCCACATATTGCAGCCATGTATGTCCCCCACATATTGCAGCCATGTATGTCCCCCACATATGCAGCCATGTATGTCCCCCACATATTGTAGCCATGTATGTCCCCCACATATTGCAACCATGTATGTCCCCCACATATTGCAGCCATGTATGTCCCCCACATATTGCAGCCATGTATGTCCCCCACATATTGCAGCCATGTATGTCCCCCATATTGCAGCCATGTTATGTCCCCCATATTGCGGCGGTATGCGACAGCGGCGGAATCATATCTACAAGTATGAGGGACAGGACATTGCTGCAATAGGGGGGGGGTATTCTATTTTAGTATCGGGGGTATTTGCGGGAGTACAAGTACTCCCGCATATACTCGGCATCAGTCCCGATACCGATACTAGTATCGGTATCGGGACAACCCTACTTTTGATAATAACTTCAAAGTGGGAAGTAATTGTTCTGCCGTCCAGGCTAATCCCTTTACTTCGACCACTAGGCCCTTTGTCAGATCGACCTTTTCGAGTTTACACCACCTAGTGGCGATGGCAACATCCATGACTTTTCTTGGCGAGGGTGGAGCTTAGTATAATGGGATTTTGATTTTTGAGCCCCCACGTGTAGCCCTACCCCTGAAGAAGTCGCTGGATTGTTTTGGGATCTACTCTCTTTTGACTAAGCACACCCCTATTAACTTGCTCGAACCCTCCCGTGATACATCAGAAGCCCAGTGAGTGTATTGTGACCTCTGGGGTCACAATAGCAGGTGTATAGCATGAAATAACAATAGAATGACAATATTTCCTGCTGCTGGGTGGTCCTTTGGATGAGAAAAATACACTTCACACAAGTAGTATATTTAAACCAAAAGAATGAGTTTACTTGAGGTAGACTAAAGAGAGTAAATATGAATTTGAATGGTAGGTCAGTATCTTGTTATACAATAGTGTACAATAATACTACAAGAGCCCTTGCTGAGACCAGTAAATAGCATTTACAGAGAAATCTAAAAATAAAGAATGGTACCGTTCATTTAAACTAAACCGACAGTCTATGCTCGCGAGCGCCCTCTAGCAGGTAGCTAAGTCACGTTGCGGCCGAATGGTGTACGTTATTATTGTAATCTACAAGTAATAGGGCATAAGGGGAAGTTAATTCCAACAAAGTATGGTCAAACTCAAACAGGATGACCCTGCTACATAAATATATTAAAAAGTAAGGGTCCTAACACTGAACCTTGGGGTACACCACTGATAAACTTAGACCATTCAGATTAAGAATCATTAACCACTACTCTCTGAATTCTGTCTTTTAGACAGTTTTCTATCCATTTACAAACTGATATTTCCAATCCTGTAGACTTTACCTTACACATTAGCCGTGTGTGGGGAACTGTTTTAAATATAGGTACATACACCAATCCAGTGGTATTGTTCCAGTGATTAAAGAGTTCCTAAAAATGAGAAACGTTGGGCCAGATTCAGGTAACTTAGCGTATCTTTAGGCGGGCGTAGCGTATCGAATATACGCTACGCCGCCGCAACTTAGAGAGGCAAGTGCTGTATTCTCAAAGCACTTGCTCCCTAAGTTACAGTGGTGTAGCGTAAATGGGCCGGCGTAAGCCCGCCTAATTCAAAGTAGCAAGGCAGTGGGCGTGTTGTATTAAAATGAACCGTGACCCCATGCAAATCATGGGCCAAACGAACAGCGCATGCGCCGTCCGTGGACGTATACCAGTGCGCATGCTCAGAATCAGGATAAAATGCCTAAGAAACGTCGAACACTGCCTACGACGTGAACATAATTTACACTCAGCCCCATTCACGTACGACTTTGGTAAACGACCTAAAAAACGACGGCCTGTTCCGACGTCCATACCTTTGCATGGGATACGCCACCTTTTTGGTGGTTTATCTTACGCCGGAAAAACGCCTTGCGTAAACGGCATAGATTACTGCGTCGGGCGTAAGTATGTTCGTGAATCGGTGTATCTTGCTCATTTACATATTCGACGCGTAAATCAACGGAAGCTCCCCAGCGGCCAGCGTAAATATGCACCCAAGATACGACGGCGTAGGAGACTTACATCGTTCGTATCTTGGCAAAATTCAGGCGTATCTGATTTAAAGAATCAGCGCATAAATACAACGGCGCACATTTGGACTTACGACGGCGTATCAGTAGATAAATCAGCGTAAGTCTTTGTGAATCTGGCCCAATGTCTTTGAAATGACAGAGCTCAATTTTTTTTTCGATCCATGGGTGGATGCCATCTGGTCCAGGTGCTTTATCCACCTTTATTCTGTCTAAATATTTCTGGACCATGTGGCCCGGATTCACGTACCTCGGCGCATCTTTCTTCCGGCGTAGCGTATCTTCTTCACGCTACGCCAGCGCAACGTTGAGAGGCAAGCATAGTATTCACAAAGCAAATGCTCTTAACGTTGCGCCGGCGTAGTGTATAGTTGTCGGCGACATAAGTCAAAGTAGGTGGAAGTGGGGGTGCTATATTAAAATGAAGCATGACCCCAATGCAAATGATGGGCTGAGCTTCAAAAGGAACTGCGCATGCGTCGTCTCTTGGACGCATCCCAGTGCACATGCTCACAGTCACGTCGAAATAGCTGCCTACGTCAATACACTGCCTACGATGTGAATGTAACCTACGCACAGCCCTATTCACGTAGTACTACGTAAACTACGTAACATACGATGGCTGTTCCCTGGTCCATACCTTTGAATGGGTTGCACCACCTTAATGGGGAATAACTTTACCCCGGACGTAAGCCTTACGCAAACCGCGTATCGTTTCCGCCTGGCTCATCTAGGTTTGTGAATCGGCGTATATTACTCATTTGCATATTTAACATGGATACGCCGAATGCGTCCAGCATAACTATGCACCCACGATATGCCGGCGTAGGCAAGTTACATCGGACGTATCTAGCTTTGTGAATCGACGCAGAGATGCGGCAGCGCACATTTGTACTTATGACGGCGTATCTTTAGTTGGCGTAAGTCCGTCGTGAATCCGGGCTTATCACTTTTGTGGATCATTTGCCCATTATGCACATGAGCTCCCCCATGCTCCGTTGTATACACAGAGCTGAAGAAAGTATTTAATAAATTAGCCTTCTCTTTGTCCTCAGTCACCCAATCTAGATTATTTTATAAAGGGCCTACATGCTCAGACCTGACCTTTTTACTATTAATACTGTATATTTGAAGAATTTTTACGGGCTTGTCCTACTATCTTCTGCAATATGTTGTTTGTTTTGAAATTTTGCGCCCTTGATTTCCTTTTCACATATTCTTAGATATTCTTTGTAAGATTTAAACGATTATAGTGTCCCTAATTTGTATATTTAAAAAAAAAAAAAAAAAAATTCTTATTATTTATAGTTTTTTTAACTTTGGCCATGAGCCACATAGATTTTATTTTTAGCCTTTTGAACTTATTGCCCATGGGATTATATTTTCCAGTGAGTTCGCATACAGTCTTATTGAAGAATTCCCATTTCTGTTCTGTGTTCATTGATGATAGATTGCCAATATTACCTCCCAGCCTAAGGCCCCTTTCACACGGACGGATAGAATGGTGCTTTTAGCTGCGGATTCTACCGCAGCTAGAAGCACACAATGCTTTCCTATGACACCCTTCACACACTGCGTTTAGCTGCGGTTTTGTTACCTGTGGTTTGGTGCAAATAGAAAAAATAAAATTGAATGCGCCCAGGTGCGATTTGGCGCAGCTATCCATACCGGTCGGTCAGGAAAGAGGGTGGGGATGAGCGAGCGCCCCCCCCTGAACCGTACCAGGCCGCATGCCATCAATATGGGGGTAGGTGCTTTGGGGCAGGGGGGCGCCCTGCGGCCCCCCACCCTAAAGCACTGTGTCCCCATGTTGATGGGGACAAGGGCCTCTTCCTGACAACCCTTATCGGAATAAGGGAGTCCCCACATCCCGGCCCCTCCACCCTAGGTGAATGAGTATGGGGCACTTCGGGGTCTCTTCTTCTGCTCTCGGGTGCCTTCTTCCTTCTGCCGGGCTTCTCCGCTGTCTTCTTGCAGCTCTTTTACGAGCAGGGGGGCCCGGTCTTCTGTCGTCTTCTTCCCTCTTCTCCGGTGTCCTTCTGCCGGGCTTCTCTGCTGTCTTCTTGCAGCTCTTTTACCAGTGTGGGCCCGGTCTTCTGTCTTCTGCTTCCCTCTTCTCTTCTTCGATGTTGACACGTCGCTTCCTCCTGCTGTAATACCGGGTGCGCGGCTCACACTGATTTATATAGACCTCTTATGATGTCACAGTCCCATCATGCTCCAAGTGGTGACGACATAAGGGGGTGGCTAAACGCAACCGCAGCTAATTGCACTGTACAAATGCAGCTGATCGCTGTGCCTGGTGAATTATAGTGATGAGTTAAACCATGACAGTCATCGTAAACTTAAATAACTTAACAAAAAATTGGTGAACTAGAATTCTTTGACAAAAGTCCACATATATAGGTGATTGGAAGGTTGAATCACATATGGGACCAACTCATTGAAGAGTATTAGTCCTTCACCAGAAAAGAGTTGAATCTTTAAGGTGTTGTGACAGGAAGTCAGGTAAATCTGTGGGTGTTGTCACAGACAGGAGATACATTTCTGCCTTGTTTAGACAATACACCAATTACTACCAGGAGTCGGCTACAGAGGTAGCCAGAATGGTTTAGGGCGTTGGAAAACTTCAGCTGTTCAGAATGAGGCAAATAAGGCCTCTATAAGTTATCCAGAGGATGACTACTAATTGCTGCATCCTGAGGTTTTTTGAGTTAAGGAGAGCAGTGAGAAAGACTTCTGAAGAGGTGAGGTGGTTGTTGATTTTTCTGTGTGATAAAAATCAAAAAGACTATTGTTTCTCTGCTGTATGACCAGCAGTTTCTGCCCAGCAGCAGGCTGTGCCAGACTCCATAGATAGGTTCCTGTGTGGTGAAGGTAGACACCCCAAGTGGCCAGGGTTTATTTTATGTTTTGTTTTGTTTATGCTGTTTGGATGCTTGCACTTGTTTCCAGCGATATGGAAGAATAAACCAAACTCTTTGTTTTCAACCGTCTTCGGTTGCCTCTCTGTATAGTTCAGTGTGTAGTGAACCCATCCTGGGGGTCACACACCCCCGCTACCGAGCTAACCCCTTACACATGGTGGAGTGCCGCGGGCAGTTAAAGTAAACCCAAAATGGAGGAGATACTAAAACAGCTGGCTATAGCAAATGCAAATCAACAGCAGACAAATGCAGGTTTGCAGTGGAGCCTTGCAGCTCAACAACAGGCTCACGCAGCTCAACAACAGGCTCACCAAGAGAGCCTTGCAGCTCACCAAGAGAGCATGGCAGCTCAACAACAGGTTTACCAAGAGAGCATTGCAGCTCAACAACAGGCTCACCAAGAGAGCATTGCAGCTCAACAACAGGCTCACCAAGAGAGCCTTGCAGCTCACCGAGAGAGCATTGCAGGCTTGGAACAGAGACGCCAGCAGCAAATGGAGGCCATCGAGAAACAGCTTCAGAGACAGCAGACCGAGGCTGGGAGTCAGGCCAGTAACATACCGACTTTTTGGGTAAGACACTTATTGCTAAAGATGACTGCAGATGATGACCCTGAGATGTTTCTGATCACGTTTGAGAGAACAGCGGAAAAAGAGAGAGAGTTGGCCTAAAGAACAGTGGGCTGGACTAGTGGTCCCCCTATTATCTGGAGAAGCCCAAAAGGCATATTTTGATTTGGAGCTTGCAGACGCAAAAAACTATGATCGGTTAAAAGAGGAAATATTGGCACGTTTTGGTGTAACCCTGGATGTCCGTGGTCAGCGGGTCCACAAATGGAGTCATCAGCTGAGGAAGCCACCTCGGTCGCAGATGTATGACCTCATCCATTTGGCTAAGAAGTGGCTGCAGCCAGTAACTCTGTCCGGACCAAAAATTTTGGAGCGAGTAGTCATGGACAAATTTCTTAGGTCTCTTCCTAACACCCTGCAATAATGGGTTAACCATGGTGGTCCGGAAACCGCAGACAAACTTGTAGACCTGGTCAAAAGGTACCTAACAACAGAGAATTTGTCCTCTTCCACCAGAGACGCAGAGACTTTCCACCCCAAGACCAGACCCTCCCCACCTATAGGTAAGACTGCATCAAGGGCTGGGGGTGGAGAGAGGGACCAAAGATTAAATAGAGGTATTATCGGGACTACTGCTAATGTTTGGCTAAAGTGGCCTGGAAGACCCATCCCACAGGAGAGGACCAGAAGATTGATTTGTTACCGCTGCCAGGAAGAGGGACATGTAGCAGCGGTTTGCCCAGTAGGTGATGAACCCATGCAGTGTGACTTTCTGACAGAGAGACAACAGTCCCTTTTTGCAACCACATGCACTGCAGTAAAGGGAAATGAGAAACCTTTATGTAGAATGTGCTTAGATGGTAAAGAAGTTGTGGTATTGTTGGATTCAGGTAGCCTGGTCACCTTAGTGAAAAGTGATCTAGTGGTGGGAAAAACCTTACATCCTAGGAAAATGGCTGTAGTTTGTGTACATGGGGACACTCGAGAATATCCGGTTTCCTTTGAAACCTCCCTCGGTAACTTGTGTCACCAGGTGGGTTTAGTTCCCAAACTGCCACATGACGCCATTGTGGGAAGGGATTTCCCAAAGTTCTGGGAACTCTGAGACTGTCCAGATTCCCCAGTAGGTGGTTCTTCTGAGCCTGAAACATCTACTCCAGAGTCCTCTAACTGTGAGGATTGTCCTGAGTTTCCATTCTCAGTCTTAGCAGGGGAAACACCAGTCCCTAGGGAGGAGCCTGCTACCTCAGAAGAGGAACACCGGCCGATAGGGTTTCATGACCTTGAGGTGCACAGAGAAAATGTTATCACTGAGCAATTGAGGGACCCCACATTGCTAAGAGCCCGGGAGAATGTAGTAAAGATAGATGGGGAGTTAGTTAACCCTGATGAGAGGGTTGCCCTCCCTTACTTCATTAATCAAAGGGACCTGTTATATCGAGTGTCACAGAGGATAGAGGACACCATTGAGCAACTGGTAGTGCCTAAACCGTACCGCAAGATGGTTTTGGAACTGGCCCATGGGCACATTCTTGGGGGACATTTGGGAGCAGAAAAAATCCGGGAGAGGATCACCCAGAGGTTTTATTGGCCCGGGATCACTAAGGAAGTGGAATTGTATTGCTCTTTCTGTCCAGTGTGTCAGATTATTGCACCCATGCCACATTTCCGCAGTCTGTTGGTACCCCTGCCCATTCTCGAGGTCCCTTTTGAGAGGATCGCCATGGACTTGGTTGGCCCCTTACTGAAGTCCACTAGAGGGCACCAGCATATCTTGGTAATAATGGACTATGCCACCCGTTACCCAGAAGCGATTCCTCTCCGAAACACCTCTGCTAAAACCATTGCCAAAGAGTTATTTCAAGTTTTCAGCCGTGTGGGTCTTCCTAAGGAAGTCCTAACTTATTAGGGCACCCCGTTTATGTCTAGGATGACCAAAGAACTTTGTAAACTTCTGAAAGTGACCCAATTACATACATCAGTATATTACCCTCAAACAGATGTGTTAGTGGAAAGGTTTAATAAAACCTAAAACAAATGTTGAGGAAGGTGGTGGATAAAGACGGAAAGAATTGGGATTATCTGCTCCCTTATCTGATGTTTGCCAATCGTCCACAGGGTTCTCTCCGTTTGAGCTACTGTATGGGAGGCACCCCCGGGGGCCTACTGGACATTGCCAGGGAAACATGGGAGAGTGAGAGTTCCCCGCATCGAAGTGTGATTGAACATGTGGCCCAAATGCAAGATAGAATTGCCCAAGTGATGCCGATTGTGAAGGAGCATTTAGCCCAAGCCCAATTGGCTCAACAAAGGATTTACAATCGTGGGGCCCAGGTCCGTTCCTTTGCACCTGGTGATAGGGTGTTGGTGCATGTCCCCACGGTCAAAAGTAAATTCCTAGCCAAATGCCAGGGTCCCTATGAAGTGTTGGAGAAAATGGGGGTGGTGAATTATAAAATTTGCCAACCGGGAAGACGAAAACCTGAGCAGCTCTATCACGTGAACTTGTTGAAACCATAAAGGATAGAGAGTCCTTGGTCGCTAAGACTACCCGATTTTCTGCTTCATTTAACCTTGCTGTCCCTGAAGTTGGGATAGCGGAGACTCTGTCCAAAACTCAGCAACAGGAGGTTAAAGAACTTAAGCTCCGTAATAGGGAGAAGTTTTCAGACCTGCCAGGTTGGGTCTCCGGGGGTTGAACATGACATTATCACCACACCAGGGGATAAGGTCAAGTTGAAGCCTTATAGAATTCCAGAAGCCCGGCGAGAGGCAATTCGCCAGGAAGTAAAAAAAATGCTTGAGCTGGGGGTGATAGAAGAGTCAAATAGTGATTGGTCCAGTCCCATTGTCTTAGTGCCCAAACCAGATGGAAGTTGGCAGTTTTGTAATGACTTTCGCCGCCTAAATAAAATCACTAAGTTTGACACCTATCCTATGCCCCGCATAGATGAACTGATTGATCGCCTAGGCACTGCCCGGTACATGATGTTAGACCTGACCAAGGGTTATTGGCAAATTTCCCTCTCGGAGTCGGCCAGGGAAAAAACAGCATTTGTAACTCCAGACGGATCTTTCCAATATCGGAGGATGCCTTTTGGGTTACAGAATGCTCCTGCAACATTTCAACGCACCATGGATAAGACCCTTCGGCCTCTAGAGCCTATGCTGCTGCATACCTCGATGACGTTGTCTTCCACAGTGAGGATTGGGACTCACACTTACCAAAAGTTCAGGCTGTGTTGGATTCCATCTGGAAAGCCGGGTTTACAGCCAATCCAAAAAATGTACCCTTGGGCTAGAAGAGGCGAAGTATCTGGGGTATACTATTGGAAGAGGTCTAATCAAGCCCCAAATAAACAAAGTTGAGGCTATTCAGGATTGGCCACATCCCACCAACAAGAAACAGGTTTGTGCATTTTTGGGTATAGCGGGTATTATCGCTGATTTATCCCCCATTTTGCCTCACAGGCTGCTCCCCTGACCAATTTGACCAAAGAGAAGGACTCTGTCATGACCAAATGGACTCCCGAAGCAGAAACAGCTTTTCAGGCTTTAAAACAGGCCTTATGTAGTTAGCCAGTTTTAAATTCATTTGTTTTTTCTCGGGACTTTGTGGTTCAGACAGATGTGTTAAATGTGGGCTTAGGAGCTGTACTGACCCAGATTATCAAGGGGGAGGAACACCCTGGTATGTACCTCAGCCGAAAGTTAAAGGCCCATAAGGAGAATTATGCCACCATTGAGAAAGAGTGTTTGGCGGTGAAATGGGCTTTGGATTCTCTCCAGTACTACCTCGTGGGTAGACAGTTTGAACTGGTGACGGATCATGCCCCATTGAAGTGGATGGCACAGAACAAAGAGACCAATAGGAGAATAAATAGGTGGTTCCTGGCCCTTCAGGAATTTAGTTTTGTGGTAACGCATTGCCCCAGTGTTAAAATGGGGAATGCAGATGGGTTTTCTGTACACAGACGCTCTCCATCCAATCTGACAGAGCTTGAGCTATTTTGTAAAGAGTAAGGCCGCATACACACGATCGAATTTGTCTGCTGAAACTGGTCCCATGGACCAGTTTAGCGGACAAATCCGATCGTGTGTATGGGCTAGCGGACATGTCTGACCGGCGGACAAATTTTAAAACATGCTTTAAAATTTGTCCGCCGGGGACATGTCCGTCGGATATGTCCGCTGGTCAGTACATTCACCTTCCGCACAAGCGTCGTATGGATGCGACGCATGCGTGGAAGTTGTTTACTTCCTGGTGCGGTGACGTGGCGGCGTCAACGTCACCGTCACGTCACCGCGCTGTCTGCCGGTGGGGATTTTGATCCGATGGTGTGTACACACCATCGGACCAAAATAGCCCGGTGGACATATCCGATGAAAACGGTCCGAGGACCCTTTCCATCGGATATGTCCATCCGTGTGTACGCGGCCTAATGGGCAAAAATCTCTCTAGGGGCTAGATTCAGGTAGTTCGGCGCATATTTAGGCGGGCGTAGCGTAGCGAATATACGCTGCGCTGTCTAGGCGCAGAGCGGCAAGCACACTATTTAGAAAGAAAATGCGCCCAACGGTGCGCCGGCGTAACGTAATTTCGTCGGTGTAAAGGCAGCGTAAGTGGAAGTGGGTGTGACCTTATTCAAATGATCGTCTGAGCGTGGTACAATGCTTTATGCTTGGCGTATCTAAAACGGCGCATGCTCAGTGACATGGACGTACGATTTTGTGTCCCTATCACAACTACGCCGACACAACTTCCTGGGATACGCCGGCCCACCGGCTTACGCCGAGCGCATAAATACGCCCAGACATGCGCCCGTCCAGGCGATGGAGGCAGTTGGCAAAGGAGGCAAGGAGAGGAGGAAAAGGAATTTTTCCAACGAGGAGAGGGCTTATACAGTGGCTGGAATGGCCAAATATGACCGGTTCCTCCATGGTGCCCAAAGTGCCCAGACAAGCAAGGCACGGAGGATTGAGATTTTGGAGGAGATCACCCTTCAGGTGAATACGGTCGGGATTGAGACCAGAAAGCCCGAGGAGATCTCCAAAAAAATCAATGGCCTGAGACGTCGGGTCAAAGAGAAGCTGGCGCGGATAAGGAGGCACACCAGGGGCACAGGAGGAGGAACAGCCACATCTGAGCGATTGACGGATGAGGAGGAGGTCATCGCTCAATGCCTACAGCGGGAGCAGGTGGAGGGCATTGGGGGCTATGACTCCGGTGACCAGGCCTTGAGGACAGGTAAGTGTGTTTTATCTCCTATCCGGTGTGTAGCATGTGAGGGGGTGTAAGGGAACATGTGCCAAGTGTGTGGGTCCACCAACATGTGAATGTTTTGTGTAATCCACAGATGTGCTGGAGGGAGCTGGGCTGTCGTCGGATGCTGGGCGACCCACGCCATCCCCACAGGAGAGTGCCCACTCCTCTGATCTAGAGGAAGTGGTGGAGGAGCACGGGGACCTCGAGGGAGTCGTCTAATATGGGTGATGTGGCTGTTCAGATGAGGCATATTGTTGACAGCCTGGCATCAACATCCCAGCTAAGTGACAGCATCCAAGATGTGAGCTACAATTGTGCTGCTGTTGTCACCAGCCTGGGGGGGCTGCAGGCCACCACAGCAGGCCTCGCGTCTGAGGTGAAGAGCCTGGCAGTGGCCGTCGTGGCGGAGGGGAGGCAGACCAGGCTGCTGCTGGCAGACACAAATGCGGTCCTAACTCGCATTGCCATGGCGTTGGAGGGCAGGCAGCCAGCCAGGGAGAGTCCAGGGGATGCTCCTCCACCTCCTGATGCCCCACCCCCCCTGAGGCTCCCCCCAGGCAGTTAAGAAGCCAGGGCCGTGGCAACAGGCGAAGCCCACGTCAGGGCAGATGAGTGCCTTCTTTAATTTTTTTTTTGGCTCACATGATGAGTTAATATTTTTTTTTTATGTATACTGAGTATTTATATTATTTTTTGGATACTCAGGTTATGAGTTTTTTTTTTGTAGTATCTGCACACGGTGAGGAGTGCAGGCTTCAGTGTGACTGGTGTGTGAATGTGGGGGTCACATTCCTGCCAGTAAGGGGTGTCACCCTCGGTCGTTGGGGAGAAGTTATCCTCACGACAGTGTGAATGTGGTATGAATGGACAGCGACACCATTGGGGCCTTGACGCGGCATTGCTGCTCCCAAGTCCTGCATGTTGGACTTGGGCTAATCCAATGTGATGTGGATGTGGTGTGTGTCATCTAGGGACCACAGTGGTGTGCATTCATTCATTGTCTGTGTGCCATGATGAATGTGTGTGTGTTTAACGTGCAAAGATGCCTACCACGAGGACCCTCCTGACTGCTCTTCCCTCAGCAGACGGGGTAGCCTCGGGCAGGGGGGGACTGTGTGGTTGGGGGGTCAGGTCATCACATATGTCAATCTCCAGGCCTTTTCTCATGGCGTAGTTGTGCAGCACACAACATGCATCGATGATCTGGCACACAAAGTTTGGGGAATACAACAGGGCCACCCCGGATGTATCCAGGCATCGGAAACAGGACTTGAGTAGGCCAATTGTGATTCATTGTATCTTCTCTCTTCTCTGGTTTGGGGATCCCGGAATGGAGTCATGAGATGGGGTCCAAGTGCATATGCCGAGTCACTTGGAAGGGAAAAGACAGGAGGATGTTAGCGTGCATGTGCTCCTCGCAATGTCTGCATCATGGGGTCGGACAGTCATGCTTGACACCCATGTCACTCACCAACCAGCCAGCTGTCCCTGTACACGTTCTGTTCGAATTCTGTTGGGATGTTGCTTTGACGGTATATGTAGCTGTCGTGGCTGGACCCTGGGTGTTTGGCACGGATGTGCCATATGAGGTATTTGGCATCGGCTATCACCTGTACGTTGATGGAATGCCAATGCTTACGATTGCGGTATACGTGCTCTGTGTCAAGGGGGGGCCGTAGTGCCACATGTGTGCAATCAATGGCCCGATGGTGTGTGGGAATCCTGCAATGCTGTAGAAATCCTGCATTGCCTTCTGCCACAGGTGCTCCTGGGTGGGTTTGATGATGTGGTGAGAAATGCGTCTGAGGATTGCGGGGACAACCTGGTGCACACATCTGCTCATGGTGGATTGTGACAGCCCAGCCACGACTCCACTTGTACACTGAAAAGTTCCACTTGCAAGGAAATGCAGTGTTGCCAGGACCTTGACCAGTGGCTGCACTGCTTGTGAGCGGTGTGTCTTGCTGGTGATGTCATCATGCAGGGTTGTGGCTATTTTCTGGATGGCTTTAGGGCTGAATCTGAAAATGCGAAACACCTCCGAATCATCCATGCCAAAGACGGTATATCCTCTCACGTGCCCTCCTCCTCCGTGGCAGTGGACCCATTAGTAGTGCTAGGACCACGGCTGCCATGTGTTGTCCTGCAAGTGTGGTTACTCAGCTCGTCCGTAACGGTGCTGCTGAAGCTACTCTCCAGCTGACTTGTGCAAGTCTGGTGCAAAGTTACCCCTGCTTTATGAGGGGTAACTTTAGACCGGGCGTACAGCTTAGGCGCACCGCGCGTAGCCTGCCCTGAACGTGAGTATGTTCGGGAATCGGCGTATCTCCCTCATTTGCATAGGAAATCAATGGGTGCACCAGATGCGTTTGGCGTAAATATGCGCCTACGATATTCCGGCATAGGAAAGTTACGTCGGTCGGGAGAAGCCTATTTTCGGTCGTATCTAGTTCTGTGGGTACGGCGCATAGATACGACGGCGCACATTTTGAGTTACGTGGTGCATCTCGAGATATGTCGGCGTAAGTTCTACCTGAATCTAGCCCTAGATGTGCAAAGCTGGTAGGAGACAGACCCAAAAAGACTTGCAGCTGTAATTGCAGTGAAAGGAGGTTCTACAAAGTATTGACTCATATTTATTTGTAAAAAAGTTTGAAAACCATTTATCATTTTCCTTCCACTTCACAATTATGTGCCACTTTGTGTTCGTCTGTCACATAAAATATATTTACATTTCTGTTTGTAACATGACAAAATGTGGAAAATTTGAAGGGGTATGAATACTTTTTTAAGGCACGGTAAATGCTTGCTTGAATGTATGCTCTTCAAACAAGGTCTACAAGCTTAAAGTATATAAGGCTATTCATTACATATCAGCTTTAAAGCGTTTGTTATCCCAAAAAATAAAAATAAAGACCCTGTTCCTTTAAATCATGTTATACAGCACGGTGCTTGTGCTGCGTAATTTGGCCCCCTGCAACACCTAAAAAAACAGTCTGACACACCTAAAAAAACAGTCTGACCCTGTCAGTTTATGCCCTCTGTGAGCTCTGTGTCCGTGCCTGCCCCCTCCCCTTCTGCTGCTCAATTTAAGGTACGATTTACATTATCCTCTCAGTTGATGAATCTAATGTCCCCCTGTGAATGCTTTCTAAAAATTGCAGCTATAAAGCTTGTTTACAGAGCAGAGATTGGCGATCAAGTGACCTGCCTTATTTCTCCTCTTATGCATGGCAGCTGCAGTGGGTGGGGCCACCCCTTTCCTCCTCCCCTCCTGAATGACATCAGCAGGGGATTCTAAGCCCCGACCCGCTGCAGCTGCAATGTGTGTTAACAAACACTTTAACCTATTAAGTTGATTACTAATGTATACTTTGGCCAAGTGTTTTAAAAAACTAAAATCAGCTTTCTAATACACAGTTTCCCCTTGACCCTATCTACCCGTTGTTGGCCCTCTTCCAGGTTGAATGATGCCCAGCCTCATTAACCACTTGCCGACCAGACGCTGTCATTATACTGCGCCAGATCGACACATTCCTGCGAATCGCCGTAGCTGTACGTCTGCCCTTTAAACAGCTCTAGCAGGCAGGTCCACACCACTGCACAGCAGGGGACACAGTGTGCTTGGCTGAAGGCTGCAATGTCAGCTGACCACATGCGATCGTGGGCACGAGATCCAGAACAGCTCACATCCCCATTCTGTCAGAAGAGAGACAAATCATCTGTTCCTACTAAGTAGAAATAGTGATCTGGCTCCTCCTCTAGTAAGTCACATCCCCATACAGTTAGAAACACCTAGCAGGGAACACATTTAACCCCTTGATCGCCCCCTAGTGTTAACCCCTTCCCTACCAGTGACATTTAAACAGTAATCAGTGCATTTTATAGCACTGCTTCCCTCTCAGCCCTGCTTCCCTCTCAGGTCCTTGTTACCCCTCGCTACCTTCTCCCAGCTGATTTGCCAACATTTAGCAGCCATGGTAATTTATATAGCCTCTTCCCCAGCTGACTGGAATTCTCTTCCTGACACCTCCCCAACAATAGTCTCTCACTCCCCTCTCCCTCCCAGTCTTCTTCCCTGGAGGCACTTCACCTTCACACTGGTGTGTGTGTCCCACTCCCCCCCCCTCCCCCAATACACAAAAATTGCAAATGGCCAGAATCCATCCCTCTCCAGACCCTTGGAACTGCATCTATTTGCCTCTCCTCCCCCTTCCCTCATGCCAGGACAAATCTTTCTCTGTCTGTATCCCTATACAGAGCAGGATCGCCCAGTTTCACTCCAGTTCTCCTCTACCCACCCCCCATTTCTTACCCACTTCCCCCTTCTACCCCCTCTTCGTTCTCCCTTACCCCATTACTCCATTGTTCCCAGCCCACCCACCCCCCAATTTTTATTTTTTTACAAATCTTTTATTTATTGAAAGGGCAAAGAATCACAAAATACTGCATCCGTCAAAAACATAGTAAAAGGGAAAAAACTAAATACAGGTACAGCGGTATAGAGTTAGTTGAGTAGTATCATATAACAGTGACATGGTAACGAGCATGGGCTGTAAAACTTATCTATCCAGAACAATTAGCATCCCCTACTTGGAGAGGCTATTAAATTGGAGTCAGACCCTACCCCCGTTGGGACAGAGCATACCTTCTGCTGAAATTCAGCCTGTATAAACAGACGGTCCCGCGAGTCCCGCCCCCATTTTCAATTATTCCAGGATGGCAGAACAGAACAGCATAGGCCATGGGGATAGAGAATGGAGCCCCAAGAACCTGAACATAGAGAGACAGTGAGAGAAAACAAAGAAAAGGGAGAAAAGGGGAGAGGGAGGAGAGGGGACGGAAAGGGAAAGGGGAGGGAGAGAAGAGGGGGCACAGGGAGGCAACATACACTCAAGTCTCAGGCCACGAACGCTGACCAGTGGGTAACCTCGTCACACTCCACCCGACCGGTCGCCCATGCAGGGGCCACACTAATTTGACACGTCACTTTGCGAAAGGGCCCGACCTTCATCCGAGAGAACAAACATGTTCCATGCAGACCAGGTCTTGGTATATTGCTCGCGCTGATGGCGGGCTGTAAGGATCAGGTCCTCTATTTTATTAATTTCACCCACCTTTTTAAGCCACAGCCTAATGGTCGGGGGTTGTGTGGACTTTAAGTGCAGGGGGATGCATGCTTTGGCTGCGTCAAGTAAATGACAGATCAGTGACTTTTTGTAAGTTTTACGTGAGAGGTTGGAGGCATGGAGAAGAAGGAAGGCCGGGTCAGCCACTATGGGGCATTCTGTAAATTCCTGCACTGTGTGCTAAATGGTCTTTCAGAACCGCTCCAATACGGGCTGGACCAAAAGATGTGCAGAATCGTTCACCGGTCGCCCTGGCATCTCCAGCAGCGATCCGAGGAGGAGGGGAAAATCTGATGTAGTTTTGCGGGGGTGTAGTACCACCTAGTGATGATTTTATAATTGGTCTCCTGCGTCTTTGTGCTAATTGAGGATCTATAGGTAAAATTAAGGATATTCTGTTTTTGACGTGTTGTGAAGGTACACTGCATGTCCCTCTCCCACACATCGAGGCACTGCAATTGATGGTCCTCAAGTAACGTAATCAACAGTTGATAGGCGGCAGATAAGGCATGTGGCATGACACCCTCTTCCCGAGCAGTAGGTCTCAAGAGTGGTGGGGGTTTGGCTGGAATTACAGGGGGGTGTAGTGATTTGAGAAAGTGGTTAATTTGGAGAGCTCTCCAGAAGTCCAAACGGAACGGGCCATCTGGGTTTATAAGTTCGCTCGCCGATGGCCACCTGCCCCCCACCAAAAAGTGGGAGGCTTGGAAGCGGCCAGCGGCTGTCAGGGAACAAAAGACGGGGTCCGCGCACCCAGGGGCAAACTCCAGGCTACCCAATATCGTAGTGTGTCCGCAGGTAGTGTAGGGCCGTATTTGTCCATTTGAATCTGACAGGACCCCATTGGCGCAGACCCGCGCATGGTAGCATGGTGTTACCCAGACCTATGTGTCTCAGAACGGAAAATAAGAACTGCCACCCCACCCTGTCAAAGGCCTTCTCCACGTCCACGCTCAGAAATATACAGGGAGCCTTCTTTCGGGTAACCACGTGTAAGAGGTAAAGTACTTTAATTGTGTTGTCCCTTGCCTCCCTGGACGGAACAAAGCCAACTTGATCTAAATGGATCAAGGATGGGAGATAGAGTTGTATTCTGGTGGCCAGCAGTTTTGTGAAAATTTTTAGGTCCGTATTAAGGAGTGAGATTGGTCTGTAGTTCCCGGAGACAGTGTGGTCCTTCCCCTCTTTGGGGATCAATGCAATGTGCGCTAACAATGTGTCGCGGGGGAATGTTGTATCGGACCCTAAGGAATTGAAATATTTGTGTATATGTTTCGCCAGGGATGGTAGTAGGGTTTTATAATATTGAGCGGTAAGCCCATCCGGACCCAGGGCCTTCACCAGTTTAGTGGATCCTATCGCGGCTTGTATCTTCTCTATAGTGATGTGTTCATCAAGCAATGCACTTATGTCAGTAGTAAGTCTAGGCATGGTGGACTTGGTCAAGTAGTCCTCTATTTGGGATTGACGTGGGGCTGTTGTCTGGAGATTGTAAAGGGACGCATAGAAATCTTTGAATTCGCCCGCTATATTTTGTGGGAGTGTGATCTTCTGCACGGTGGATGACGTGATATGTGGGATGTAACTCGCTAGTACTTGCTCTCTTAGGGATCTAGCCAGGAGCTTACCACACTTATTACCGGATTCGTACAAAACCCTCCGGCAGACCTGTATTGTAGACATGTGCAGACTGGAATATTTTGTTTCGTTTGGAAAATAAATTTATTTAGTTACTCCCGAAAATCGTTTTGATTTATTTCGTTTTTCGTTGGGGAATAGCTTTTGTCCGAAAATCCAATAATACTTGGTTTCTGTCGAATGGTCAAAAGAATATTCAACGGAACGTCAAATCTTTTTGGTTTCTGTCGAATGGTCAAAAGAATATTCGACGGAACGCCGAATCTTTACGTTGAATCGTACATTTCCATTCGAATATTCCGCCTACAAGAATTCTAATGTTGTATGACTAGTAATAATGTCGAATCTATTCTCTATAATGTCGAATCTATTTTCTCATAAATTGAAATCTATTCTCTGTAATGTTAAATCTATTTTTTCTATAGTATCGAATCTTTTCTCTATAATGTCGAATCTTTTCTCTATGATGTCGAATCTTTTCCCTATAATGTGGAATCTCTCTATATCGAATTTTTACCGCAACGAAAACGAAAATAAAGCATTTTTTATGTCGGATCTTTTGGTTTTGGTTTTCGTTTCCTTGCACTTTCGTTATCGTTTGTTAAAACGATAACGAAAAAACCTGATTTTTGGACGAAAATGCATTCTAACGAAAACTAATGCACATGTCTACTGTATTGCAGCCTTAGCTCGAAATTGCATCAAGTACGTAATTTTGTTACGTAGTGTAAGGATCTCCGTCTCCAATGAGTGCATTTGTGCTAGCTTGTGGCGGACCTCAGCCAGATGTAAGTCAGCAAGTAGCGACGTCATCTGTGCAGTATGCCGCCTCTTAATGTGCGAGCCGTGCTTGATTAAACTGCCACGTATCACCGCCTTGTGGGCCTCACAAACAGTACCAGGATCCACTTCGGGGGTGTCATTGGTCTGAAAATAGTAGTCCGGTTCCCTGACTACATCCTCAAGTACCTCCTTGTCCTGCAGTAGGCTTTCATTCAGTCTCCAAGTCCTAGCCTTGGAGTGGAGACTATTCGTCAAGGCGTAGGACAATAGGACAGGAGCATGATCAGACCATGTGATAGAGCCGGTCAATGACTCACAAATTTAGTGTAGCTGGGCGTGAGGAAGCAGAAAATAGTAGACATGTGCACAGAATTTTTTTTCGTTTTTTTTTGTTCCGTTTCGTATGGTCCCGTTTGTTCGTTTCCATTCGTTTTTCGTAAGATGCCCGTTTTCCCGTTCGTTCCCGTTCGTTTGTTGTACGACGCGATTTTTTCGTATTCCGATCGTTTCGTATTTCCGTTACCGTTTTATTTTCGTACATGCGGGATGGTTCGTTATTCTGTTTAATTCATGTTCGTTTCTTGTTAGACAATAATTATCGTGAATTTTCGTCAATTTGCATTCTGTGTATCTTGAATGCTTTTCTTTTGTTAGTGTCAGTTGTATGTTCATTGTTCAATGACATCTATAACAAAAGAATTTCATTATGTATATTGAATGAATTCCCTTTTCTGTTTGTATTGTGTATTCAAAATACTGAAGGCAAATCTTTTGTTATAGGTGTCATATCAACATACGAAAATAACAAAAGAAACGGGTTCAAATTCAAATCTTTTGTTTATCGTTTTTTTGCATGGCCAGAGAGTTAGGCTGGCCATACATGATACAATTTTCTGTGCAATTTTCTTTAGATTTACCTTCAACTATGTAGTGCAAGGGCCTGCCTGATTGCATACAATTGAAAGTGTTGTTTAGTTTGACCTCATATTATATGTTTTTTGGTAAATCCAAAAGAAAATTGTACAAGAAAATTGAACATGTATGGCCAGCCTCAGTGACTGAAAGCAGCTTCTCTTTTGTGCTGAGTAGTGAGTGGATTTTCATCTGAAGGGAGTTCAGTTGGCCAGACTTTTGAACCCAAAAATGGTTTTCTGATGCAGTTTAAAAATGAACAAATTTTCTGAGAATGATCAGAAAACAATCGTTTTTATGTTTGTTGTTAAAACAGTCTGACCAAGTGTATGGGGCTTAACAATATTAAGCCCCATACACTTGACCGTTTCTTTTGTTATTTTCGTATGTTGATATGACACCTATAACAAAAGATTTGCCTTCAGTATTTTGAATACACAATACAAACAGAAAAAGGAATTCATTCAATATACATAATGAAATTCTTTTGTTATAGATGTCATTGAACAATGAACATACAACTGAAAACGAACACAAAACGTATTCAAACAAAATACACAATGCAAATCTCTTGATACAGATTTCATTTTCGTTATTTTGCCGTTTTCGTTTTGTCGTTTTTTCCCGTCGGATCGTTCGTTCGTATTTGCGGTCGTTCGTTATGCGGCTCATCTGTTATCCCGTCGTTTTCGTATTTTGGTGCTTTACCGTTTTCGTATGTACACATTATCCCGCGGGTACGAAAATGAAAATTTTCGTACGAAAATAACAATCGTACGAACGGGAATGCACATATCTAGAAAATAGTCAATCCTTGAGTATTGTTTATGTGGTATGGAGTAAAAGGTGTAATCTCTGTCTGTCGGGTGCAGGAGTCGCCAGGCATCAATCAGTTGTGCTTTGTGTAGAGATCGTGAAATGTGTTTCCGAATGCTAGGTGTGATTGAGGAGTATCCTGAGGAAGTATCCTCAGTAGCGATAAGTGGGACATTAAAATCTCCACCTAGAATCAGTTGGCCTCTCGAGAATTCAAGCAGAATGCTCAGCGTCTTGGAGATGAAGAGATCCTGATGGGTGTTAGGAGCATAGAGGTTTGCCAGGGTCACTTCGACAGCGCAAATAGTGCCCTTGAGGAACAAATAATGCCCCTCTGGGTCAGATCTTAACTCCCCGCACTGCCAAGGAACCTCTCGGGAAATAAGTATGGACACACCACAGACTTTAGCGGGCTCAAATGTGTCGGGAAGAATTTGTTTTTCAGTAGGGGGAGGTTACCTCCTCTAAAATGTGTCTCCTGTACAAACGCCAAGTCAGTTTTAAGACGGCGCAGATCCTGCCAAAGCATCTGCCTCTTTTTAGGGACATTTAGGCCTTGTACGTTTAGCAAGAGTACATTGACTGCCCCCATGGCCCTAGGGTCTAAGAGGGGGAAGATCCGAGATAAGAAAGGGGAGGAAGAGAAGGGAAAGGAGAAGGAGAAGAGAGACAAATAAAAAAAAAAGGGAAAAGTGTTATAAGGACCAGAGTCCCTCCCCCAACCCCAGGGACCCACTCCACCATCCACCCCCCGAGAGGGAGTGAGACAGAGAGCCACATGCCCTCCATATAACGAGCAGGTGAAGACCCATCCCCCCGAGGTCAATAGCAGCAGGCGTAATATGGGGACATCCAAAACCCCCCCCCCCCCCCACACCATGGTCATAATAACTTAAAACGTCTGCAGTGGCAGTACCTTTGTCACAGAGGCTGCGATGCAAGTCAGTCCTGCATTGTCCATATGGTGCTGAAGGCGGGAGTCCGGGAAGTCAGTTTGTACCCCCAGTACATGGGCGGGCTAAACACGTGGGTGATGCCACTAAGAGCACCGCGGGAAATCCCTTCATGGTGGGTCATGTGAATCGTCAGGGAACGGGGTCTTCTCCACCAACAAGGCTGCAAGGCAGGGGCACGATGCAGCATCAGATGGTGTTAGCGGCCAGAGGACTTTGGCAAAGGACGGAGGGGGCGGAGGTCTCCCGTGAGGAGGAAGATGATGTCCACCTCTGGTAGGGGGCAGGGCAAGCCAGGGCCTCCAATTAGTGGACCACGGGGAGCACTCCAATAAACGTAACAGGGGCAAAACAAAGTAAACATCAACAGACGGCATGCCAACTAGTAAGGGCCAGAGAAAAAACAGGACGGTTACATCTCACGTATCCCCTCCGCAGATGGCGCTCTAGGTCTTCTCCTGGACCACTGCTGGCGTGAAGGTTGGTAGTTCCTGTTCGCGGGGAAACCCGGACGGCCGGAGGCGCGAGGAAGGAGAGTGAGCCAATCTGAGACCTGAACTGGATCCACCTCTAGGAAGGCAAAAAAAGCAGGTAAGTCCATCGGGGTACGTAGGGCAAAGGAGGCTGCGTCATTCCGGAAGAAGACCACCAGGGGGTATCCCCAGCGGTATGTACATCCCTGTCGTCTGGCCAACTCCAGAACAGGTCTCAGCAGGGCCCTCCTCTGTAACGTAGCCCAGAGAGAGGTCCAGAAGAATCTTAATTGTAGCCCCATCAAATCCGATGTCCCCGTGTTCCCAAGGCTTATGGAGGATAAGTACCTTTTGCGTGTATCGGTGAATCCTGCATAGCACATCTCGGGGGCCTGTTTGGGTCTGATGGTTTAGGGACGAGAGTTCTATGAACGCAGTCCAGCTCCAGAGACGGTGGAGTGGTGCCCAGAACCGACTGGAAAATGGCTACTACCGTCGCTGCCAGGTCCTCCATTCCGGTAGCCTTCGGGAGTTCCCGCAGCCGCAAGTTATTGTGGCGGCTGCGGTCCTCCATGTCCTCCAAGTGTAGCTGTAACTCAATGGGCGTGGCTGCCTGGGAAGACTGGGATCGCTCCAGCTCAGAAACTCGTTGTGCTAGTGAGATCACTGCCTCCCCAGAGTCCACCCGGTCCGAGAGTGTGTGCAGCTCCGTTTTGACCTCCTGGAGGTCCCTGCTGTGCGCCTCCTCAATACGCAGGATGAGGGCTTCTATATCAGATTTAGTGGGCAGAGCCTGTAAGATGGTGCAGAGGTCCTCCGGCAGGCCACCTGAGTGTTGGGATGAGCTAGCCATGTCTGTGTGAAATGCAGCAGGTGTCTCCAGGAAAAGTTCTGTAGGGATGGATGGAGCAGGGCAGTCAGGACGGCCCAGCGCTGCAGTCTCCTCCATATGCCGTGCACGTGGCACTGCAACAATGGCACCCGGCGAGATCCTCTGTGTATCTGTAAAATATCTGTGGATTCTTGTCCTGTAGCGTTTGGTGGTGAGCATGCCCTGCTGTCGGTAGTGTAGGGCTGTCAATTTCGCAGGATGGAGCGGGAGATCAGGAGCTCTCAGAAAACACAACTTCACCCGGCCATCGCTAAGCCACGCCCCCCCCCATTTTTTTAGGGGTTAATGAAGAACCCCAAGGTGGAGCATCTTATTACTGCTGCTGCTTGTGTGGGCGGGATGTGTGCTCCACCAATCCCTACTGACCCTGCTCTCCTATTCATCCTGTGTGATTGGTGCAGTACACATCCTACCCACACAAGCAGCAGCAGTAATACGATTCTCCACCTCTGGGTTCTTCCTTAACCCCTGAAAAGTGCCAGGAGAGAGCCAGAAACTCTGTAGGGAAGGTAGAGGGGGAGATGTCATTCCAGTTTTAATTTAGCCCAGTGACAGCCTGCCAGAAGAGGTGGGATCTGTAACAGCAACTTCCTTAAGCAGCTCTTCTTGAGAAGACCATATCTGTATAATACATTACTGCCCATTTACTGTACTCTCCTGCCCCCTGTACTGTGTCTGCTTACCCTCCCCCTGTACTGTGCAGTCTCTGACCATCTCTTTTATCATATCTGCAGTCTCTGACCATCTCTTCTTTTCATGTCTGCAGTCTCTGACCATCTCCTGTATCATGTGTGCAGTCTTTAACCATCTCCTGTATCATGTCTGCAGTCTCTGACCATCTCCTGTAGTATGTCTGCAGTCTCTGATCATCTCCTGTATCATGTCTGCAGTCTCTGACCATCTCCTGTACTATATCTGCAGTCTTTGACCATCTCTTGTATCATGTCTGCAGTCTCTAACCATCCCCGGTAGTATGTCTGCAGTCTCTGACAATCGCTTGTATCATGTCTGCAGTCTCTGACCATCTATTGTATCATGTCTGCAGTCTCTGATCATCTCCTGTATCATGTCTGCAGTCTCTCACCATCTCTTGTATCATATCAGCAGTCTCTGACCATTTCCTGTATCATGTCTGCAGTCTCTGATCATCTCCTGTATCATGTATGCAGTCTCTGACCATCTCTTGTATCATATCAGCAGTCTCTGACCATCTCCTGTATCATGTCTGCAGTCTCTGACCATCTCCTGTAACAGCAGGATCTGTGGGATCTGTAACAGCAACTTCCCTAAGCAGCTCTTCTTGAGAAGACCATATCTGTATAATACATTACTGCCCATTTACTGTACTCTCCTGCCCCCTGTACTGTGTCTGCTTACCCTCCCCCTGTACTGTATCATGTCTGCAGTCTCTGACCATCTCTTTTATCATATCTGCAGTCTCTGACCATCTCTTCTTTTCATGTCTGCAGTCTCTGACCATCTCCTGTATCATGTCTGCAGTCTCTGACCATCTCCTGTAGTATGTCTGCAGTCTCTGACCATCTCCTGTAGTATGTCTGCAGTCTCTGACCATCTCCTGTAGTATGTCTGCAGTCTCTGATCATCTCCTGTATCATGTCTGCAGTCTCTGACCATCTCCTGTACTATATCTGCAGTCTTTGACCATCTCTTGTATCATGTCTGCAGTCTCTAACCATCTCCGGTAGTATGTCTGCAGTCTCTGACCATCTATTGTATCATGTCTGCAGTCTCTGACCATCTCTTGTATCATATCAGCAGTCTCTGACCATTTCCTGTATCATGTCTGCAGTCTTTGATCATCTCCTGTATCATGTCTGCAGTCTCTGACCATCTCTTGTATCATATCAGCAGTCTCTGACCATCTCCTGTATCATGTCTGCAGTCTCTGACGATCTCCTGTAGTATGTCTGCAGTCTCTGATCATCTCCTGTATCATGTCTGCAGTCACTGACCATCTCCTGTACTATGCCTGCAGTCTCTAACCATCTCCTGTACTATATCTGCAGTCTCTGACCAACTCTTGTATCATATCAGCAGTCTCTGACCATCTCCTGTAGTATGTCTGCAGTCTCTGATCATCTCCTGTATCATGTCTGCAGTCACTGACCATCTCCTGTACTATGCCTGCAGTCTCTAACCATCTCCTGTACTATATCTGCAGTCTCTGACCATCGCTTGTATCATGTCTGCAGTCTCTGACCATCTCTTGTACCATGTCTTCAGTCTCTGATCATCTCCTGTATCATGTCTGCAGTCTCTGACCATCTCTTGTATCATATCTGCAGTTTCTGACCATCTCCTGTATCATGTCTGCAGTCTCTGAACATCTCTTGTATCATGTGTGCAGTCTCTGACCATCTCTTGTAGTATGTCTTGGAGCTCTTTCTAACAGGCTCTCTAACAGAAGCCCTCTCTGTGTCCATTAGAGAGACCTCCTCCAGGGTAATGAAGACTCCTTAAGGGAGCATCTCTGGGCCAGATTCTGGTAGAATCCGCGGCGGCGTAGCGTAAGCCATTTACACTACGCCGTCGCAACTTACTGGAGCAAATGCCGTATTCTCCAAGTACTTTCTCCGTAGTTTGCGGCGGCATAGTGTAAATGACCCGGTGTATCCCCGCGTATTTCAAAGGGGACGGCTTATATTTAAATTAGGCGCGCCCCTGCGTCGATGGAACTGCGCATGCGCCGGCCGGGAAAATAGCCCAGTGCGCATGCTCCAGCTCACGTTGGAAAACGTAGTTGAAACCGACATGATCGTCACTTATGCAATGCCCTATTCGCGAACGACTTAGTAAAACGACGTAACCAACGGAAAAAGACGACGCTGACCCGACGCCATACTTAACATGGCTTTAACGGAACTTCGTAAGCCTACCCCTTATATAGCAGGGGTAGGTTTAGGCTTACGGAAATGACGTAAACGATGAGGCGGCGTAAAAACTTTCGGGAATCGGCGTATTAGGCTCATTTGCATAGAAATTAGCGGCCAGCGAAGTAATTACATCTAAGATCTGACGGTGTAAGTGTTTTACACCTGTCGGATCTTCGCCGTATCTATGCGTAGATGATTCTATGAATCAGACGCATAGATACCGGGGGAAAAAAACAGAGATACGACAGTGTTTCCTGCGATACACCGTCGTATCTCTTTTGAGAATCTGGCCCTCTGTGTTTAAGTCATTGCCATTGAAATATTTGTAAAGGGGAGGCGTTAGTAAGATGACCACGCCCATGTGGGGTGCAGAAATATTTCTGCACCCAGGCATCTGTGATCCTAGGACCGGCCCTGCCACCCAGCTCAGCGAGAGATCGCTCCGTTGCTCCATGTGCAGGGCCAGACCTGTCAGAGCCCCACTGTCCTCTATGGGAGATCAGACCAAAACTGATCAGCCTGTCCATTTTTATCCAATCCCATCCGATCCCCTGGATGAATGATGAACATATCTATCTGTTTTCAGCAGATCTTGTCAAATCGCATGGCAGGCGGGAGGCAGTGGACACATCTCCGCTGATATCCGCCTGCCATCAAAGTCAATCGGTGGCCCACTCAGATCCTCCTGAAAAACAGACAGGCGGATCCCAGAGGGCCTATAGTGTGAAAGGGGCCTTAATGTTGACTTTTAAATGAACACAACCCCCTGCTGGTCTTGGGCATTGGTAAGAGTGTACATAAGGGCCCTTTCACACTAGCGGACGAACGGTCCGCTCATTACAAGTCCGCTTTTGCGGACGGAAGAATGTCCTATTTTTCTTCCGTCCGGGCAAACGGATCGGATGCAAACGGACAGACGGTCTGTTTCCATCCGACTCCCCATAGGGGAGAGCAGGGGAGAGACGGGGCGGTCCCTGCACAGTGTGCGGGGACCGCCCCGTCCGCCCGACAGCTCAGCGGAGACGCCCCGCTGAGCTGACGGACACACGGAGCGGACCGAAAAACGGACCGCTCCGTGTGTAAGGACCCTAAGAGGAGAAGTGGCTCCACCCACACAATCTTTGCAGTTCTGCATAGTACAACAGGGAAATACTGAACAATGCAACAGAATCTGAGGTTCCACTGTATATAACAGTGCCACAGCAAAATTACATTTCTAAAGGAAAAAAAGTCATTTAAACTTGATTGCGGCTGTAATGCATTGCTGGCTCCTGGCTATATAGATAAAGGGGGAAAAAACTGTGTGTGGTCCCCCTCCCAGTCCATACTAGGCCCTATGAATCTGGTATGAATATTAAGGGGAACTCCATGACAATTTTATTTAAAAATGGCGTGGGTGTTCCCCCCCCCCCCCCAAAAAAAAACCCTACCCATTCATCAAGAAAAGTGTCAAAAGGTAAAAAGCACAATAGACAGTTTTTGACAATTCCTTTATTAAAAAAAGAATGCCTCTGGTTCATTCCCAGGATAACCAATCCTATATACTATCGCCACCGCTGTCAGGTATCTTGAGTATATTACTATGGCGTCTCTTTCTCTATAAACACTCACAGAGATATAGTGCCCATCATGGTGTAGTAAGTAAAAAATATATTTGGTTAAAAATACAAAGCTCTGTGAGTGTTTATAGAGAAAGAGGCGCCACAGTAATATACTCAAGATACCTGACAGCGGTGGCGATAATATATAGGATTGGTTATCCTGGGAATGAACCAGGGGCATTCATTAAAAGAGATCAGGTGAGTGGCCATTCTTTACAGTGACAGGAAGAGCACGGAAGTAGTGAAAATTTGCAGCGATTTGCACACTCCACGAGAGGAGTTTTTTTATATATATAGGGCCAGATTCTCAGCGGTGCTACGACGGAGTATCTCAGATACCCCGTCGTATCGCCGTTTTTTTTGCCTCGTATCTATGCGAGTGATTCCTAGAATCACTTTGGCATAGATATGGCTGAAGATCCGACAAGTGTAAATACCATTACACTTGCGGATCGTAGTTGTAATGATAACTCAGGCCACTAGGTGGCCTTTACGTTGTTTTCTCATTTGCCTATGCAAATGAGGCTACTACGTCGTTTTCGTCCGCGTAAGGTTACCCCTGCTAATATGAGGGTTAACCTTACGCAGTACCGTCGGATGCCATGTTAAGTATGGCGTCGGGTCAGCGTCGGCTTTTTCCGTCGCTTACGTCGTTTTACTAACTCGTTCGCGAATAGGGCATTGCGTAGTGTCGATCACGTAGTTTTTACGTCGGTTTCCACGACACTTTCCGACGTGAGCTGGAGCATGCGCACTGGGCTTTTTCCCTGGCCGGCGCATGCGCAGTTCGTTCGACGCAGGGGCGCGCTTAATTTAAATACAAGCCGCCCCTTTGAATTACGCGGGTTTACGCTGAGTGATTTACTCTACGCCTCCGCAAACTACGGAGCAAGTGCATGGAGAATACGCCACTTGCTCTGTTACGTTGCGGCGGCGTACTGTAAAATGCTTACGCTACGCCGGCGAATTTGTATGAGAATCTGGCCCATATTTTTTATTGATTAAGAGCACTTGGAATTATATTGGGACTTTTTTACTAATAAGAGAACATCTAGGAATTCCCTTTTACATATAATATTTTGTCATCTACATTATTATTATTTTTTCTTCATCACACCAATGGTGTCAGGGTGATATATAAAAACACATACTTGTCTGTCTTTTAGTTTTAATTATTTATTATTTGTTTATTGTAGAACACTTTTGTAAAAAGGGCAGTTAGGCCCTTGGAAATTTTAATGAACTGTTTTTTGATAACTATACTCACGTATGATATAATAAGCACGTTTCTAGATACACATAAATAGTTGTTTTTGGTGAGTTGCCACTCTAAGGATGCCCCACAGATGGGGGTTAGGTCTAGAGACAGGCTTGGCCAGTCCATCACCTTTACTCTCAGCTTCTTTAGCAAGGCAGTGGTCGTCTTGGAGGTGTGTTTGGGGTCGTTATGTTGGAATACTGCCTTGGGGCCCAGTCTCCGAAGGGAGGAGCAGAGATGTATTATGGCCTAGGCACTTTGTGGGGGGCGGCAAAAAAAGGAGGGAAGGAGGGGGGGCAGGCAGATACGAGGTGAACGAATGAAGTGATGGGAGAGGAGAGGGTGGTATGGGGATATATGCTGGGAGTGATTTGAGAGGGAAGAAGATATGTGCTAGTGGGGCATCTGATTCCCCCCCTCCACTAGCACATATCTTCTTCCCTCTCAAATCACTCCCAGCATATATCCCCATACCACCCTCTCCCCCCAAATTAAAAGATGCTCTGCCCCCCTGTACTCATCCCACCCTGTCCCCCTGTGCTCATCCCACCCTGTCCCCCTGTGCTCATCCCACCCTGTCCCCCTGTCCTCATCCCATGAAAATTACAGGACGGGTCTTAAAAAGGAAGGGGTGCGTCATATATAAAGTAGGGGGTGCGCGAGGTTCACCAGGCCTAGGGCAGCACAAAACCTAAATACACCCCTGGGGAGGAGATCATGCTCTGCTTCAGTATATCACAGTATATCACAGTACATGTTGGCATTCATGATTTCCTTAATGAACTGTAGCTTAAGGTGACCAGATTTTTAAAATGGCAACAATCAGCGACTCTCTGCCCATCGCCGCCCACCTCACAGCCTCTCAAGTCTCACTCTTTGGGCCCCTGGCTACTACTGGATGGGGAGCGGAGGAAAGTCACTCTGCCAGGGAAGGCAAGGAGAAGGCAGGTGGCTGACTGCCAAGGCCAAGGCAGAAGAACATGGGAGTGGAGCTGAATGGACATGCGCCTGAAACGGAAGAAATATTCTCTCCGCACCGACCAGCACATGATCATCAGAAAGGGGCACAGATAATGGGGAAAAATACACTCCCCTATGCTAGTAGGCACGGCGTAGCGGGGGTGTGTAATTCTATTTTTTTTATTTTAATTCTCCACTGATTGTCTTTGAAATTGCCCCTGCCCCTAATTAATCCAATCTGGGGACAAAACCAGGGACAGACTTGGTCCGGGGACAGTGTCCTCAATCAGGGGACTGTCCCCTGAAACTGGGGATGTCTGGTCACCCTACTGTAGCTCCCCAGTGCCGGCAGCACTCATGCAGCCCCAGACCATGACACTCCCACCACCATGCTTGACTGTAGGCAAGACACTTATCTTTGTACTCCTCACCTGGTTGCCGCCACACACGCTTTTCATCTGAATCAAATAAGTTTATCTTGGTCTCATCAGACCACAGGACATGGTTCCAGTAATCCATGTCCTTAGTCTGCTTGTCTTTAGCACACTGTTTGCAGACGAGGCTTCTTTCTTTTTTTTGATGCAGATGCAGTATGCGGCGTATGGTCTGAGCACTGACAGGCTGATCCCCCACCAATTCAACCTCTGCAGAAATGCTGGCAGCACTCGTATGTCTTTTTCCCAAAGACAACCTCTGGATATGACACTGAGCATGTGCACTCAACTTCTTTGGTTGACCATTGCGAGGCCTGTTCTGAGTGGAACCTCTCCTGTTAAACCGCTGTATGGTCTTGGCCCCCGTGCTGCAGCTCAGTTTCAGGGTCTTGGCAATCTTCTTATAGCCTAGGCAATCTTTATGTAAAGCAACAATTCTTTTTTCCAGATCCTCAGAGAATTCTTTGCTATGAGGTGCCATGTTAAACTTCCAGTGACCAGTATGAGAGAGGGAGAGCGATTACACCAAATTTAACACACCTGCTCCCAATTCACACCTGAGACCTTGTAACACTAACACATCACATGACACTGGGAGGGAAAATGGCTAATTGGGCCCAATTTGGACATTTTCACTTAGGAGTGTACACACTTGTGTTGCCAGCGGTTTAGACATTAATGTACGTGTAAAAACCACAACAGACAGTTTTTAACAATTCCTTTATCCAAAAAAATCTTCTGCCTCGATGGGAGGCAGCTGTTATATAGGCAAGGATGTAACCGAGTGACCCCCACCCCATCTGACATCATGTGATGTCAGACAGGGGTGGGGTCATTTGCTACTTGCCTTTATAAGAGCTGTCAAAGGGAAAAGACAGAAGTGGCCGGGAGGCCTCCCTTGGAGGCAGAGTTTTTTCTTTTTTCTACTTAGGGGTCCATTGAGCGGCGTGATTGACGATGAATTTACATTGTGGGACACTTTTTTTAATAAAGGAATTGTCAAAAACTGTCTATTGTGGTTTTTACCTTTTGACACTTTTCTTGATGAATGGGTAGGCTTTTTTTTTGGGGGGGGGGGGGGGGACACCCACGCCATTTTTAAATAAAATTGTCATGGAGTTCCCCTTAATATTCATACCAGATTCATAGGGCCTAGTATGGACTGGGAGGGGGACCACACGCCGTTTTTCCCCCTTTATCCATATAGCCAGGAGCCAGCAATGCATTACAGCCGCAATCAAGTTTAACCACTTAAGGACCGCCTACTGCACATTTACGTTGGCAGAATGGCACGGCTGGGCATATATATACGTTGGTTTTAGTACCCAGCTGTGGGTCACGGGCACGCGCCCGCGCTCCCGTGACCCGTCCGAAGCTCCAGGACCGGGACCGCGGGACTCGCGGACCCGATCGCCGCTGCAGTGCGGCGATCCGTCCCTGGAGCTGAAGAACGGGGAGAGCCATGTGTAAACACGGCTTCCCTGTGCTTCACTGTGGCCGCAGCATCGATCACGTCATCCCTGTTATAGGGGGACGTGATCGATGACGTCACACCTACAGCCACACCCCCCTACAGTTGTAAACACACACAGGGAACACTCAAAGTCACAGCGCCCCCTTGTGGTTAACTCCCAAACTGCAACTGTCATTTTCACAGTAAACAATGCAATTTAAATGCATTTTTTGCTGTGAAAATGACAATTGTCCCAAAAATGTGTCAAAATTGTCCGAAGTGTCCGCCATAATGTCACAGTGACGAAAAAAATCGCTGATCGCCGCTATTAGTAGTAAAAAAAAAAAAAAATTATAAAAATGCAATAAAACTATCCCTTATTTTGTAAACGCTATAAATTTTGCGAAAACTAACCGATAAACGCTTATTGCGATTTTTTTTACCAAAAATAGGTAGAAGAATACGTATCGGCCTAAACTGAGGAAAAAAAAATGTTATATATAATTTTGGGGGATATTTATTATAGCAAAAAGTAAAAAATATTGAATTTTTTTCAAAATTGTCGCTCTATTTTTGTTTAAAGTGGAAAAAATAAAAATCGCAGAGGTGATCAAATACCACCAAAAGAAAGCTCTATTTGTGGGGAAACAAAAGAATGCCAATTTTGTTTGGGAGCCACGTCGCACGACCGCGCAATTGTCAGTTAAAACGACGCAGTGCCGAATCGCAAAAAGGGGCAAGGTCCTTTACCTACATTTTGGTCCGGGTCTTAAGTGGTTAAATGACTTTTTTTCCTTTAGAAATGTAATTTTGCTGTGGCACTGTTCTATACAGTGGAACCTCAGATTCCGTTGCATTGTTCAGTATTTCCCTGTTGTACTATGCAGAACTGCAAAGATTGTGTGGGTGGAGCCACTTCTCCTCTTATGTACACTCTTACCAATGCCCAAGACCAGCAGGGGGTTGTGTTCATATAAAAGTCAACATTAAGGCCCCTTTTACACTATAGGCCCTTTCGGATCCGCCTGTCTGTTTTTCAGGAGGATCTGAGTGGGCCACCGATTGACTTTGATGGCAGGCGGATAACAGCGGAGATGTGTCCGCTGCCACCCGCCTGCCATGCGATTTGACAAGATCTGCGGAAAACAGATAGATGGCGATATGTTCATCATTCATCCAGCGGATCGGATGGGGTTGGATGGGAATGGATAGGCGGATCTGTTTTCGTCTGATCTCCCATAGAGGAGAAAAAAAAATATATATATTATATATATATATAAAAAAATATACTGTATATAAAAAAATCCTCTCGTGGAGTGTGCAAATCGCTGCAAATTTTCACCGTAAAGAATGGCCACTCACCAGATCCCTTTTAATGAATGCCTCTAGTTCATTCCCAGGATAACCAATCCCATATACTATCGCCACCGCTGTCAGGTATCTTGAGTATATTACTATGGCGTCTCTTTCTCTATAAACACTCACAGAGGTATAGTGCCCATCATGGTGTAGTAAGTAAAAAATGTATTTGGTTAAAAATACAAAGATTGTATTGCACTCACATTTATATGTGCCTATTCCCATCACCAAGCTTCTCCATCCGTGTGTGCAAAAAATGTGAGAGGTGTACTCACTTTTGTCAGATACTGTATATAATGCGAGAGGGTTACAGCATAGCAAGCATATCTTATATTAAAGAATACTGTACAGCATCAAATATATACAATACTTCAGGCATCCCTGCCCTTGTTGATTACTAACCTGCACTATGCAGTGAAGATTGAGGTATGTATTCAGGTCCTAAATAGCTTCCATATATAGTAAAACCTTGGTTTGAGAGTAACTTGGTTTAAGAGCGTTTTGCAAGACAAGCAAACATTTTTAATACATTTTGCCTTGATATACAAGCGATGTCTTGATATTAGAGTAGCGTCATGTCACAACTGAGAATAAAAGGGAAAAGAGGAGCCTCTAAGTGTAGCAATATAGGTACAACATTTAGGAACATATTTCTACACTTAGAGGCGCCGCTCTTCTCTTTTATACTCTGTAGCTTCTGATGGATTTTGCTTCTAATCCCTTTGTGGAGGCTGCCATGTGTGGATGGACATTTTATGGTTACACAACCTATCACATTGCTATAATCTTTTTATATGGACTATACACTGAAGGACCTATGAATAAATGGTTGTGGAACAAATCATCTGAGTTTCCATTATTTCTTATGGGGAATCTTGCTTTGATATACAAGTGCTTTGGATTACAAGCATGTTTCTGGAACGATTTATGCTCGTAATCCAAGGTTTTACTGTATACAACATCTGAGATACTAGAGAGGTGCAGGCACTTATTATCTCTTATCTATAGAATTCTTAATGCGTATAAATTGGCATACATGTTCCAGCTGGCCAGGATAGTAATCAAAAAGGACCGGGATGCCTAAAGTCACTGTATTATCTGTTCACTGTGTATTTTATTTATTTGGGCGTCTTGTTTGGCAACACACCTGGTTGCATGCACAGATGGTTTCTGGTGCTGTCTAGCCTCCTAGGCTTTGAATTTTCCCATTGTGGATGTGTAACTCTGGATTTTGATCAATAGCTCATTTTAATCTCCAACTGTCTCTATTTGCCCCATATTGGCATTATATGACCACCTTCCTAAGAGTGCACAATATTACCACATAAGAAGTTGTCAAATATGCAAGATTAGGGACTGGGCAGGAATGGCCAGAGAGGGAGCAATTGGATGCAGTTGGCCGGCTGAAACATGTATTGCACTATATGAAAACAGAGAATTGCCAATTTATAAGCTAGAGTTTGCTATAGGTAAGGGTTAATAGGTGGCTACGCCCCATTAGTATCTCAGGTGTTGTATATATGGAATTTATTTAGGACCTAAGCACACATCTCCAGTTTCATTCCATAGTGCAGGTTAGTAATCAAACAGAGCAGGGTGGTTGGGAGTTACTTTGTGCCTTGATATGTCATGCTCGTTGTACTGCAACCCCTATGTATTTTATTTATGCCACATACGTGGATGCGGTTCCTGGCGCTGTCTGCCCCCCCCTAGACTTTGTAAAAATCCAACTTCTCTTATATGAAAGCCTGGCATGCTTTGTAAATGGAGTCAATTATTAGCCATTTGTACCTGCAACTACTGTTCTTTTAGAACTCTCCCCCCCCACTCTGGATCTTCCGCCTAGTCTAGGGTGACCAGACATCCTTGGGTTTCTGGGGACAGTCCCTGGATTGAGGACACTGTCCCCAGACTGGATATGAACAGAAGGTTGAGGCACTTTTAAAGACAGTCATTGCAGAATTGATAAAATAAATCTGAATTGCACACACCCCACGCTCCTAATAGCTTAGGGGGGGTCTATTTATTTCTATTATCTGTGCCCCTTTCTGGTGATCATGTGCTGGTCGGAGTGGAGGGAATATTTCTTCAGTATTGGGTGCATGCCCATTCAGCTCCGCTCACATGTTCTTCTGCCTTGGCTGAAGTCCCAGCCAGCTGCCTGCCTGTCTCCTTGCCTTCCCTGGCAGAGTGATCTTCCTCCACTCCCCACCCAGTAGTACCCGGGGCCCGGAGAGTAAGACTTGACAGGCTGTGAGGCATCCCTGGATTTAATTCAAAAAAAATTTGGTCACCTTGGCCTAGTCTCATGGCTCATTTATATTTCCAGTTGGAGGGAGTTAAAATCTCATGGTTAAAGTGGCGTTCCACCCAAAAATGGAACTTTCGCTTTTTGGAAACCTTCCCCCTCCGGTGTCACATTTGGCACCTCTTAGGGGGAGGGGGGGTGCAGAAACCTGTCTAAGACTGGTATTTGCACCCACTTCTGGAAACAGATTCATGCAGGAGTTATGCCCCTACCTGCACCCCCGCTGGCTTCTGGGAAACACACTGTTCCCAGGAGAAAGCGGGGAACCAATGACGGCGTGCTGCGCTACTCGCGCATGCGCAGTAGGGAACCGGGCAGTGAAGCCGCAATGCTTCATTTCCCGATTCCCTCACCAAGGATGGCAGCTGGTGCAGCCGAGGGACGAGTGATTGCTTGTCCTCGGCTGCCGACATTGTGGGCGTGCTGGACAGGTACGTTTCCATATTTTAAAATTCAGCAGCTGCAGTGTTTGTAGCTGCTGGCTTTTAAAAAAAATTAATAATTTTGCTGGCTTATAAAAAAAATTCTGCGGACCCTCCATTTAAGACACGATTTTACTGCCTCTGCAGAGGATGTGGGTATACATATGCCAATCACATTTGGCAGGCAGTACTGTTTTCTGAACACAAACCTCTCACCTACATGTGGTGCTACCGTTTTTTAGGAGATAAAAACAGGCAGTGAGGTGCCAACATAATCTGGTTCACTGCCTATCAAATGCCTGCTGAAAAATTATCCATCATGGATCACTCTTCAGTGGGTTAGACCTGTGCAAGTGAGCCCTTATGCTCACCTGTCCCCTTTCCTTGGATTACAAATTTGCCATTAGATTGAATGAAGCTTGCAGCATGAGTCCAGCAGACAAGGTTATGTCAAGCAGCTGTAGGGTACAAAAGAGTCCTCACCGCTTAGATCTCACTCAGCTGTGGACTGGTGAGTATAGGACTGAGGCTGAGGTTCACACTTGTGTGATCACACATCGCTGGGTTCATCACATGCCATGTCTGTGCGATGCAAACTATGGTACAGGATGTGTTTTTTTTTTTGTTTTTTTTTATGGTCTGCATTGGAATCTGATCGCATGGGTGTTCACACTTATGCAATCCGATTCCTGCACCAATTCAGAGTTCGCACTGCGATCTGATCTGGGGGTGTCATTAACTTTACATTGGCACCCAAACCGGTTCACAGATGTCAGTGTAAACCGCTAGCGATTCAGGTGCGGTAACCCACACAGGAATCACGCTGGTTTCCACATCGCACAACTAAGCCTGAGGGACAAAACTGGGGTGAAGTTTTAAAACCTAAATGGATACTACATTGTTAGGGTTGCCAAATGCCAGTAAATTTACTGACTATTTGTAAAAATCAGACTTTTACAACTGTTCACATTGGAGCGATTTGAGAGATCAAATGGCATGACAAATCACAGCCTATTGGAGGCAATGGCACTTGTTCCAACAGTGCGACACTGATTTTGCAGCACTGAACCGGTTTGCAGTTCCTGCACCTGAACCAGTGTTTCCTGCACTACTTTTCAAGTAGCACCTGAAATCACGCTGACCTTGCTACTTTGAAATCTATTTTAATGTAGCATCAATGTGAACCAGGGCTTAATATCAGTTGCTGTGGTGACTTTTTTTTGTAAGTGTAAACCAGGCAAATGACTTGTGTGTATTGTCAGTGTTTCCATATCATGTTTATACTGTTTAAATATTGATTCCTCTCTTTTAATAGGCGTTCTGTCATTTTTCATGTTGACAGTAAATTTCCCATGTTTTGTCAGTAAATGCTGCGAGAGGTTGCAACTCTGTAGCGCCCCTAGTGATCTCTTCTCCCTCCGCACCTCCTGCTAGTCTGTTGTCTTTTGCATTGGCTTTGCAATGAAAACATTCTCCAACCATATAAATAGCTTTTAGCTGGAGTCTTTTCAGGACCAGAGGAAATCGAAACCTTTGTGACCATTTTGATATGCAGCAGTCTACTAGCATTTTAATTGTATTGCAAAAAAAAAAAATCGGAAAAAAATAGTTCTATGTACAAATCTTGTTTTATTGATTGCATGTAATCTAATTTTCTGAGATTGTGGATTTGGGGTTTTCATGAGCTATAAGCCATAATCATCACAATTATGACAAATCACGGCTTGAACTATCTTGCTTTGCATGTAATGAGTCTATCTCGTATTAGTTTCACCTTTAAGTTGCATTAGTGAAATAAATGAACTTCTGCACGATATTCAAATTTTTTGAGTTTCACGTAGGGTGACCACGTGTCCCGGATTTGCCCGGGACAGTTACGCATTTTGCAGGTCTGTCCTGGGCACATTCATTCCAGGACAATACAGTGTCCCAGAATGAAACTGACGCAGCTACCCCCTGGGCCAATCTAATGCCCCCAAAATAGGCCGCCACATCACTGCTTTACTCACTGACTGTACTTGTCCTTGCCGGGAATCCCTGGAGGAGCACAATTCCGCCCCCTGCTTGTGATTGGAGAAATCATAAATCCTGCCTCTTGTGTCCAATCACTGTGCTGTGATTCATTACAGCACAATCTGATTTTTGGGAAGGGAGGGTGTCCCTGAATGGTAGTTTGGAAATGTGGTCACCCTAGTTTCACGTGTGTGTGTATAATGCACCACCCCTGAAGGAGCTGCTTTTGTTCAGTTGTTACACTGCCTCTCAACCCTAATAACAGCCTCAGTCCCCTCTGGCAATAGTGCACTGACCAATGAGAAACACACACATTATAATAAAACACAGAAATTGTCTTTACTGCAATATTTCTGTGGACAAATATGGTTTTATAAGCAGAGAAAATACATAAATCCAGATACATTAAGTAAAAATATATTTTTTTCTATTTAAAATGCAGGGACACTGCTTATGTAAGCTCTAATGAGCAGGGTCCTTGGATTCCTCCAGTATTGTATCTGCCATTTTATAAAGAGCTGCGCATGCTGTTGGTGTTATAGAAGTCCTGTCTAATATAGGATTTGCTACAAATATCAGCACTGTCATAGTTGGCAACATTGTAAAAAAAATGTCTAGTGACACTTTTTGTCTGTGGGTGGAGTCTTATTATATACTTGTATAATTAGGGGCAGGGCATTCATTTGTAGGTGTGACATAGCGGGGAAAGAAAAAAAAAGCCATGGTAAAAAAATGGATGTGGTCTAAGTAAAATATTGGCCGTGGCTTAAAGGGGGCGTGGTTGGTTTCTGAGATAAACGAGGGATGGGGGAGAAACAAAGGGAGAAAAAGATGGAGTGATAGAAGGGCCAGATCCTACACCATAATAGAAATATGAGTATTTCAGAAAGTTTTAAGAATCGGCAGATGAATATACTCCAAACATCTGGTGTTGGTGCTTCAACCACCCCGGCATCATGGTTTGTTATGGTGTCGGGTGATTGAAGTGCATTATTTCCATTACATTGTAATATAAAATGAGATCATTCAACTCGCCATAATGCTGAATCAGTGGGAGCCCTGGGTGTGTCACTTGCCACGTCGTCTGCCATCTGGTGTCCTCACTGGAGTCCCTCCTTGGGGGAGTGAGCTTGTGGGACAGTACAAAAAGTCCTGCAAACAGCATCTTGGGAGCTCATAAATCACCCCTTCCCATTGGAATGCATAGGAAGTGCTTTGGAAGCACTGCAAGACGGGCGGTTCTAACCCTATCTTTGCCTGCTAGCAACCCGAAAATTGCAGATAAAACGAGCTAACGTGGCACGTGAAGGCAGCCTAAGTAACAGTTGGGAGTAAAAAAAAATTAAAAACTAGATATCGTTAGGAGGAATATCCTATAGCACCAGTAGTGACTTCTGTGCAGGGTCAAAATCTAGACGTGGTTTAACCACTTAGCCACCAGTCGCCGTCAAATAACGGCGGCAAGGTGGCTGCTTAACTCTGGGAGGACGTTGTATAACGTCCTCCCGGAGAATCGTTCCTGCGTGCCCCCTCGGGCGTGCACACGGAAACATCCGTGCACGCCGGGTCTACGAGACCCGGCACAACAGAGATCACGGTAGAGGACCAATGACAGTGGCCTTTTACCACTAATGGCGGCGTGATCACAATGTAAACAAAGCAGGTCATGGAAAGTTCATCTCCTCTCCTTACACAGTATCAGCGTGAGAGAAGAGGAGAGAACTGTGAGTGTTGCCTGATTGTATCTTTGCCCAGAAGTGCCCAATAGTGCCACCCCAGTGCTGCCTGTGCCCACCAGTACCGCCTGTGCAACCAGAGCCACCCCCGTGCCAACATGTTTCTGCCGTTACCATACGTTTCTACATTATTAGGGAAGTATGGTAAACGCAATTCTCATTTCCTGTCATTTCCCTTCACACCCCTTATGCCACTGCACTGTACATACCTCTGCCTTCTCTGGAACTGACCCTGGCTTGTTATACGATCACGCTTCTGCCTAACGCTAAACTGTACCTACCTCTGCCTGCTCTGAAACTGACCCTGGACTATTTGACCATGTTTTTTGCCTGCCCCTTGGATTGATCTTTTACCCTGCTATACTAGTGGGAACACAGGGGTCTCACATATGTGAGGGGCTCCAGAATTGTTTTTCTGGATGAAAAAACAAATTTTTTAGTTTTCTCATTCCCAGATTAGGGTCTGGTTGCCCGGAGGCTTCAAGGAGATTTGGGTGGGAGAAGCCTCTACCCCTGCCCCCATTCTTTCCTGGCCCGCTACTTGGACCATGTTCCTGCTTACTACCAGGACGAATATTTTGGCACTGCTGGCAATGTCTCTACTTGCACTGGCCCTGGACTGTATATGGACAGTATCCCTGCCTGTACTGACTATGGACAATATTCCTGCCTGCTGCCTGGACAATTCCATTCACTGTCACTGACCAGTGATCACGTCTCTGCCTGCTGCCTGGATCAGGGCTCTCCTTCTGTGGACAATTGCACTACTAAAACCACAGATAAAAAATAAATAAAAAATGTTTTACCCATTACTCAGCAGAATGTATTTTAGGGTGTAATTCTTGGTATGTACATGCTGTGTTAGAAATATGAAGGGCCTTTAAAAATGTGATAGATTGTAAGGAAATTGGATGTGTAATTTATGTCCCTAGAACGCCTAATGGTGCTTCTTGAAAGTTGGGTCTCTGTGGCCAGGCTGTTAAAAAAAAAAAAAAAAAAAAAAGCTCACACATGTGGTATCGCCATACTCAGGAGGAGCAGCAGAATATATTTTGGGGTGTAATTTTTTCTATGTACATGCTATGTACAAATATCCCATAAATGGACAATTTTCTGTAAAAAAAAAAAAAAAATGCGTTCCTTTTTTTTTCCAAAAACATGTGGGGAAAAAAATGAACCGTTTCAAAAGACTCATTATGCCTCATATATTATACATTGGGGTGTTAGCTTTCCAAAATCGGGTCACTTTGTGGGTGTTTCCATTGTCCTGGTGCTCCAGGGCCTTCAAAAGTGTAATAGGTGGTTGAGAGATTAGATGTGTAATTTATGCTTTTAGAATGCTAGAAGTTGCTACTTCAGTGTTGGGCCTCTGTATGTGGCCAGGTTGTGTAAAAGTCTCACACATGTGGTATCGCCATACTCGGGAGGAGCAGCAGAACATATGTTGGGGTGTCATTTGTGGAATATACATGCCATGTGAGAGAAATAACCTGTTATGACAATATGGTGTAAAAAATCTCTTAATTTTGCAAAGAATTGTGGGGTGAAAAAATGACAACTTCAAAAAATTAACTATGCCTCTTACTAACTACCTTGGAATGTCTACTTTCCAAAAAGGGGTCATTTGGGGGGTATTTGTATTTTACTGGCTTGTTAGGGTCTCAAGAAATGATATAGGCTGTCGGTACATCAGGTATAATCAAATTGATCAATTTTCAGTAATTGGTACCATAGCTCTTTCTCCCTTTCTCCAAAACGGGTCGTTCACGCCAAATTAGAGTGACGTGCAACAGCCCATAATTTACTGCGGCATTGCGCGCTGATGATTGCCCAAACATGCACTATGACCCTGCATGCTTGACCAATAACAGCGCGCAAAAAACGGAGAGCCGTAATTGGCCAAAGCCAGGGTGGTTTTGACCAATTATGGCTCAGGGCTTTAGCACACGCCCCACACTATATAAGGCCGCCTGCTGGGTGCCCTTGTGTAGTGTGTTCCAGCGCTGAACAGAGATCAGAGAGACACAGAGATAGTCTTTTTATATAGCTAGATAGAGCAGGCAGGCTAGTCAGTTAAGCTTAATTTACAGTGTGTAGAGGATATATATATATATATATATATCTATCCCTAGGAGTTGTACATATATTTATACACTGTATAGCTTGGCTAGATCAATTCTTCCTAATGTACTGGCAGGCAGGTGATTGTGCTATTTAAAGACGTTTATCACAAGTATAGACACCCAGCAGGTACAATATGATGCTTAAATAAAAAAAAAAAAGAGAAAAATTCCTTTAAATATTGTACCTGCTGGGTGTCTAATAGTTTGCCTGTGAAAACGTCTTTGAGAACCCGGGTCTTGCCCGAGGGAACATGTATTTTTATGTGTTTTGAAAATGGTCACTCTGCTTGACCATATATTGCAATACTGTATATGCGAACACTGTAGGGGGGGGGGGGGGGTGAAATTGGAATCTTTCATGCCACAGAGCTGCTGTGCTCATCTGCTGCCGCCAGAAGGCGCTGCACTCCTCTGCCACCACTCCACTCTGCTTACTTATTCCAGTGCTGTATTATAACACTAACTTCATTGGACTTGACTAAAAATAACTGTCACATTTAAGGAAAAAAATGGATGCTTATTTCTAGTGTGTTTGTGTGCTTTGTCTTTTGTAACTAAATAGCTGCAGTTGAAGCAAACCTGCTACTACATTTAACTAGCAGAACAATTTTTGCAGTTACTGAGCCTTGGTTCACACTGGTGCACTTTGTCATGCGATTTGACATTTCAAAATCAAATGACAAGCCGTACCCCATTGCCAGCAATAGACCCATTCCAATCGTTGCGACTTTGATAGGTTTCTGCACTACCTTTTTGGGATTTCATTGCGACTTGCATAGACTTCTATTAAATGAAATCGGAGGAGCAAATCGCACTGACCTGCGGCTTTTAAATTTCACTGAAGTAGCACGATTTCAAAGCTGCACTGGTGTGAACCAGGCCAGCCAGTTGATACCATAGGAAACCTGTATTAAAAGAAACGCATATGCTGCAATTGCTAAACTTTCATTTTAAAAATGCTGGCTGTCTGACTTTTAAATTGATCTAAAGTCTTTAATACTAATGGAATGCCTAGTTTTTACTGAAACTATGGTGATAAGGGGATGAATGGGAGGTCATTTGCACACTAGCAATGTGGTGGTGTTTTGCATGCAAAGAGGCAGTTTCAGTATCTGTTCAGCAACAAGTACATACACATCCCCTAACCAGCGACAACATGGCTGCTGGGAGCCCATCCTTTTTATTTATGGACAAACAAAATTATATTTTTTCATTCTTTGAGCTTATTTCAGACACCTATTTGCCCAGGAACAAGGGTTGGTTAACCACTTCCATACAGGGCACTTATACACCTTCCTGTCCAGACCAATTTCCAGCTTTCAGCGCTGTTGCACTTTGAATGACAATTTCGCGGGCATGCTACACTGTACCCAAACTAAATTTGTATCATTTTGTTCCCACAAATAGAGCTTTCTTTTTGGTGGTATTTGATCACCTCTGGGGTTTTTATTTTCTGCTAAAAAAATATTTTTTAAAAGTCCGAAATTTTAGATTTTTTTTTTTCGTTACAAAACTTTGTAAATAAGTACGTTTTCTCCTTCACTGATAAGGCGGCATTGATGGGCACCGATGCGGTGGAATTGATGGGCACTGATAGGCGACATGGCTGGGCACTAATAGGTGGCACAGATGTACTGTATTTATACATACGTTATCCATACCTTCGACTCGAACAAGAAGCTCATCCCTATTTCTCATACACATGGTGAGGAGTCCAGGGTTTGCAGCTTATATAGAGGGCATTTTAAAATCTGGGAGGGGGGGGGATCTTCTGTTTAGGTCCTGGAGCCCAAAAGCTTAGTAGTTTTTGGGTGAGATAAAGCCTCCATTTCACATCTTGCCTAATAACTAGACTTCATTGGGACTGAGGTTCAAGATGCAGGAAATCTGGGGCAACTGGCATCTATGTACTTACAGAATATGTGCAAGTAATTTGACAACACCATGAACTTTGTTTTTGGAAGTGGATATGTGCCATAAAATCACCTATTGACCTTGGTTCTACTATAGGCAATTTGTGGTTAGGGTATCAGGAATTTTAAAAACTAATGGGTGTTCCATTAGCTAATGCAAATGTTTACATATGTAGCAGGTACTTCTCCAAACTGATCTAATCTATTAGGTCAGGGGTCTCCAAACTTTTCAACACGAGGGCAACATTGTAGATTTTACAAGTATTCGGGGGCGGAAAAAAAAAAAAATCGTTTATGTATCGGATGTGCACGCTGCTAATGGGGACACTGCTGTCCACATCAGCGGTGTCCCCAGCAATGTTTCCATCGGCACAGTACTGTAGCAATCTCCCTTGTAGTGTGCTTATCAGTAATATAATCAGCCTCTGTACTAGTGGACTGCAGCTCCCGTCTCTGAGGCGCGGCACCTCCCCTCTTTTCGCCTGCTGTTTGAAGTTACGATCCTTCCATGGGTGACGTCACAGGTGCGGCACCTCCCCTCTTCCTGTCCGCTGTTTGAATTAATGAGCCTTCCACGAATGTAGCAGCGGCGGTCCAAGGCAGCAGCCAATGTAAAAAAAACGGCGCAGCTTCCCTTAAATTTTTTTTTTTTTTTTTAAACGGCGTGGCAGCATGGGCGGCTTTTTTTACACCGCGGGCTGCATAAAACAGATGAGCAGACCGGATGCAAAGGACTGTGGGGGAGGAGATAAAAAGCCATAGGAACTAGGCCAGAGTTTTTTTTTTTTTTTGCCTGCACCCCATCAGGAGAGCATCTCCTTCAGTGTGTGTGTGTGTTCGCGGCCCAGAGGAACAGATTGTTCATGCAGCTCCAGCCCAGAGGAACAGACTGTCTATGCTCAAGGACTGAATGTCACTGCAACCCACCTGCATCTAAGATCGATCATGGAAGAACCGCTGACTGTGTACAGAATTTGGTGAGGGGGCTTTGCCCAGGAACCTTTAATGCTTTTCATGGAATACCACATCTAAATATTGTCCACAGAGCTCCTACATTGCCGGTGAAGATAATAAAATGCAAAGGTTTACCTCCAGGACATTACCACGGTTGCTCTTTAAGGGGACACACCACGAGTATTAATATCATTTCACTGGGTGTGTGCTAGAAATGCTGTAGGCCTGCCTAGGGTTTCCCTTTAGCCACAGCATCCCATACACACCAAAAGTTATTGGGGAGTCTATTTGATCTGTACATATTGTTACCTATTGCTTTCGCTGTTTGCATAGTGTTCCTGACTGTTTTTCTTTAAGCTGTTTCAGCCAAGTCCTGGGTACCTACACAGGTCCTGGCTGACTAATGTTAACCTGAATTTTACTTTTCTTCAAGTAAACTACAAGAAGAACTGTGTTGTGCTGAGTTATTCTATTAATCACATCTCTAGGTGTGTCAGAGGGGCTGGGACAGTTCATTGGGGTTGAAGGGCAGAGTAACGGACTAAACAAACGCAGCTCCCTCAGGGGGTTGTTACAGTGTGTGTGTGTGTGTGTGTTTACTTTTTTTTTCAATGGATTTGTTGCGCAGAGTTGTATGTTTTCATGGATATGTAGTAGGGTTGTATCGATACCAGTATCTCGTACAACAGAAAGTCCGCGGGCGGAGAGTGAGTCCTCAAGCAGCTATCATCAATAGGTGACCGGAGCCGTCACATTCGGTAACTGAAGTGACACTTTGTGTTGCCGTTGTACACCATCAGTGCCTGAACATCCCGAGTCCCGATGCCTCCAGAACATCTTGGTACACCCTGCCAATATAGAGTGCAGGGTGTAGCAAGATGGGTGTTGCAGGCAGCATAGCAAAATTGTTTTGGTTTCTTTTCCTTTCATGTTATATATTTCAGTGCCCGCCCATAGGTGGCAGGCACTGAAAGGTGGCTGGTACTTATCAGTGCCATCTTTCAGTGTGTGCCACCTGTCATGTGACGCACTGATATTAAAAAAAGTATCGGCAAGTTCTTTGGGGGTGGTGAGAGAAAGTCGGTACTTGGTCTTAGTAGTATCGGGACAACCCTAATATGTAGTGCTGGATTATTATTTTTTTAGGGGTGTGTGACCTGATTATGTTGTGCTAAAGAGTGTGTGCGTGGGCACGCATGAACATGGATGTGCAGTTCCTAATTCTGTGTGTTTAGATATGTAGAAAGTTGTTGTATTTGGAGACAGTGCTGGATCATGTAGATGTATGGATATGTTGTGCTAAATTTTATACATGTTCATGGACAGGGCTGGGTTTTATTTGTGTGTGCAAGATTTTGTGTGTATACAGTTTTTGATTGTGTATTCAATATTTTATGCTCGATTGTAGGTGCACCTGCCTGTTTGCATGTAGTTGTGTGTGTGTGAATATATAGTACAGGAGAACTAGAGACCTCAGATGTAGACGTCAATGCTTTACTTCTAGGGCAGCTTTTGGAGGTTGGGAGGGATATATTTATTTTTACATGCATAAAACCACACATGTACCTCCCGACTTTGGAATGTCGTAGAAAGGGACACCTTGGGACAGAGGACATGTGGCATGCTCCACGCGATGTTCTGACAATGAGCAGGCTAAATTGCACTGGATATTGGGTGTGGCTCAAAATGGTTAAATAATCTGACCTTGCATATTAACTGTACACAGTCCCTGTCCTTGTACAAATTATACTCTAGTTATTGTGCTTGAGTTGGACTATGAGTCTACATTACGTAGAGGGGGGGGGGGGGGGGGAGTGTGGAAATTTGCTTTGAATGTATTCACCTGTAGCGGTACCCTTGTGAGGGTTGCTGAATGTTGTAGTCCACCTGTCACACTACCCAGCCAGGCACACAATTTCCAGTCACTCATTAGACTGAAAACAGCCCATGCACTTTGTTTTTGAGTGGGAATTAACTTGGATGGGATAAGGGAATATGGGATGCTGAATGAATTGCAGAATATTTACATGGGGCCAACTATATACACTTAAAGGTCACTAAAGGAAAAACATTTTTTTAGCTAAATAGCTTCCTTTACCTTAATGCAGTGCTGTTTTTCATGTTCTCATTGTTCGTTTTTTGCTTTGAAGTTGCTGTAATTCTGCTCTGATCTCCACACTTCCTGCTTGTCTGGCTCCTTATAAAAAAATCTCATGGCAGTTTTTCACTGTGGTCTAAGCTGTGTGTCTAAAATTCCTCAGAACCAATCATTTTAAAAACAAAACACTGCCCTGGATTTGTTTTTGTTTTGTGTGTCTTCTGTACTTCACAGAAACATGAAACCAGTTTAAAAAGTAAATTGAAACTAGAGGCACATTATATGATTGATTTTTTTTTTTTTTTTTTATCTATTTTTAATAATTTTTAAAGGGAATCGGTTAACTTTTATGTCTCTATACCCTGTAAACAGTCCTTTCAGCAAAAAATGTTTTTCTTTCTCGTACATCACGGGACACAGAGCGGCATATTCATTACTATATGGGTTATATGGAGTACCTTCAGGTGTGGACACTGGCAATCTCAAACAGGAAGTCCCCTCCCTATATAACCCCCTCCCCTAGAGGGAGTCCCTCAGTTTTTTCGCCAGTGTCTTAGGTGTTGGTCACGGAATAGCTTTGCTCCACATCCTTGGGATTAAGGGCGGGCTAACCGGATCTGTCCAAGGAGCCTCAGTGCCAAGTGGACAGTACCCGGGCCCCAAACCGTGGGGTTTTGCCTATAATGCTCCTCTTTGGAGGGCTGGGCCCAGGACTTGGAGTTCATAAAGACCATAAGTTCCTGTTTGCCAGGGTGCTATATAGGTCCAGGACAGTGGGTACCTTCACAGGACCCCAGGGCCTGAAGGTCTATTACGCTACCCACGGAGATGGGAGAAGATTGGATCGTTTTGCTAGACAAACATCCTGCAGCATGGAGCAGGTAAGAGGGGAGCCTGCGGGACTTGGTTCGACAGCAGGCTCTCCGGGGTAACCTAAAAGGGGGGTAGCCTAAGTATGCTCTGCATTGGCAACCTTGCTCACTATGTCTGAGAAAGACAGGATGATCCCATTTCCCCCAACACTAGGTTCCCCTGTCTAAGAATGGTGTTGCTAGCTACCTGCTGCTTTCTTCCTAGGACTGGTAAGGATCCCTATGGGGCCTTTTGGAGAGTCCTACCTGGCCGGGGGTTTGAATCTGCCGCCTGATACTGCAGTCCTGGGTCTCCAGCAGCGCGGCTCCTCCATGTTCCTCCTGCTCCGGCATACGCGCGCGCGCGTCTTATAGACGTTTTTCGCGCCGATCGGAGAGGAGGGCGGGGGGGGGCGTGCCTGCAGCGTCATACAGGGGCGCGCCTTGTGCTGTTATAGATCAGCAGGCATTGTCAGTGCTCAGTCTGAGGCTGATCTCAAAGGGAGAGGACGCAGAACGGCAGAACAGTGACTCCCGGTGGCGGAAGAGGGGTAGTACATGCTGGACTTTGTTCCAATGCCTTTTCTGTTAAAGCCAAGAAATTCCCCTTTTTGCAGCAGGTTGGAGGCTGGCAAACTAAGTTTGGGGTCGCTGTATGTTTGAAAAAAAAAAAAGAAAGAGACTTATATATATTTAAAAAAAAAAAATCATCAGTTTTTGGGCATTAGTGATCTATTGTCCCCTAAGCTCTAGTTTTGTACTCCTGGCCACTACAGTCTGTTGTTGTTGGCGGAGTCCCTCGATTTTGTATTATGGCTTCCAAAGGTTCGGGGTCAAAGGGTACAAAAAATACCAAAAAACAAAGGGGTTCCCCCTCTGATTCTGATGATATGCCGATACTTTCCCCGCAACTTATTCCCATAAAGGTCGCCTTGGATGAGCCATTAGGGGGGTCTGGTGCGGAGGCTGGGCCAGATCAGCCCAGCCCTGTGTTTATCACAGAGGAGATGCTAGCTGTATCCCTAGGGGGGCTAGAAGAGAGAATAGCAGCATTGATCGCTAGAGCTATTCCTGGCAAGAAACGGGTTAGATCCCCATCACCAAGAGGTGTATCCTCAGATGCTGAAATTCTCTCTCCGGAGGAATTAGAATCGCAGGAGGATAAACTAGACCTGAACCAAGAGGGTTCAGGGATTGAGGGATCTACCTCTGAGGAACCGTTTTCAGACTCCCAGACAGAGAGACTGTGGGTGCAGTCTTTGACGGACATGGTCCGCTCGGCATTTAGTTTACCATTGCCAGAGCCTCAGGTTCCTCCGGTATCCTCTCTGGGCTCTTTGAAAGCTCCGTTAAGCAACGCAGTTTTTCCGGTCCATCCTCTCTTGGAGGAATTGATCTTTCGAGATTGGGTACAGCCGGACAGGATTTTTCTGCCACCGAAGAGATTTGCGGTCATTTACCCCATGGAGGAAAAATTCTCCAAGAGGTGGAGGCTCCCAGTGGTGGATGCAGCCATCTCATGTGTGAATAAATCACTAACTTGCCCGGTGGAAAACATACATATGTTTAAAGATCCGGTTGATAAACGGTTAGAGACACTTTTAAAAGCATCCTTTGCTACGGCAGGAGCAGTGGTACAGCCAGCTGTGGCTGCAATTGGAGTTTGTCAGGCGTTAAAGGACCAGACAAAAGAAATGCTAAAGGACATGCCTACCCAACAAGCAGAAGAGTTTTCTGACATTCCCAGAGCTCTGTGTTTTGCTGTAGATGCTATAAAGGATTCCATCCAGCAGGCCTCTCGTTTATCACTATTTTTGGTGCACATGAGAAGGCTCTTATGGTTGAAGAACTGGGCGGCGGAGCCCCCATGCAAAAAGCTTCTGGCAGGGTTTCCCTTCCATGGAGGACGACTCTTCAGGGAGGATCTGGATAAATACATTCAGACTATTTCAAGTGGCAAAAGTACCCTTTTACCGGTCAAAAAGACATTCCGGGGTCCTACATTTAAAAGGCAGCTCTTTCCTGTCTCAGGGCCCTCAAATTCCAGGCAGTATCGACGGCCGCCTGCACGATCCAACGTTAACAGTAGATCGCAGGGACAGGCCCCTGGGGGTAAGAGGCCATGGTATCGCAAGCCGACAAAGACAGCCCCTAAATCTGCCTTATGAAGGGGCGCCCCCACTCTCGCGGGTGGGGGGAAGGCTTCGTTTCTTCTCAGAAGTTTGGGAAGCCAAGATCCCCGACAAATGGGTCCGGGCGTCTGTAACCGCAGGCTACAGACTGGAGTTTCTAAACTTTCCTCCGCCTCATTTTCAAGAGTCAAGGCTACCAAAGGATCCAGCAAGGAAGGCCTCGATGCTGGCAGCTTTGGATCACCTGCTTTGCCAGGACGTAATAATAGAGGTGCCAGCCCAAGGGCTAGGTTTCTATTCCAATCTTTGTCATACCAAAGCCCAACGGCGAGGTCAGGCCAATCTTGGACCTAAAGAGGTTAAACGGTTACCTAAGGGTTCGTTCCTTCCGGATGGAATCCATCCGGTCAGCAGCCGCCGCGCTTCAGAGGGACGATTTTCTGGCTTCCATAGACATAAAGGATGCTTACCTTCATGTACCAATCTTTCAGTCGCATCAAAGATTTTTACGCTTCGTGGTGGGGCAGCGACACTTCCAATTCAGGGCGCTCCCCTTCGGGCTGGCCACGGCCCCCCGGGTATTCACGAAGATCCTAGCCCCAGTTCTGGCCAATCTAAGGATCCAAGGGGTCACAGTCCTAGCGTACTTGGACGACCTTTTAATCATAGATCACTCACGGCCGTGTCTGCAACAGGCAGTAAACCTCACGGTTCAGTACCTCGAAGGATTCGGCTGGGTCCTAAACCGGGAAAAGTCAGCGTTCCAGCCTACAAAGCAGTTGGAATACCTCGGCATGAGGTTAGACACAGAACAGCAAAGGGTGTTCCTGCCCCTTGTAAAGATCGAGGCTATCAAGGGGTTGGTTCAGTTGGTTCTAAGCAAGAAAAAACCAACTATTCGCCTGTGTATGCGATTACTAGGCAAGCTAGTGGCCACGTTCGAGGCAGTACCATACGCTCAGATCCACACTCGCGTCCTACAGGCAGCCATTCTAGCAGCCTGGGGCAAGAGAGCACATGCCTTAGAGTCCCCTTTGACGCTATCATCAAGGGTCCGACAAAGCCTGGCCTGGTGGTTGAACCCTCAGAATCTTCTAAAGGGAAGATCCTTCAGCCCTGTTGTCTGGAAGGTAGTTACCACAGACGCCAGCCTGGCAGGCTGGGGGGCGGTCTTCGAGGGGTTCTCTCGCCAGGGAACTTGGGTGAAAACAGAGAGGCAGCTCCCCATCAATATCTTGGAGATCAGAGCTGCTCGCCTAGCCCTTCTGGCATGGACCTCCAGATTACAGGGGTTCCCGGTGAGAATACAGTCAGACAATGCCACAGCGGTGGCATACATAAACCACCAAGGGGGAACCAGGAGTCAGGCCGCTCAGAGGGAGGAGAGCTTGATTTTTCAGTGGGCAGAGGTTCATGTACCCTGCATTTCGGCGATATTCATTCCCGGAGTGGACAACCTGCAGGCAGACTTCTTAAGTCGCCAGATTCTGTCGCCAGGGGAGTGGTCTCTGCATCCCCAGGTCTTTCAGACAATCTGCCAGAGGTGGGGAATGCCAGACGTAGATATAATGGCATCCAGGTTCAACAAGAAACTAGACAGGTTCGTGTCTCGAGCGAGGGACCCTATGGCCTGCGGAACCGATGCGTTGGTTTGGCATCAATTCAAACTTCTATATGCATTCCCTCCGCTACAGTTACTTCCTCGCCTGTTGCGCAGGATCAGAGTGGAGCACAAGCCAGTCATTCTAGTAGCTCCAGCTTGGCCCCGGAGGACAAGGTACTCACTAGTCCTGAAGATGGCAGTGGGAGACCCTTGGACTCTTCCTCTTCGACCAGACCTACTCTCACAAGGCCCGATCCTCCACCCTACATTACAATGTCTAAATTTGACGGCCTGGAGGCTGAATCCCTGATTCTCAGGGGTAGAGGTCTGTCTAGGCAGGTAATTCCTACCCTGATTAGGGCTAGAAAGCCGGCCTCCAGGGTGATTTATTACAGGGTGTGGAGGAACTACGTAGGCTGGTGTGAATCCAAAAGATGGAATTCCCGCAAATATACCATTGATAGGGTGTTAAGTTTTCTCCAGCTAGGAGTGGATAAAGGCCTGGCTTTAAGCACAATCAAGGGACAGATTTCAGCTCTGTCAGTGTGGTTTCAGAGGCCGCTGGCCACCCACTCGCTGGTAAAGACCTTCATTCAGGGGGTCTTGCGTATTAATCCTCCTGTCAAGTCACCAATTTGTCCATGGGACTTAAATCTTGTCCTGTCCACTCTACAGAAACAACCCTTTGAGCCGTTGGCTGAGATTCCTTTAGTTTTACTGACAAGAAAGTTGGTTTTCTTGGTCGCCATAGTTTCGGCCAGGAGAGTGTCAGAATTAGCAGCCTTATCGTGTAAGGAACCATATCTCATTCTACATAAGGACAGGGCAGTTCTCCGGCCCCATCCTTCCTTTCTACCAAAGGTTATATCCAATTTTCACTTGAACCAGGATTTGGTACTTCCATCATTCTTTCCGAAACCCACATCTAGAAAGGAGGGGTTGCTGCATACCTTGGATATTGTCCGGGCCATGAAGGCCTATCTTAAAGCTACAGAAAAGATCCGGAAAACAGATGTGTTGTTCGTTCTACCAGATGGCCCCAAGAAGGGGCAGGCAGCTGCAAAATCCACCATCTCGAGATGGATTAGACAATCATTCAGGCCTACGGTTTGAAGAGGTTGCCTCCTCCTTTGTCGGTAAAGGCCCATTCTACCAGGGCCATGGGCGCCTCCTGGGCAGCACACCATCAGATCTCTATGGCTCAGATATGCAAGGCGGCGACGTGGTCATCAGTCCACACGTTTACAAAGTTTTATCAACTAGACGTGAGAAGGAATGCGGATTCTGCCTTTGGACAGGCAGTACTACAGGCTGCAGTTTAAGATCCTCGGGCACCCTTGGTTGTAAAAAAGAAAAAAAAAAAAAAAAGTTTTTCTTGACTAAGTTGGAATTATTATTATTATTTGAGTATACCTCTAAATTAAATCCTTCTTTGGAAGATGTCTCCCTCCCCTCATTAAAGCATTGCTTTCGGACATCCCATATAGTAATGAATATGCCGCTCTGTGTCCCGTGATGTACGAGAAAGAAAAAGGGATTTTTAAATACAGCTTACCTGTAAAATCCTTTTCTTGGAGTACATCACGGGACACAGAGCTCCCACCCCTCTTTTGGGTGAACATTTTGGGAGGCATACTGCTTGCTACAAAACTGAGGGACTCCCTCTAGGGGAGGGGGTTATATAGGGAGGGGACTTCCTGTTTGAGATTGCCAGTGTCCACACCTGAAGGTACTCCATATAACCCATATAGTAATGAATATGCCGCTCTGTGTCCCGTGATGTACTCCAAGAAAAGGATTTTACAGGTAAGCTGTATTTTAAAAATCCCTTTTTTCCTTTAGTGACCCTTTAACCCCTTAAGGACCGCCGCATGTACATTTACGTCGGCAGAATGGCACAGGCAGGCACATCAACGTATGCTGCCTTGACGTGGGTCGGGGGTCCGATCGGGACCCCCCCCGGTACATGCGGCGGCCCGGTTTGCTGTGCGAGCGATCCGGGATGAGGGGGCCGTCTATTCGTTTTTGTCTGCCCCCTCCGGATCGCTCCCAGCCAATCCGTGCGCTCTCCGCCGTGTCACTTCCTCCTCCTGTGTAAACACAGGAAGAGGGAAGTGATGTGATCTCTGCTCTCGGCGGTATTTTCAACCGCCGCTGAGGAGAGATCACATCGCATAGTAAGTCTGCACAACACTACACTGACACCAGTACACGCAGGCACACTTAACCCCTTGAGATCACCCCCCCCCCCTGTCACAGTGTCACTGAATGCAGTAATCATATATGTATGATTACTGTATTTAGTGTCAGTGTGACAGTCAGTGTTAGGTTCAGGGTAGCCACCGTACCCCCCCATATAAAGTTTTAACCCCTTGATCACCACCCTAGTTAACCCTTTCACTTCCTATTGCCAGCGCCACTAAGCGATAATTTTTCTGATCGCTGTATTAGTGTCGCTGTTCCCGCTAGGTAGCAATACTATTTATTTATTTTTTGTTTTTTTACTAAAGACATGTGGCTAAATAAATTTTGGCCTAAATGTTTGACAAAAATTTATTTCTTTGATTTTTCTTATAACAAAAAGTAAAAAATATATATATATATTTTTTTTTTTTAAATTTCGCTCTATTTTTGTATATAGCGCAAAAAATAAAAATCGCAGAGGCGATCAAATATCACCAAAAGAAAGCTCTATTTGTGGGAAGAAAAGGACGCAAATTTTGTTTGGGAGCCATTTTGCACGACCGCGCAATTGTCAGTTAAAGCGATGCAGTGCCGAATCGCAAAAAGGGGCCTGGTCCTTTACCTGCATTTTGGTCCGGGTCTTAAGTGGTTAAGGATCCCTATGATGTAGCAAAAATATGACAGTCCTTGGTGCTAGTTGTCCTACACGTGGCTACAGAGGCAGCTCTAGGCTTTGTGAGGCCTTGGGCAAATCTTGGACATAAGGCCCCACTCACACCCAAAATGGGGAAAAATAATTAAAGCGATATAAATGAACTGTATAAATTGCTGAGCCTTAATTCCTATGAATTCATAGTTTGTATAATTTTCGCTAACCAATTACTCTTCAATCAAATATCATTAAACCGGACAGCTCTGGGAACACTGACCGGGGGACATTCCCTGTCACCGCTACACACGTGTTGGGCAGATTAGGTGGCCGCGAGGCTACTGGAAGATGGAGGTCTTAGGCGACTGCCTATTTAGAGCCCCCTCTCCGTGGCTACTGCTGCCAGCCTTGATGGCTGCAGTTGCGCCTTTCTCCTGTCCATGCTGCCACAGTCCACTCTCCTGGTTCTGCCCCCATCCAGGACCATCTTGATAGCAACATGGGCCCCTGGGCAAAGTGATGCTCTGGCGCCCCTACAATCCTTCCCCAATTTACGTACCTACACTTAAAAATGACCGTGTTGATTTTGAGCTTATATTTCCTAGTACTTTCAATAAAATAGATTTTAAAACCATAGGAAAACATGCCATACATCAAACACTATTCAACACAACTATCCAAACGATATAAAAAGTTTTGAACAAAAATGTTACCCTATACACAATGTTATACCAGTGGGAGAACTACCAGGGTTACAAAGGTTGCACTTGCCACCGGGCCCTGACGTTCTGCTGGGCGTCTCTCTCATACTGCCCAGAGCCTGTGTCACATACCTGGTGGCTGAGCCTGACGTGCAGGGAGTGGCAGCTCTTGCTCCTCTGAACCCGGACACCTGGTAGAGCAGACAGGGAGTCTTGGGTATACAGAGTCGCACAAGTGCCTGGTGCAACGCTGATGCTGAGCTGAGAGGCTACTGGGGTCTCCAAGGACGCTTCAGAGTTCTGGTGCAGACTGTTTGCAGGCTGAGATTAGGGCACAGGAAGCGAGGAGCAGTCACAAAGGGGGAGGTGTACTGTAGTTCAGGCAGCAACAGGTCTCAGCGGAGCAGTCCAGAAACTGGTAGGTAGATCAGGTGCTGGAACAGCAGGCAGGCAAAGGGTAGTGGTTCAGGCCGGGTCAGCAACTGGCGGGCAGCAGAAGGTACCAGGGATAAGGCAGAAGAATGGTCAAAGCAAGCCAAGGTCAGGGCAGGCGGAAGGCAGGACAAACGGGAACAGGCTGGGTCTTCAGGAACAGGTACTAGCAGAGTAAACTGACGCCAATGGTCACAGGGTACGCTGTAGACCAGGGGTGGCCAACCAGTGGCCCGGGGGCCACATGTGGCCCGCGGAGCCCTCTGATGTGGCCCGCGACCTCCTGCTCTGGAATGGCGGGTTGGCAAGCCCAGATCGCAGGTTGCCGAACCCGCCATACTGCAGCATCAGTGTTGTGAACAAAGCTGGTAATAGAGGAAGAAAGCGGCTGCAGGGCAGAGCCCCATAAGCTGATGTTTCCTCTACAGCACCAGCTTTTATCACAGGTGGAGTCTATGGCAAAGTTCAGCTAAACCACAGGACAGACACAGGTGCACTACGCTGAACCCATGGTGTGGGTAAACTGCAGCACATCAGTGTGTAAGCAGTCTTAGGCCCTTTTCACACGATCAGCCCAACCAAATGGGACCCTCAATTCACCTCTATAGAGCTAAAGAGGTCAGTTTACGCCCGCTTACCTCCAATCCGAAAAACAGAAGGGAATTCGCCCCTTTCCATCTGGGTGGATCGGAGGCCCTATAGAGTAGCTGTGACCCTTCATCTGCCCACTCCGCTTATTGTGGCCCACAACTGGTTACCAAGTTGCATAAGTGGCCCTCGCTCTTTAAAAGGTTGGGCACCCCTGCTGTAGACCGAACAGGAAGAAGCAAAGGGGTCAGATGGTTTAAATGTCCTTTTTTGGCACCAGAACGGCGTTCGCCCGCGCATTTACCGCGATTGCGTGCCGATGCTGCCACCTGGTGGCTGGGATTGCTCATGACAGCCTGCATTGACAGTTCCCCCCTCTACCCTTGCATAGATGGTAAGAGGAAGCCGATCTGCTATTTTTCTCCTGCCCCTCTCCTCCTGTGTGCACCACGGTGAGTGTGAATGATTAAATTCAGCTGCTTAGCTTTACACTTCCCGTGGTGCAGGCTCTGTGCTGTATGAGAGAGATGCCCTTTGCTTAGATGCCCTTTGATAATCAGGGCAGTGTACAGTCAGTCTTGCAAATTAATGGCTCTCCTTTCCTCATACGACAAAGCGTGTGAGCAAAGGACTGCTGATATAACCGGGAATTCTGTTTTACATCTGATCAGCTGGAAAAGGGCCACTATGATTGGACACAGCAGATCACAGTAAAGGACCAAAGGACACCCCAAGGGGCACGCGGAAACAGGGTTTTGGGAGGATGTTCAAGGATGCTGTCCCCCAGAACTGGAAGCCCAGGTGTCTAGGGGATCCCCACACGGTTTCTTGCACCTCTGTGCAGGGCCGGATTTGCTCTCCCTGCCGCCCCAAGGCCACGTTTCGCAATGAACCCTCTCCCTGCCAACCGTACCACACCTCCAAATGAACGGAGAATGGCAACCGGATGGCAGGGGCGGCACGGTTAGTCCAAATATTTTTTGTTTATTTTTCTTTTTTCCTTTTTTTTTTTCTTTTTTCCTTTTTTTTTTTTTTGTATTTTTTTTTTTATATATTTTAGCCTGTCGTTTACTTTTTTTATTTTTGTATTGACTTATTTTAATATTTAATTTTTAATTACATTTTTTTTATTTAATTTTTTATTTTAAAAAAATCACTTAACTTTATTGCTATCACACAGGAGAAAACAATTCCCTGTGTGATACCAATTGGAGGTGACAGGTTCTCTTTATTGACCCTGTCACCTCCAAAACAGGAGTCCTAGCACTGTGCTAGAACTCCTGGCACAGCTGAGATGGGAAGAGCACAGCTCACCCCTCTTACTGTGTACATCGGGGGAGGGACAGGAGACAGACTCGGCAGCTAGGAGGAGAACAGAGTCCAGAAGACAGAGCCAGCAGAGAGAGGTATGTGGGGGGGGGGGGCGGCAGCACACATTTTACAAGTGATTTCGGCGACATCGTCACCATTACTTGTTAATGAGCGAGCGGATTCCCCCACACTACATTTAGTCCTGCTAGAAAGCAACTTACCGCCCTTAACTGTATGTTCTAGCCGTCGGGGGACTCCATGCCGTTGCCGCCCCTCGGTGCCCTGGCGCCCCGAGGCCTGGCCTTGTGGGAAATCCGGCCCTGCATCTGTGCTATACTATACAATTCAAGATGGCACAAAATAATTAATATGCTGTCTACCCTCAATAAAACTATGGCAGGTGTGTGGCAAGCTGTTAAGGTATATTCATTCAAGATACAGTGGGACTGTGGTGGTGGTATGTCCAGTTTACACCACTGCAACGGGACTATGGCCAATTAAACTTTATGAAATGTCAGTATGACATTGCAATAAAGTTTGTGTAGCAAACCCCAGAGGGAGCTGCTTTGGTTTGTTCAGTCCGTTACTCTGCCTTTCAACCCCAATGACCTGTACCAGCCCCTCTGCCACACCTAGCAATGTGATTAATAGAATAACCCAGCAGGAATACACAACAGTTCTAGTTCACCTAAAGAAAAGAACATAGGGACACAATCGGTCACCCCCCTACAGTTAGAACACATCTAGGATACACATTTAACCCCTTCCCCGCCCCCTAGTGGTTAACCCCTTCACTGCCAGTCAAATTTATACAGTAATCAATGCATATTTATAGCACTGGTTGCTGTATAAATGTGAATGGTCCCAAAAATGTGTCAAAAGTGTCCGTTGTGTCCGCTATATGTCACAATCCCGGAAAAAAAAAAAGCAGATCGCCGCCATTCCTAGTAAAAGAAAATGTCCCCTATTTTGTAGGCAATATAACTTTTGCGCAAACCAGTCACTATGCAGTTATTGCGATTTTTTTTTTTTTTTTTTTTTTTTTTTTTTTTTTTTTTTTTTTTATTTTTAATCAAAAATATGTAGAAGAATACTTATCGGCCTAAACTGAGATACATTTGTTTTTTTAAATGGGATATTTATTATAGCAAAAAATATTGTGTGTGGGCTTCTTTTTTTTTTTTTTTTTTATACGCTCTTTTTTTGTTTATACAAAAAATAAAAAACGCACGGGCGATCAAATACCACCAAAAAGCTCTATTTGTAGGGAAAAAAGGATGCCAATGTTTGGGAGCCACGTCGCACGACCGTGCAATTGTCAGTTAACCACTTAAGGACCGCCTACTGCACATATACGTCGGCAGAATGGCACGGCTGGGCACATCGACGTGTATATATACGTTGATTTTAGTACCCAGCCGTAGGTCGCGCGCGTGCGCGCCCCCGTGACCCGGTCCGAAGTTCCGGGACTCGCGGACCCGATCGCTGCTGCAGTGCGGCGATACGTCCCTGGAGCTGAATAACGGGGAGAGCCGTGTGTGAACACGGCTTCCCCGTGCTTCTCTGTGGCTGCAGCATCGATCGCGTCATCCCTGTTATAGGGGGACACGATCGATGACGTCACACCTACAGCCACACACCCCTACAGTTGTAAACACACACAGGGAACACTCAAAGTCACAGCGCCCCCTGTGGTTAACTCCCAAACTGTAATTTTCACAGTAAACAATGCAATTTAAATGCATTTTTTGCTGTGATAATGACAATTGTCCCAAAAATGTGTCAAAATTGTCCGAAGTGTCCGCCATAATGTCGCAGTCACTAAAAAAATCGCTGATTGCCGCTATTAGTAGTAAAAAAAAAAATAGTTAATAAAAATGCAATAAAACTATCCCTTATTTTGTAAACGCTATAAATTTTGCGAAAACCAACCGATAAACGCTTATTGCGATTTATTTTTTTATTTTACCAAAAATATGTAGAATACGTATCGGCCTAAACTGAGGAAAAGTTTTTTTTATATATTTTTGGGGGATATTTATTATAGTAAAAAATATTGCATTTTTTTTTTTAAATTGTCGCTCTATTTTTGTTTATAGCGCAAAAAATAAAAACCGCAGAGGTGATCAAATACCACCAAAAGAAATCTCTCTTTGTGGGGAAAAAAGGACGCCAATTTTGTTTGGGAGCCACGTCGCACGACCGCGCAATTGTCAGTTAAAACGACGCAGTGCCGAATCGCAAAAAGGGGCAAGGTCCTTTACCTGCATTTTGGTCCGGATCTTAAGTGGTTAAAGCGACGCAGTGCCGGAAACTAAAATTTCGTCTGGGCAGGAAGGGGGTGTAGGTGCACAGTAGGCAAGTGGTTAAAGAAAACGGTCAGTAACAATATGCAAACAACGAAAGCAATAGGTAATATGTACAGATTAAGTAGACTCCCCAATAACTTTTGGTGTGTGGGGGATGCTGTAGCTAAAGAGGAACACCAGGCCAGCCTACAGTACCTCCAGTACACACCCACTGAAATGATATCAATACCCGTGGTGTGTCCCCTTTAAGAGCAACTGCTGTAATGTCCTGGAGGCAAAGCTTTGAGTTTTTATTATTTTCACCGGCAATGTAGGAGGTCTGTGGACAATATTTGGATGTGGTATTCTATGAAAAGCATTAGGCCCCTTTCACATTTATACGACTTGTCTCACGATTTTGTACTGCAAAATCGTATGACAAGTCATTCTCCATGATTTTTAATGAACACCATTCATACTGGCACAACTTTAAGTAGTGCTGACTTTAAAGTAGTCCCTGCACTACTTTGGTCTGATTTTGATGCCACTTACACAGGCATTCATTGAAATCGCGGTAAAATCGCGCGACTTAGAAGTCGTACAAGTGTGAAAGGGACCTTAAAGGTTCCTGGGCAAAGCCCCCTCACCTAATCCTGTACTCAGTCAGCGGTCCTCCCCTGAGCAATCGATTGATCTTAGATGCAGGTGTGTCGCAGTGGCATTCAGTCCTTGAGCTGTAGCAGGTTGTCCTTCTTCTTCTTTAGCATGAACATAAGAATGTTCCTCTGGGCTAGAGTTGCAGGCTGTTTGCCCCTTGGTAGGCCGCGATTCCACACACAAAGGGTGCAGGAGATGCTCTCCTGATGGGGTGCAGGCAAAAAATAGAGGCTCTGGCCTAGTTACTCTGGCTTTTTATCTCCTCCCCCCACAGTCCTTTGCTGCTGCCTGATGATTGGCTCAGGCTGTTCCAATAGGGAGTTTACAAACAAGCAGTTCTGAGTGTCTGTGTGAAGAGAGAAAGGGGGGGGGGGGTAAAGAAAGCCCACACTGCTGCAACAGACAGCTCTGCCATCATATTTTAGATCAGTCTGGAGAAGTACCTGAGATTCTACCTAGCTCTATCTCTCCCCAAATGTAAATGTGTAAGGTATACATAATATCCTACTGAGCAAAACGGGCGGTTTACAATGGTGAAACAAGATTGGGGGGGGACGACTGCAGCTTTGACTAAAGTTTAATCATGCCTTGGCCATAGCTGTAGACCAAGTTTAGTCAACCTTTCAGAGGTTGAGATCTACCTTAACAATGAGCAAATCAAAGATCTCCAGGGGGGTGTGGCGGGGTTGGACGCCTTTTTAATAAAAAAATAGGGTTGTCCCGATACCAGTATCGGTATCGGACCGATACCGAGTATTTGCGGTAGTACTAGTACTCGCGCAAATACCCCTGATACCTAAATAGAATACTTTCCCCCCGCCGCCGCATCGCTCCGCCGCATCGAAAGCTGCCGCATGGGTTAAACGGCGTGCAGGAACATCACAGCTTTCATTTGAATAGCTGTAGTGTTTCCGTGCATATAGACACTCCCCCCCCCCCCCCCCCCCCTTGCTCGGGATTGGATGGGTGATCGTGATCTGTCCAATCCCGAGCAAGGGGGAGTGTCTATACACGCGGGCAAAACAGCTATTCAAATTAATGCTGTGCGGCAAAAGTATGGGGGACATGGCTGCATATGTGAGGGACATGGCTGCATATGTGAGGGACATGGCTGCATATGTGAGGGACATGGCTCATGGGACATGGCTGCATATGTGAGGGACATGGCTCGAGGGACATGGCTGCATATGTGAGGGACATGGCTGCATATGTGAGGGACATGGCTCGAGGGACATGGCTGCATATGTGAGGGACATGGCTGGAGGGACATGGCTGGAGGGACATGGCTGGAGGGACATGGCTGCATATGTGGGGGACATGGCTGGAGGGACATGGCTGGAGGGACATGGCTGGAGGGACATGGCTGGAGGGACATGGCTGGAGGGACATGGCTGGAGGGACATGGCTGGAGGGACATGGCTGCATATGTGGGGGACATGGCTGGGGGGACATGGCTGCATATGTGGGGGACATGGCTGGGGGGACATGGCTGCATATGTGGGGGACATGGCTGGGGGGACATGGCTGCATATGTGGGGGACATGGCTGCATTTGGGGACACATTTAAAAAAAGTATCAGTATTCGGTATCGGCGAGTACTTGAAAAAAAGTATCGGTACTTGTACTCGGTCCTAAAAAAGTGGTATCGGGACAACCCTATAAAAAAACGATTGAGCGCTCAACAGCATAGTCACCTGTGCATCTCCATGCCCTTTCACATCGCCCGCCCCCCCCCCCCCAACAGTAGTGACGTCGGCCTCCCCATAGTGGTGTCCTACCCTCCTTCACATCACATTTCTCCTCCACAGTATAGTGTCTTCTACCCTCTTTTTTATGGTGTTTTCTGCCCGCCTTCCACTCTGTAGTAGGGTCATCTGCACAACCCAGTATTGCACTGTCCACTGTTCCCTTTGCATCACAACCCCCCACTGACATCTGCAACACCTCCCAACTTTTTGAAATGGGACTGAGGGACACCTATCGGCAAAAATATGCAGACATGGGACACACCCCTTAAAGGAGAATTGCAGCAATTTAGAAATCGGATGAAAGGTTTAGTACTGGGAAACATTTTTTGATGGCTAAAAATTTAATTTTACATACACCCCCATGCAGTTTACGCTGTCCCTTCGCACACCCCTGTAGCATCCTCTTTCCCCTTCACACCAATGTGTAGGTTGCACTTTCCTACCTTACACTGGTGTATAGCAGAGAGTATTTAAGTTCTGGATAGAGGGTGGGAGCTGCCAGTTAACTTTTACCCAGAAGGCGATTGGTTGATCAGACCACCCGGGAAACCAATCGCCTTCTGGGTAGTGTGAAAAGTTAATTCCAGCAGCTCCCACCCTGCGCTTTTTTTTTTTTTTTTTGTAGAAGTCTGGAAAGAATTGTACCCACAATCAGTAGTTAGGTGCAATGTTGATTCGGCATGTCCTTTTGAATTTTAGCCCTTACCTATGTATGGGTTTTCTGTTTGAAGACCAGTGGGATAGCAGAGGGTGCATCAGCGCCCATGCAGCTCCATGAAGCTACACAGTGGGAGATGGTACTTGTAGTATATGCATTCACAGGAATCCGAGTGAATGGTATGGATGTAGCCCTACACAGCCGTGCTGTTTCCTCCTCTTCTGTATTTTTTTTTTGCGACCGTGGGTGCAGAAAGAACACCTGCCTGATGCTGGGGGGAGAGAGAGAACAGGAGTTAAAACATGTTACATGTCCACCCTAAATACAGAACATGTAACTTTTTCCAAAGGTGAACTTAGTCTTTATCCCTTTCACTACCAGAGCGTTTTTTGGTATACCTAGAGAATAAAATGGTGATGGTTCCAATTTTTATGTCTCACAATATTCCCACAAAGGTCTAGGAAACCCAATTTCTTAAAATACACTAAAGTTCATTTATTTTTTTGTAAAATGCAAAAGATGAGGATGCACCGAGTAAATGGATACCAACATGTCAAGGTTTAAGTTTGCATGCACCTGTGAAATGGTGGCAATCTTCAGTACCCGATGTACCCTGGGGTTTAGTGAGAGAGCTCCTCACAAATTTACTTACCAGGAGTTACCCTGGTCAATTGCTAGAGATCTATTGATTTCCCCCCAAGTTTGGCCTTGTACTTTTCTGTTCTACCACTAGGTGGCTGGGTACTCGGTGATACGAGAAGGGCAACCTAAGGTCAGGTTATGGGTATATGGGGTATCTTAGCCATTGGGCAGGGGTTTTCTTGAATCTCTTGGCCTGCTGGGGGAGGTCAGATGGTCTGTTCTGTGCCACCTGGACAGCTGCTTGGGTGAACATGTGTATTATCCCCCGGGCTGCTAGGCTGGAGATTTTGCCTATCCCTGGCACATCTGGCTGCTAGGCTGTGTGAGGGCCTATCCAGAGGAGGGCAGGGTTGGGATTGCAGCTTACAGTAGAACCATCTGCCAGCCGGAGAACCTGTCAGTGGTTGGAGGTGGAAGGGAAGCTGTCACCACTAAGGGGCCAACCACCTTTACCAGGGACCACAGTGAGTAACGAGAAAGTACTGGAGCAGTATTCTCACCGAACGGACATGGTGGAGAATCGGGAAACTTTAGGCAGTGATCAAATCGGGGACCCGAATAGCGAAGGTGACGCTTGCAGGGGAGCCTTGTGTGTCAAGCCACAGACCTCGCCGTTTAGCAGTGGTAAAGCTTAAGAAGTATCTGGAGTTCCAATCCAGAGATATGTCCGATGTCAGTCGATCATGTGTATGAGGCTTTAGACAGTTGCCATAGGAGACAACAATCCTGCACGTACAGATGTGACGCCTTGCTGGGGGCCTTTTCCTGTATGGCTGTCCTCCTAATTGAAGTCTGAGTTTGCCAATTGAAATTGCAACTACTTAAGGGTTTCTTGGCCCTAACCCTCTTTCCCTCAAAAATATAAAGGACTGTTAAGATAAATCCTCTTTTTTGCACCCAATATGCCTCACAACCCACCACATACAGAAGGATGTCGGCTATCTTTGGCTCTGAAGGTTCTCAATAGACTGGAGGAGGTTAAAGACTTTGCTACCACCTATATTTTTCTAAAAGCGGCAACACCATAGGTCATCAGTTTAGTGTTTAGAGGAGGTCTGGTGCTAGAAATATTGCTCTCCCTCCAGGGGGGGGGGGGGGGCAATGTGTAATGTGTATTGCAAGCTAAGATTTCATGTGTATGTGGGGGGATTTTGTATGCTTTGTAACTTTTTTTTGATTTTTTTACAACTTTTTTTTTTGATTTTTTTTTTTATACCCACATACCACCCTGTGCCCAATGCATGTGATAGCGCATCATTTGCAGGGTTAAACCAGCAGGTGGTGAAGAGATGTAACTCCTCCTCCCCACCTGCAACTGCCCCGTGAAGAGTGTTGCTGGGTACTGCATGAGTGAATAAGCGAAGGGTCCATTTACAGCAGGTGGGGGGGGGCTGTGTTGATCAGCTAATCCAATACAGTCCCACCACAAGACAGGATGTCCCTGTGTGACTTTGATTATATTTAACAAAAACTGAGCAATGGTGCATGGTAGCCAATCGGCTTCTAACTTCAGCTTCTTCAAGCTTTGCTAAGAAACAAACTGGAAGCTGATTGGTTTTTATGCAGAGCTGCACCAGATTTGGCAGAAGTGCGTTTTTATTTATTTATATTTTTCGCAACCATGCTACAAATGTGCTGCAAAATGCGTGAATCTTGAAACCTGAAAAAGTTACAGCGACTACGCTCTACCTTGTGCTTTCTGACTGTGGGGCAGGTGATTTTGACTTGGGGAAGGCAAAGATCTGTGTTCCTGCTTGGCAGAAACACAGGATCAGTACCTTCCTTTCTAACAGAACGATAATCGGCCTTAATTCCATAGGCAGATTGTTGTATTGCCTGTCTAATCAGCAGGTGCCGGTGGAGATTGAGTCCACAGTACCCGTTGCTGGGCTCCCACTGTGTGGAAGTGTCAGATCATATAGAGTTTACAGTTTCATATAGAGCAGCTCTGATCCTCCTTTTCTCGGGTCCACTGCCAGTGCTCCTGGCTTGTGCCCCCAATACAAAGCCACTTGTTATGGGGCACTGTGGTCAGTCATCAGATGGTACACAAAAATAAGAGAATATATTCAGCGCTAGAAAAAATAAAGTACCAATATATGCAAGCCAGCACTAAGAACAATTCATAAAGTCCCAAGTGTAAGTGAAATAAAGAGTGTGGTGCAAAATAAAAACAATAATAATAATGGTGACAATAAATATACTTATAAAAATATAAATTATTTGAAAATAGTGTCCATGTGCAAGGAAGGCCATAAAGCAATGAATCCACAGCCTTAGACGATTTCCAGAGTGGAAAGTGAAAAGGAACACCAAAGAATATCCTCCACCAGTGTAAGATGGACTCTCACCTCTCTGCTTTGACCCAGATGGATCTCCAAAGCATAATCTGTGTAATCGGAAATCAGCTGACAGCCTCTATAGGCAGACGGATGGATAGGATAAAAACCATAGATCCGGATTCAATGATTTCTCAACATTCATACCACCATGTAGGGAAGAAAGCAAAGAAATCTAAGGCTCTCTGTTGAAATAACTATTTAAAACAATGGAGACTTCACTCACATGTAGAGACACTCTAAGAGCCGAGTGTCAGCATAGCGGCATGTAACAGCGTACCAAACCGTCCTACTGCAATCTGCGGTGATCGTGGTTGATGTTCTGCGTGGCTCGCAGAACGTCACCCACAAGCTTTGCTTGTGTAGGCAGAAATCCTTGCACCGGCCCTGGTTGTGTATAACGGTGATATTCACTTTTATAAGCAATCCTAGTGTGCAAAAGTCACACTCACCTCCCCAGAGTAGTACATTGTTCTGGTCACGGTATGTATAAAAAAGTAAAAACAAGAAAAATATTTTAAATTTTAAAAATGTATGTAGCGCCTGGCTATTTTCAGAGCCGGTGCTATTGTAAATTTAGAGAGAGTTCAAAGAGGTAGTTGGCTCTAAACCTGTTATTTGGTTACATTTTCGGCCCCTGTTCTAGTTTGGCTGTACTGTGTGTGCATACTGTTGTTGTCTGGGGTACCGAGTTCAACCCCGGGCCGACAGGTAGCAGCAGTGGGGTCAAGTGTAGTTGGATATCTGTTCCGGCAGCCAATCAGGAGGGTTGATCGCCTCACTGTGAATGCTGGGAAGGAATATTTAAATGGCAGACGCCAATGGTTCGGGGTCGTTGTGTTCCCACCCTTGAGCTGGACAGTCATCCCACCATCCCTGTGTATGGCCCTCCTGGCCAGGGTGTGTGTGTCGCAGTGTTCCTGTCTCCGGGACCACGTTGCTCCGGAGCACATTCATCCAGATTGTGGATCCAGTGAGTCGACTGGGTCCCTAATTTGCCAGATGGTCTGGGTCTGTCCATCCAATTGGAGGAAGCCGTCTGATGAGGAGCCTGTCCAGGGAATACCTAGCACAAAGCTGATGTTTCAAGAGAGGCCTGTCCATTCATCCGAGGACACTTGGGTTCTTAGGCTGGATGAAGGTCGCCTATCAGTTGCTTATTTAACCAAAGCTATGTGAAGGAGAATCGGGTGCTAAATTCAGTCAAGAGGGAATATAAATATATATATATATATATATATATATATATATATATATATATATATATATATATATATATATATATATATATATATATATATATATATATATATATATATATATATATATTTTCTCACAGTCCTGATCAAAAGTTTAAGACCGCTTGAAAAATGGCAAAAAATATTTTACATTGTTGGATCTTAACCACTTAAGGACCCCTTCACGCCGATATACGTCGGCAGAATGGCACAGCTGGGGCACATCCACGTACCTGTACGTGGCCCTTTAAGCCCAGCTGTGGGGTTGCGTGCATGCGACCCAGTCCGAAGCTCCGGGACCACGGACCCGATCGCCGCTGGAGTCCAGCGATCGGTCCCCGGACCTAAAGAACGGGGAGAGCCGTGTGTAAACACAGCTTCCCTGTTCTTCACTGTGGCGCCCGCATTGACTGTGTGTTCCCTTACATAGGGAATCACAATCAATGACGTCACACCTACAGCCACACCCCACTACAGTTAGTAACAACATAAATGAGGTCAAACATAACCCCTTCACAGCCCCCTAGTGGTTAACTCCCAAACTGCAATTGTAATTTCTTTATCGTACATCACGGGACACAGAGCGCATAGCCATTACATATGGGTTATATGGGTATCTTCAGGTGTGGACACTGGTGTAATCAACTTCACAGGAAGTTCCTCCCTATATAACCCCCTCCCACTGAGAGTGCTTCAGTTTTTTCGCCAGTGTCTTAGGTGTTGGTCACGTCTAGCTGTCCCTCGGAGGTCTCGGGACCCAGGATAGCTAGCCGGATCCGTCCGAAGTGCTTCAAAGCCAAGGTGTACGGTACCCGGGCCCTGCTGGAGTGGGGTTTTGCCTATAATGCCTCTCCTTGGAGGGCTGGATTCTGGGCTCCAGTGCCTTAGTCTCTTCCAAGAACTAAACGCTACTGATGCCAGGATGCTATATAGGCCCAGGTGTGTGGGTTCCTTAATCACAGGACCCCGGTCCCTGAAGGTCCTAGACAATACCCACGGAGATGGGGGAAGATTGGGCCTCTTGCAGTTTGCAATACCCTGCGGCGTGGAGCAGGTAAGAGGGAACCTGCGGGACTTGGTTCGACAGTGGGTATCCCCCTGGGGGTTCTGGGTTGGCTAACGGTATGCTTATGCATCAGCCACTATCTCCACTATGTCTTTTGAGGCAGGATGGGATGTACGAATGTTTACCCAGATAACATGTAGGTATATGTATGCTTTTAAAGATATGTATTTTGCTACTCCCCCCAGATTTGCCTGTTAGCATTGATACTGCAGCCCCCACGTACTATAAAGAGGGAATGCTGGTGAAACTCCTGTTTCTTAGGAAGCCTATGGGGACAGCTTCCTCTATGTGTGCACTACATTGAGAATTAGTGCTTACCTGGTGTCAGTTTGGGCTGCTGGCGCTGGTCCATGCTTCTCCTCTGCTCTCTGCTTCCTCCATGTTGATTTTAGCGTGGGGAGGGTGCGCGCGCGTGCACGTCGTCTTTTATGGCGTCCTCGTGCATAGAGCAGGGTCAGGGCTTCAGTTAATACAGAGCATTGTTTCCGGCTGGTCTTTCCCTTCTGAGAGCGGTGGAGAAAGGACACAGAGCGCGCAGCTGAGCCATTTTTTGGCATGCAGTGACACCTAGTGGCGGTTGGTGGATCTTCAGGTCTGGACTTAAAGTCCACTTTGACCAAAAAAAAAAAGGGTTTTTTTCTTGAAGGGACTCAGCCTTAGATCCGGCAGCATCCGAGTCTACCTTGGGCTCCAGCTAACGGGCATTGGTGTTGCAATACTCACAGGTTTTCCTCGGTATTGCCACATTCTAGAGCGTGGAAAAATTTAAAAAAAAAAATCTTTTTCCATAGCCTGTTCTTATTAGTTCACTCCTAGCTACAACAGTCGGGTGTTGGCTACAGGGGTGTCTCAAGGTTGTGCAATGGCTCCCAAGGGATCAGGACCAGTTAAGGCTGCAAAGGGTGCCAAAGAACAAGTCTCCATCGGGGTCAGAGGATTTGGGCCAGGATGGTCCCACCCTCGCTAGATAGGCCACCGAGTAGCATCTTACAGGAGCCATTGAGGGTGCTGGGGGCAGAGACGGCCCCCAATCCACCTATTCCCGTTTACGTAACGAAAGAAATGCTAGCGACCACCCTGGGTGGGCTAGAGGAAAGGTTAACGGCTTTGATTGCCCGCTCTTTGCCAGGTGGCAAACGGGCTAGATCCCCGTCACCTAGATTGGTGTTTTCAGATGCGGGGTCTCCTCGCCGGAGGAACAGGACCCACAAGGGGATCAAGCGGACCAGAGTCCCGACGGTTCAGACATGGAGGGTTCCACTCTAGATAAAAATTTTCGGCTTCTCAAGCGGAGAGCCTGTGGATCCAGTCTCTGACAGATATTGTTCGCACTGCTTTTAAAAACTTCCAGTGTCAGAACTATTAGCCCCTGCAGTATCCTCATTAGGTTCTTTAAAGGCACCATTAACTTGGGTGTCTCTTCCAATTCACCCCCTTCTTGAGAGCGTGTTTTTTTTTTTCAGGATTGGGCTCGACCTGATAGGATTTTTTTTCCTCCTAAAAGGTTCACTATTTTCTATCCTATGGAAGAAGAATTTGCAAAGAAATGGGCACTCCCTACTGTGGACGCGGCCATTTCCTGCGTGAATAAATCCCTGACCTGTCCGGTTGGAAATGTCCAGATGTTCAAAGATCCGGCCGACAAAAAATTGGAGACCCTACTGAAGGCTTCGTTTACCACAGTAGGTGCCATGGTTCAGCCAGCAGTGGCAGCCATTGGCGTTTGTCAGGCTTTAAAAAAAAAGATTTTAAAAGGACATGCCGGCTCAGCAAACTCGTGAATTAGCAGACCTCCCAAGGGCTCTCTGCTTTGCAGTAGATGCTATTAAGGACTCCGTTCAACGAGCGTCCCGTCTAGCTCTGCTGTTGGTTCATATGCGTCGTCTTTTGTGGCTAAAGAACTGATCAGCAGAGGCACCCTGCAAAAAACTTTTAGCAGGATTTCCCTTTCAGGGTGGAAGACTATTCGGTGAAGACCTAGTTAAATATATCCAAACCATATCAAGTGGTAAAAGTTTTTCCTTACCGGTCAAGAAAAGACCGCGCGGGCCCGCGTTTAGGCGACGGGCCTTTACTGGCTCGGCCCCTTCAGCTTCCCGTCAGTATCGACGGCCTCCCGGGCGTTCAACATTTAATAGCCGCCCACAGGGACAAGCCGCGGCAAACAAGAGGCCATGGTCTCGCAAGCCGGCTAAACCTGTCATCAAGTCAGATTCATGAAGGGGCGCCCCCACTCTCTTGGGTGGGTGGAAGACTTCGATTTTTCTCCGAAGTGTGGAAAGCCAGAATTCCCGACTCTTGGGTTCGGTTCGTGGTAGCCACGGGCTACAAACTAGAGTTTCGAGAAGTCCCCCCTCCTCATTTTCGGGGGTCAAAGTCTTCCAAGTGGCCCATTAAAGAGGGCCTCTCTCGTAAAAGCATTGAATCGCCTCTGGCTCCAAGGAGTAATTGTAGAAGTACCAACCCAGGAATGGGGTCTGGGATTCTATTCCAACCTTTTTCATAAATACCCAATGGTGACGTCAGGCCTATCTTAGACCTCAAACGCCTAAATCGCTTTCTAAGATTTAGACCTTTCGTATGGAATCCATACGTTCGGTGGCAGCCAGCCTACATCATGACGACTTTCTAGCATCTATAGACATAAAGGATGCTTATCTGCACATGCCAATCTACCCGGCACATCACAAGTTTCTTCATTTTATGATAGATCAACGTCATTTCCAGTTCGTAGCCCTCCCTTTCGGGTTGGCAACAGCTCCGCGGGTATCCACAAAGGTGTTAGCCCCGGTGCTAGCCGTCCTAAGGACAGAAGGCATTTTGGTCCTGGTATACCTGGACGATCTCCTGCTTATCGACAGATCAGCTTCCAACCTCAATCATGCAGTAGTTCGCACAGTTCGGCATCTAGAGGAGTTTGGGTGGATTTTCAACCAAGAAAAATCGAGGTTGCAACCCACAAAACAGTTAGAATTTCTAGGCCTTCGGCTAGATACAGTCGGCCAGAGGATATTTTTTCCTCAAGCAAAAGTCAGGTCATTGACTCAAACAGTTCAAATAGTCTTAGGCAAGAAGAGGCCGACTATTCGCCTAGGCATACGACTGCTGGGGAAGAGGGTGGCCGCCTTCGAAGCAGTGCCCTATGCCCAGATCCATACCAGAGTTCTCCAGGCAGCCATTCTCTCTGCTTGAAACAAGTCCATGCAGGCACTAGACCGTCCGTTAGTTCTCTCAGGGGTGCGGCGCAGCCTGTTCTGGTGGCTGGTCCCTCAACATTTGTCAAAGGGGAAATCCTTTTGCCCCATCACATGGAAAATTTTAGGAAGACTGACCCAGCAGGGACAGTGATAGGAGGCAGAAAGACTGCTTCCTATTAATATCCTACAGATCAGAGCTGCTCGGTTGGCCCTGGTCGTCTGGACTCTCCCCCTTCAGGGTCTGCCAGTAAGGGTACAGTCCGACAATGCCACGGCGGTGGCATACATAAACCACCAGGGGGGCACGAGGAGCCTAGTTGCTCAAAGGGAAGTAAACCTGATTTTCTCATGGACCGAAGCCCATGTACCCTGCATCTCGGCAGTGTTCATCCCAGGGATAGACCATTCTCAAGCAGATTTTTGAATCTTCAACAGTTGCTCCTGGGGGATTGGTCTCTTCACCCCCAGGTATTCCAAGACATTTGCCAAGGATTCGGAGTTCCCGATGTAGACATCATGGCAACGAGAGTCAACAAGGAATTGGACAAATTCGTATCCTGAGCCAGTGATCCCTCGGCCTACGGGACCAATGCGTTGGTTTGCCCCTGGCACCAGTTTTTTCTCCTGTATGCGTTCCCTCCACTGCAGATGATTCCCCGCCTTCTACGAAGGATCAGGGTGGAGCGCAGGCCTGTGATCCTGGTGGCCCCAGACTGGCCCAGGAGGGCTTGATACGCACTCATCGTGAGGATGTCAGTAGGGGCACCGGGGCCACTCCCCCTGCGCCCAGACCTGTTATCTCAGGGCACGATATGCCACCCTGCTTCACAGCAGCTAGTTTCGATGGCTTGGCGGCTGAATCCCTAATTCTTAAGGGCAGAGGCCTCTCAGCCCAGATCATATCTACGTTGATTCAGGCTAGGAAACCAGTCTCTAGAAATATCTATTACAGAGTCTGGAGGACCTATGTGGAGTGATGCGAGTCTCAAAGAGGGCTTTCTCGTAAGTTTTATCGACAGGATCTTGCAATTCCTCCAGGTTGGCGTTGATAAGGGATTAGCTCTTAGTACTCTAAAGGGGCAGTTGTCTGCCTTATTGATATGCTTTCAAAGGCCTTTGGCCGCGCATTCGCTTGTGAAAACCTTCTTGCAGGGGGTCTTGCATGTAAATCCCCCTATTAGAGCTCCCCTCTGCCCCTGGAATTTAAAACTCGTCTTGTCAGCTTTACAAAGACAACCGCTTGAACCTCGGACAGAAATCCCTCTTGTGCTGCTAAACCGAAAGTCTGTTTTCTTGGTGGCTATGGCTTCGGCCAGAAGGGTCGCCGAGCTGGCAGCCTTGTCTTGCAGGGAACCGTACCTGATTCGGCATAAGGTCAGAGTGGTTCTGCGGCCTCAACCTTCTTTCCTTCCTAAGGTCATATCCAGTTTTCACTTGAATCAGGACCTAGTCCTACCATCCTTCTTTCCTACTCCCCAGTCCAGAGAGGAAAGACTGCTTCATACTTTGGACGTGGTCCGAGCCATGAGGGTTTATCTCAGGGCTACAGAGACGATTCGGAAAACAGATGTGCTTTTTGTTCTTCCGGATGGCCCCAAAAAGGGTCAGCCGGCTGCCAAGTCTTCCTTGGCTAGGTGGATTAAGCAGCTGATTTTTCAGGCCTATGGTCTGAAGCGCGTTCCACCTCCCTTATCAGTTAAAGCCCATTCTACGAGGGCCATGAGTGCCTCTTGGGCGGCACACCATCAGATCTCTATGGCACAGGTTTGCAAAGCGGCAACCTGGTCTTCCGTACATAAGTTTATTAAATTGTATAAGTTGGACGTCGCAAAAGCTATGGACGCAGCATTTGGGCAGGCGGTCCTACGGGCAGCAGTATAGAATCCTCTGGCCCGGTTCACGCCCCCTTGTTTTTCTGTTGGTGGAGCTATTTGTTCTCCTAATAATGTTTTTTGTTTGGCTATTTTTGGCCTTACGGTCTCCCTCCCTTCATGGAGCATTGCTTTGGGACATCCCATATGTAATGGCTATGCGCTCTGTGTCCCGTGATGTACGATAAAGAAAAAGGGATTTTTAATAACAGCTTACCTGTAAAATCCTTTTCTTGAAGTACATCACGGGACACAGAGCTCCCACCCCTCTTTTGGGGAACATTGTGTAACCTCGGAGAAATTGCTTGCTTCAAAACTGAAGCACTCCCAGTGGGAGGGGGTTATATAGGGAGGAACTTCCTGTGAAGTTGATTACACTAGTGTCCACACCTGAAGGTACCCATATAACCCATATGTAATGACTATGCGCTCTGTGTCCCGTGATGTACTTCAAGAAAAGGATTTTACAGGTAAGCTGTTATTAAAAATCACTTTTTTCACAGTAAACAATGCATTTTAAATGCATGTTTTGCTGTGAAAATGACAATGGTCCCAAAAATGTGTCAACATTTTCTGAAGTGTCCGCCATAATGTCGCAGTCACAAAAAAAATCATAAAAATGCAATAAAACTATCCCCTATTTTTGTAAACGCTATAAATTTTGCGCAAACCAAACGATAAACGCTTATTGCGCTATTTTTGGTTAAAAAAAAAAAAAAGGTAGATAACGTATCGGCCTAAACTGAGGAAAAAAAATGTTTTTTTTATATATATTTTTGGGGGCTATTTATTATAGTAAAAATATTGCATTTTTTAAAATTGGCGCTTTTTTTGTTCATAGCGCAAAAAATAAAAACCGCAGAGGTGATCAAATACCACCAAAAGAATTCTTTATTTCTGGGGGGAAAAAGGACGCCAATTTTGTTTGGGAGCCACGTCGCACGACCGCGCAATTGTCGGTTAAACCGACGCAGTGCCGAATCGCAAAACCTGGCTGGGTCCTTTTGCTGCCTAAAGGTCCGGGTCTTAAGTGGTTAACAAGGTTCCAAGTAGAGCTTCAACATGCAACAAGAAGAAAGGAGTGAGATAAAACATTTTTTGAGCATTCAATTAATTGAAAATAACGATTAAACAGGCTGTTTTTCAGCTGATCAAAAGTTTAGGACCACATGCCTTTTTAAAAGGCCAAATCTGTGCAAAGATGTGGATTCATTGTCCTCCTCTGTCAGGTAGTCACACGTTGTGATGACAAAGGCAAAAAACTCTCCCTTTTTTTGAACGTGGTCGGGTTGCTGAACTGCATAAGCAGGCTCTCTCATCAAGACACTGGACGATCCTGGACCCAAATTAAGGCCCCTACCGGTGCTGACTGCAGCCCCATAACCATCAGGTTGCCTCTGAGACTGAAGGGCTTCAAAAACAAAAAAGTCTTTAAAAACCTTGTCTACTTGAACGCCACAGAACTGCTCGTTTGGACTTTGCAAGAGAGCACCAAACATGGGACATTCAAAGGTGGAAGAAAGTTTTATTCTCTGATAAGAAATGTAACCTTGATGGTCCTGATGGTTTCCAACGTTACTGGCATGACAAGCAGATCCCACCTGAGATGTTTTCTAGGTGCCATAATGGAGGGGGCGCCATAATGGTCTGGAGTGCTTTTTCCTTCAGTGGAACAATGGAGCTTCAGGAAGTACAGGGACACCACTACAGTACACAATGCCCGCAGGACAAGGGACTTCTTCCAGGAGAATAACATCACTCATTTGGCCCATCCTGCGTGTTCCCCTGATCTAAATCCAATTGAGAACTTTTGGGGATGGATGGCAAGGGAAGTTTACAAAAATGGGACAACAGTTCTAGACAGTAGATGGCCTTTGAGCGGCTGTCTTCACCACTTGGAGAAATGTTCCCACTCACCTCATGGAAACGCTTGCATCAAGCATGCAAAAACAAATTTTGGAAGTGATCAACAATAACGGCGGAGCTACTCATTACTGGGTTCATGTTTGGAAGTTGGATTTCTGTTTTGGGGGGGTTGAGTTTTTTTGGGAGGTGTGACAAAGGTATGACAATGAATCCACATCTTTGCACAGATTTGGCCATTTAAAGGCTTCTAAACTTGTGGTTCTAAACTTTTGATCAGCTGAAAAACAGCCTGTTTCAGTTTATTCGTTGTTTTCATTAAATTGAATGCTCAAAAAATGTTTTGTCTCACTCTTTTCTTCTTGTTGCATGTTGAAGCTCTACTTGGAATCTTTTTAACCACTTGCTTACTGGGCACATAAACCCCCTTTGTGCCCAGGTGAAATTTCAGCTTCCGGCACTGCGTCGCTTTAACTGACATTTGCGCGGTCGTGCGGCGTGGCTCCCAAACAAAATTGACGTCATTTTTTTCCCCACAAATAGAGCTTTATTTTGGTGGTATTTGATCACCTTTCATTTTTTGCACTATTAAACAAAAAAAGAGCGACAATTTAAAAAAATATATTTTTTTTTTACTTGTTGCTATAATCAATATCCCAAATTTTTTTTTTTAACTATATATATTTTTTCTCAGTTAAGGCCGATACGTATTTTTCAACGTATTTTTGTAAAGAAAAAAAACAAAAAAAAATCGCAAAAAGCGACTGGTTTGCGCAAAAGTTATAGCGCCTACAAAATGGGGAACAGAATTATGATTTTTTTGTTTTTATTTTTTTTACTAGTAATGGCGGCGATCTGCGACTTATTTTTTATTTATTTTTTATTGGGACTGCGATATTGCGGCGGACATATCGGACACTTTTGACACAAATTTGGGACCATTCACATTTATACAGCGATCAGTGCTATAAAAATACACTAATTACTGTATAAATGTGACTGGCAGGGAAGGGGTTAACACTAGGGGGTGAGGAAGGGGTTAAATGTGTATCCTGGGTGTGTTGTAACTGTGTGGGGGGAGGGGGGTGACTGGGGGAGGTAACCGATGCTGTGTCCCTATGTACAAGGGACACAGATCGGTCTCCTCTCCTCTGACAGCATGTGGAGCTCTGTGTTTATACACAGAGCTCCACGTCCCTGTTGTCGTCTGCTGTGTACCCGACGGACATTGTGGCTGCCAGGGACAGTGTTTACCCGCTGTGCGCGCGGGTAATGCACTTTAAATGACGTCCACTTGGCACTTGAGAGCCGCGATGTGGACGTCTTCTTTTTTTTTTTTTGTCTATAGCGCGGATCTCAAGTGGTTAAGATCCAACAATGTAAAATATGATTTTTTTTGCCATTTTTTTTTCAAGTGGTCTTAAACTTTTGATCAGGACTGTGTGTGTGTATATGTATATGTGTGTGTGTGTGTGTGTGTGTGTGTATATATTACGCACACTAAGTAGCTGTGTGTTGCTACAAGTTCCTAACATCCATGCATTCACCCTGCTGCCAGACATCCATATGTCACACTTGTAGACAATGAAAAGTCTTTTGCTTTGTTTTGTTTTTTGGGGGAAGTGATATAAAATGCCCATAGGATAAATTTAGTATTTGCCATGTTGGAGCGGGTCCAGCTTTACATGGACAAATGATTTACTCATTATCTTTCCAAATGATATGGCGGTTTATACGTTGCACCCCTCAGATTGGATAAAATGGTGGATGCTTCACTTCAGAACTTTCCCGCCTCTGCACTCTCCCTGCAGATCTTTACCTCAGGACATGTCTCCTCCTGCACATCACTTTCCTGTCACAGCATTAGACATCCTGTCCCCCCATCTTCAGCCCACTAGGCCTCACTCTGAATATGTTCTAGTAGTTTCAATTGATGATCCTGAATAGGCCAGGGGCCTGCAGTACCCCTTTTTGTGGCTGTGGACATTGCTTGAGGAAAATATTTGCTCGGCGGCGGTGCGTCCATAGTGGGCGCAGGAGCGCCGCCCCCTCTCTCTCCTGTGCCATCACTCAAGTGTACAATACATAGATTTATGCATTGCATGAAGCTCTATGTATTGCTGCCGCCCACTAGTCGGTGAGCGCCGGCCATCTGAATAACAGCAGTTTGTTGGTGTTTGGAAGTACATATCGGATGCCAGCGGCTTTGATAGGCTTTCCGATTACAGCCTGTTGGCTCTAATCGGCTTCCAAATAGTTAACCATGGGACGTGCGTTCCCTGGTTAACACTGACACATGTCTCAGCCAATCAGGTTCACCGAGTCTGGTTACCGGTAACCTGATTGGCTGAAGTGACATTGAGGGCGGGACTCGGAGAAGACATTGAGGGAGGATGGCTGACCTGAGAAAGATAAGTGCGGGGGGGGGGGGGGGGCAGCAATCTGGCAATTTTTAAAAAGGCACAGTGGCAGCGTTTGGGCACAGTGAGGCTGCAATTGATGATGATTTTTATTTTTTTGAGCACCAGCTCGCCACTCTGTATGTGTGGCTGGCGGCCGCTCCACAGAGCCAGAATGAGAATTTGTGTATGAAAACAGACCGGTCCTTGTTCTGATGGGTGGAGAGAGATCTGCTGTTCCTAGTTATCGGGAATCTTCCCCCCCCCCCCCCCACAGTTAGAAACACCTCCCAGGGAACACATGTAACCCCTTGATCACCCCCTAGTGTTAACCCTCCCCTGCCAGTGACATTTATTGGTGCATTTTTATAGCACTGATCACTGTATAATTGTCAATGGTCCCTAAAATGTGTCAAAAGTCTCTGATCTGTCCACCGTAATTGTAAAGAAAAAGTAATTGTGCAAAGTGCATAAGACCAACAAATGTTAGATATTAGTTTGCAGAGTGATGCAAGTGACATATAAATCAATAGTGCCAAATCCTATAGTGCCAGATACTATAAAGTGCAAACAGAGTCCATGATGTTATAGAAGGTGTTCCAGGATACCCGCTAGTTCCGTGAAAGATGTGCACTTTACCACACACACACTCTGGTCTCCCAGAACTCTCACCTCTAAACGGCTAAAAAGAGACCTCAATGTGCAGATCCACTGCTGGTTATCTCCCTGATGTTCCTGGTGTCCGCAATATGGATAAGTATGACCTGGGTCTCAGAGGTGGGGTATAAACAGGAAAAAGGACCTCCAATAGTGCATTAATGTTGATACAAAAGGAGTTTTAATGAATAAAATTGCACTTACAAATACAGAAGTAAAACCAGCATATACCACAGCGGCACCGCGCTGGTATCACGGCAATCCCGGTGTACGTCTCCCTTCACCCTACGCGTTGCGACATACGAGTCTTCAACTGGGGTTTTAGACTTGTATGTCGTAACGCGTAGGGTGAAGGGAGACGTACACCGGGATTGCCGTGATACCAGCGCGGTGCCGCTGTGGTATATGCTCATTTTACTTCTGTATTTGTAAGTGCAATTTTATTCATTAAAACTCCTTTTGTATCAACATTAATGCACTATTGGAGGTCCTTTTTCCTGTTTATACCCCACCTCTGAGACCCAGGTCATACTTATCCATATTGCGGACACCGGGAACATCAGGGAGATAACCAGCAGTGGATCTGCACATTCAGGTCTCTTTTTAGCTGTTTAGAGGTGAGAGTTCTGGGAGACCAGAGTGTGTGTGTGGTAAGTGCACATCTTTCACGGAACTAGCGGGTATCCTGGAACACCTTCTATAACATCATGGACTCTGTTTGCACTTTATAGTATCTGGCACTATAGGATTTGGCACTATTGATTTATATGTCACTTGCATCACTCTGCAAACGAATATCTAACATTTGTTGGTCTTATGCACTTTGCACAATTACTTTTTCTTTAGTTGTTTGTTTTCAGGTGTTGTGTTTGCACTTTTGTTTTTGCTGCATTGTTTTTTCTGTGTGTTTAGGGCGACCTTGAATTTTAGCGCAGAAGCCCCCTCTTTTTCATATATTACTGTCCACTGTAATGTCGCAGTCCCTCTAAAAATGACTGATCATTGCCATTACTTTTAAAAAAAATAAAAATGATATATATTATATAATTTTGTAGATGTTATAACTTTTGCACAATCCAATCAACAGATGCTTATTGCGATTTTTTTTTTTTTTTTTTTTTTTTTTTTTTCCCCCCCCCAAGTGTTCTTTTTTTATTTTTCATAGGGCAAAAAATATTTAAATTTGCACAATTGTCAGTTAAAGTGACGCAGTGCCTAATCGCAAAAGATGGCCTGATCAGGAAGTGGTTAAAAACCACCAAAAGCAAACTGTGTGAAAAAGCTTGTATGTCTCGTGTGTAGAGAGTTACATGACCGTACAATTGTCATTGGAATCTGGTGTGGGCAGGAAGGGGGTGGAGGTAGCTGGTATAAAAACTTAGGAAAGGGTCCTTGGAGTGTTGTCACCTAGGACAGGAAGTGTCTTTGTAGAAGGGGGTGACCTGTCCCTCTATGTGGTGTACTTTGCTCCTCTCCCATGTCTGAAGTTGTGTGCTGAGAGCCGTGTCTGTGTGTCCTCCCCCCTCCTCCTTCTCTCTTTCCCTCCTCCCCTCCTCCTCCTCCTCCATGAATGAAGTCCGCTCTGTTCTCTCCTCGGATTTATGAATGGGTGCCAGACTTCTCAATGAAACCTTGTCCAGCCCCGCCCCTGATTGGCCGCCGTGCCCTCTCCTCCTCCTTCCGCTGGCGGGGCGTGGTCCGAGCTCCCCTATTGGACGGGACGGCTCAGCCTGGCTTTCATTCACAAAAAACTCAATGAAACAAAAGGGAGAGAAGGGGGAAATGTGAGAGCATGAGAGAGGAGAACCTCCAATCACAGCGAGAAAAACAAGTCTGTCCGAACCGGGGGCTCCCCCCCCCTCCTCCTCCCTCCGCCCTCCACGGGAATATCGCTCCGCTCTCATAGAGAACATACCCGCCGAGGTGAGAGGGGACACCGGTACCGGGAGAGGGAGGGAGGAGGGGGGCACCGCCACATGTCTCCGGAGAGTCTCACCTCCGCTGCTGCATTACATGCAACTAACTTTCCACAACTTGCAGAAACTCCTCCTCACCTGGGACATACTGAGTGCTGGAGCCTTCCAGTCCTGGGACACCAGCACCCCCCCTCCCCCTCCTCCTCCCCTCCCCCCCCATCTCTCTGCATTTTTCTCAATGGGTCTCATTATGTATGCATGTTTGTGTTCTCCATTCATCTCCCCCCCCCTCCTTTCCTGTCCTTACAGACCAGTCCTCCATGACAACACACACATAACCAAATGGAGCATAGGATGAGAGGATACCTGGACCAGCAAGTGCCCTACACCCTGACTAATGTGAGTCCTCCTAGTATGCTGCACTTCTCCTCTCCCTCTCCCCTCATCACTCCACTCCTTCCTTCCACCTTCAACCTCTCCTCTCCACCACTTTTATACTCACATTTCTACTTTAATCTTTCCTTAGAATCCTCAGAGACATGGAGAAGTAGACAGATACTACATAGGAGGCAAGAGGAAATTCATGGATGCAGATCTACCGCCGCAAGAATCCGAAGGTAACGCACCTACCTACCATGTACATACCCACTACCTACACAAGGGTATAGGGGTGACACGTTTTGTGTGTATGCATCAAGAAAAAGAGATGGCTATTCATTATTTTTTTTAATATATATTTTTGTGTGTGACAGAGAAATATACCTTTTTATTAACAAAAAAAAACATTGGGGCACTGCAGCAGAGTAAACATATATATATTTTTTATTTTTGTAGAATCTGTATTTTATTTATTTGGGTGCTTTTTGTTTGAGAACACATGGTAGCAAATGTGCCGTCCACCCTCCTAGACATTGCGTGTGTGATAAATAATAATTTTTGGTGTTTTTATAGATTCACACTATCATAAAGAAAAAGTGTGTGTGTGTGATATGGAAAGAGATTTATTTATATAAAAAAATGCCATGCTTTATTAGAGAACCACAGCTAGGAATATACCTGTAAACATGTCTGGACACAAAGCATCATATTTTTAAATGTCATTCCATTCAACTAGAATTGGTGACACTGTGTGTGTGTGTGTGTGTGTGTGTGTGTGTGTGTATATATATATATATATATATATATATATATATATATATATATATACTCAACTTCTCAAAATACAATTCCCCTCAGTGAGTGTTTGCTGCCTTGCATTTAAAGTGGTCCATTTGAATATAAATGTACCTTACTTATTTTTCTAGTTTTAATTTATTAGAGCCAGCATAGACAGGGCCTATATATATATATATATATATATATATATATATATATATATATATATATATATATATATATATATATATAATATATATGTGTGTATAAAATTTGTAGCAATACACACATGGACTGGACCTTGGTTACGGTAAAGGATCCTGAATGGGATGCATTGATTTTAGTTCCCACATTGGATTTCACAGCTACACCTACCCAGTGAATAATTCTTCTATTCAGTGCTGTTCAGAGGATACGTAGCGACAAGGGATTGGTAGACTTTTTTTAAAAGTGCCTTTGCCCATAGAGCTGGTTGACTTTTGCAGGATGGTGGCACTGGCTACCCCCTGTAGTAGTTACTGGTGATATTTTGCATGCTTTTATACGTCATACAAGCTGATGGACATTAGCAGGATGCTGGCTACCTGTGTAGTAATTACTGGTGATATTTTGCTTGTCATTCTACACAACCATAGCTGGTTGCAGGATGCTGGCTACCTGTGTAGTAGTTACTAGTGATTTCTTTTGCTTGCCTATTGAGCTGAGCTGGTGGCAGTTTACAGGATGGTGCCTACCTCCTGTAGTGGTTCCAAATGTACAAATGAGACCTACAAGATACATTAATAAAATAAATCTGTAGTCTTTGAGTAATGGGCTATAGTTTGATAGTCTTTTCTTATTTTTTCAGATCTCTTCCAGGATTTAAGCCAATTCCAAGAAGCCTGGTTAACAGAAGGTAAGCTTTAACCCCCAATTATTTCCCCCCCCCCCTTTCCCCACTACCACCCCAAGCCCCCAAGCACACTATGGTCGGCACATCTGTATTTATTTCTCCTCTCTCTGTATTTATTTTAGCCCTTTCCACAGATGAGCAATATTTTTCTTTTCTGCCAACATTTTGCGACTTGTTTAACTTGGGGATTATGAATAAAACAATTGTGCTGTGTATTTGCTTATGAAAAAGATCTGGCTCTGGGCCCACTGCCCCCCCCCCCACACACACACACACACTTTTTTAAAGTTTGTCTTCCTTGGTGCATCAATGTTTAGCAGCCAAGTTCTGATTATGCAAGTGTTGTGTAGAGATTACTATGTCTACCTTGGAGCATTGTCATCTTTTTTGAATGCAGTTTTTTTGTTTCTTTTCTTTTTTCTTTTTTTTCTTTCCCCTAACATTAGTTTGAAAGGGAAGTCAATTCCTTGGAGCCTAATTAGCTGGAAGCAAATGGCATGTTAGATGTAGTTTTGTGCAGTCTGTAAGGTTATTTTCTTGCTGGCTTGAGAGGAATTATCATTTATTCATATAGCACTAACCCATCCTGCAACACTGCAAAAATTGCAGTACTTGGTAATGTCTGGAAGTCCTGTTTTTAAAGCTCTTCCAATACAGAAAGGTTAAGAAGTGCTGGGGGACATGTTCTGATACAGATGGCTCTTGTTTTTTTTGAATTTGAAGCCTTTTGATGCATTTCTGTTATGAGGGGGTTGATGGTAAACAGTTATCAAATGCCTGGGAGTGGTCCCATTAACATATAGTAGCTTTTTCATGACTAAAGTGTGCAGCAAAAGCTTTGCAGGATGACCTCCAATGCTTCATGTTGACACACAATGCATTTTTTTCAAGCTTGTTGATAGTACATATCTGACTATAATCGCACACAATAACATATGGTATACATTAACACAGGAAATGACCAAAAGGGGTTCCGTGCCCATTGAAAATCTATTTCATTGCTGTTGGAAGATGGGCTGTGTTTTATTCTAAGTTATGGATATTGGTCACCTCCCGTCTTTAATGTTTTTTTTATTTATTTTTTTCCAAGATATTAGTTAGTCTTGTGTAAATCATCTGAATGCTTGCTTTGGCTATTGCATCATTACTGCTGTGGCTAATTCTAAAGTGTTCTTCTCTTGGTTGGTGATTATTTTTTTTCCATAGATTTTATATGAAATGTAATGGTTTTTGAACGGTGTTTGAAGATTAAAAAAATGTGCACTATTAAGGTGACCTGGTGTAATCTGGTATTCAGCAAGGCCTTGATTTAGTTTGTATGTTTGACTTAAACATATTTGAAATATTTCACTCCATTTTGACTTCCGAGTTGTACTATTGAATAGGACGTTTATCTTCCTAGAGATTGTTGTGCCCTTCTGTTCAGTGTCATGCAATGTATGCTATATACAGAAATGGCCATCTGAGTGAGGTCAGGTGGACTTGTAGTTAAAAGTAGAGGCTGCTTACCTTAGAGGGAGAAATACAAGGTTCTTGTTCAAATTTTTTGTAATTGCAAAATTATTTGTATGTAAAAAAAATATATTTTCAGTATGTTTGACATCATGCCTCACTGTATATACAGATTTCTTACTTAAGCAGATGGCATTATAATGCTGCCTTGCATTTAAGCGGCAGCATTGGCAGTCTGCAGTGCCTGCTCTGGGGGGACGTAAGAGGAACGTTGTGTATCCTGATGTACAGAGGGAAACTTGATGGGGGATCCTTTTTGTAATTGGGGGCTCTGGTGTAGGGAAACCCTGATTGGAGGAGCTCTGGGGGATTTTTTTTTCCTTCCTGAATTTTTGTAAAATATACAGTGTGGCCCTCATTTGGCTGTTTGGGCTTCCTATCTGGTCTGTCCTGGCCACTTGCAGGTAGCCCAACTGCAAACTGAAGGAATGCACAAGGCAGACTGACAATGGTGCTGTGCTCTGCAAGGCAGCAGCTTGGTGTTGTCAGCCTGAACAGGAAGTGATGTTACCTTACAACTGTAAAAAGTAATAGTTTTTTTTATTGCATAGTTTTTAAGGAATCAAAATATACTATGGAGAAGAACTTTGCATTGAAGCTGGCTTCACACCTATGCACTCCTTTTTCTCTTTATGCATTTTTCACTGTGCATTTCTTTTTAAATGAGGTATGACAGAAGCCTGTTCTTTCCCAGTTGTAGCTAGGCTCCATTTCCATGCATTTGCAGCACATAAAAAAAAACGCACGCTACATGCTCTCCAATTGACTTGCACAATGTGCACACTGATGGATGGGCGAGAAAAATGTACCTGACATTTTTTTCAAAATGCAATGGCTATATATGAACCAGACACACTAAAAACTAAGGGATGCCAAATAACATGCGTTTTGATGTGTTGTAACTCATGTGTTATGTAGAAGCATGAACCCGGGCCTTAAAGTTATCAAATACCATAACCCAAGTACCAAAGAAATAATTTCTGTAAGAAAAACATACAATTTATGGTTTTCGCATTGCTGTGCATGTGTTTTGCATTGTGTGGGGTTCCCCCCCATCTGTGAGTGATTCACCCGTTATTTGTACAGATGACTATTGTTAACGTAAGTGGGAGGAAAAAAAAACGGAATTTTGGGTTGTTGCAGAACAGTAAGACTAGTTTCAGTGATTCTGGTGATGAAGGAATCCCTGATTATTTTTTTTTTTTTTCAAGGGAGGAGGGTTTTTCTCACATCCTGTTAAGGCTATGGAACAGGAAGTGTAGGGAATCTCCCCAATGGGACAAAAATGTCAAAAGAATGGAAAACCCTGCCTTACTCTATCCAAAATATGGGGGGGGGGGGTGAACATTAGTTTAAAATGATTGTAAAGTGCTGTGTGTGTTTGCTTGTGTAGACAATGCATTACGGTAAAAACTCTTTAGAACCAGTTTAAAGGGGTTGTAAAAGTATAATTTTGTGTTTTCCCCAAAATAGCTTCCTTTACATTACTGCAGTCCTCCTTCACTTACCTCATCCTTCCATTTTGCTTTTAGATGTCCTTATTTCTGCTGAGAAATCCTCACTTCCTGTTGTTCTGTCTGTAACTCCACACAGTAATGCAAGGCTTTCTCCCTAGTGTGGAGTGTCGTGCTCACCGCCTCCCTTGGACTACAGGAGAGTCAGGACGCCCACTAACACAAGCTCCTTTCTCTATCTGCAATGTAGAGAGTGTCCTGACTCTCCTGTAGTCCAAGGGAGGGGGCGAGCACGACACTTCACACCAGGGAGAATGCCGTGCATTACGGTGTGTAGTTACAGACAGAACAACAGGAAGTGAGGATTTCTCAGAAGAAATAAGGACATTTAAAAGCAAAATGAAAGGGTGAAGGACTGCACTAAGGTAAAAGAAGCTATTTGGGGGGGGGGGGGGGTTGTACCTTTTACAACCCCTTTTTAAGTTGGCATTGCAAAGATGACTCTCTCCTTAACTGTTTTCTTAATATAGAGCGTGTGCCACGTAGCTGTACATTCTGACATTCTGTAGTCCTTATTGGACTACTTTTTCTTTTCCTCCTAATCTATGGCTGATTGAATGGGCACAAGACTGCTATCAGCTCTACACTGATTACAAAGTCCAAACAGGCATGTATGGAAAGAAAACACAAGGAGAATATACTGGAGGAAAAAAAAAAGCTATGGAGAAGGATTGAATAATATAGACAGTTTAGGGGTCAGGCTGGTGAACTGGACCGTGCAGGGGTCAGACTGAAGGAATAGACACAAAGGTAGCTTGGAGGGGGATTGGTTTGAGAGGTCTTGGAGGGAGGAGGGTTGATGGGCATAGCCAGTATGTGTCTATTGGCTGTATACACTGCTTGTACATGCTACAGTTCTTTATCCGTGTCCTTAATTACTGAGCCACAAGTGAACATGTCAGACACAAACTGCAGGCAAAAGATAATTATGAAACAAAAAAAATGAAATGGTCTCATATCATATGTTTTTTTGGTGTGCAGAAAGCTAACCCTTTGTTTTAAATGAACACATTCAATAAAGCCAGCAACTGTTGTGCAATTAAAAGTGTGGTCAGGGCTTTGTAACGTAAACATAATGTATACAGTGCTGCCAGCAATATGTAGTGTACAACATGGCATATGCAATGCATCAATCGAGTGCAGGGCTCAGAACTATGTAATGCATAGCTTGCCGTGTAATGTCAACATTAATGTCCTCATAAATGATTGTGGTCAGTGGTGTCTATCCCCCCCCCCCCCCCCCCCCCCCCCCCCCCAAGGGTGCATTCACACCTGAGCGCCTTGTTTTCAGGCAGAAAGTCTTGCGTTTTTTACTTGCCGCAATTTACCTGCGACTTTGCACGCGTCAAATGGCCACCAATGTAAGAGGGGGAAAACGCCTAAAAAAGAAGCTCCAGAACTTGTTTGAGCTTTAGGCATTTTAGAGCTATTGGCTTCAGGCGTTTTGGAGTGGAGAAGTGAACCATCTCCATAGAGAATAATTATAATTTTATTTTTTTCTCCTCCAGCGTTTTGTAGCTTCAAGCTACAAAATGCTCAGGTATGAATGGGGCCTAAGGTGTTGGTGGTTAGATCCCTAGGACACAGTGACCTAGGGATCAGCGAGGAGGACATAAGGTGCAGTGGGAAACCAGGTACTTGATTGGTGAATACATTCAATACAGAGGAGTGTTTGACAGTGGTTGAGGCAAGATTGGTGATGCAGGCAGCTGGACTGGTAAATATACATGTTTATTTTAAAGCAGGACTTTAATGTTGGAGTACTGCTCCGTGGTGTGTGGATTCTTTATTTTTTTGGTCTATAGCTTATACTAGAGGGGGTTACACTTACCAAAAATACCCCAGGCCTGATTCCATTGCTTCATTGGAATGGTAACACAGAGGGATCTCAATTACGTTTTTATTTTTTTGGAGGAGTTTATTTGGATACTTTAGAAGTTGTAGTGGAGAGTTAGATGGAGATTATTCATTACAGGTTCTTGTATAGCGATGTAAAGTTACACAGCACTTTACACATATATTCTACATTCACATCAGTCCCTTCCCTCAAGAAGCTTACAATCTAAGGCCCCATCTCATATTTCTACATTATACTAGGACCAATTTAGACAGGGCCCAATGTATCTACCAGCATGTCTTTGGAGGGTGGGAGGAAACCAGAGTCTACAGAGGAAACCCGCACAGGGAGAACATGCACTCCAGGCAGGTAGTGCCGCGGTTGGGGTTCGAAGTAAGTGTGGAGAACTCGGGTAGAGGTATTAGAAGTTGGTGTAAGGGTGCAAAGTGCAGGTATCTATAGGAAGTGCTAGTAGAATGGTATCTATATGAAGTGCTAGTAGAATGGAGAGGTCGGCTTGAGACCTTCAAAGTTGCAGTGGAAGACTAGAGAGCCCTGATTGAGATTTAGAAATGGTAGTGGAAGAGTAAAGCGTTCAAGCAGACATATTGGAAGTGGTTGTGGTGCAGGTTTTTAGGAGTTCAAAGGGGCATTAAGGAAGTGACCTAATGCCGCTTCAACACCTCTCAAACACCCTCTGAAGTACAATCCAAGCAGGGGGCTGATGCCGATGTAAAGTAGCCCTTGGGGCAATTGTTCCTGTGACTGCTGTCTAACTGGCAGATTTACCCCCACCTCTTGTTTTGGCGACCACTGGAAAATCTGGATGTCCTTCACTTTGTTCCTGTGGCAATAGACAGAACAAGTTGAGTGAATCTACTCGGGTAAAATGGCAATAAAAACTTTTGTTTTAACACTTCCCTACCCTAAAGTTAAACTTAATAAGTATTAAGTATTGAAAGTTTTTTTTTGGTCATACATACATTGTTACTTTTGTTAGCAGGGGAATTTTGTAAAGGCTAATCTAGAAAAGGTAATTGCATTTACCCCTATTGTACATTACCCTAATGTGTGCCTTGATTTACAATTTCCCCCACTGTACTGACAAGTAACCAAGTACATGTCTAGGTTATTTTTTTTTTTTTTTTTCATATATATATTTTTTTTTTTTTTCTTATTGGATGAAGCCATTTTGTGGATTTAATTTGTTCGAGTATGTGCATTTGCTTTTTGTATTAATGCAACAACCTATTATTTAATTTTTTTTATTTCTGACCTTTTTAGTTATACTATTGTAGCTTTACTAGTTACATTTTATTTCCTAAACCTTTTTTCACGCATAAAGGCAATTGGGCGACATATTGACCAGTAGATATCATTAACATAATAATTTATCTTTTAATGGTTTCATCTTCATCAGTAACGTTTCACCTACAGTTTTGTCATTTATTTCTCTAACATTACTAAGAAGGAAGTCTTTGCTGTCTAGTGATTTATAGTACTGCTACACATTTTGAAACCTTTTATTTAAAAATTTGATGACCGCAGATCAGCTGTTAGAAGTGAAACTGTAATTTGGCCAATATTAATTTCATTTAATGAATACTCCATATCACTAGAGGACTGGTTGCAGTTAGGTGCCAGATTTCTATATTTTGTCAAGCTTCAAAGTTGACTGAATCAATACATCCATGTTGTTTTTTTTTGTTTTTTTTTTTAATAATAATTATTTCTATATAATCGTGAAAACACCTAGCTTGGCCTTAATATGTATATGTGAAAGTAATTGGTGTGTTGTGGTTTCCACCATATTGCATTTTTGAAGAACCCCCATACAGTAGACTTGATTGGAACAATGGCAGTGAGCACACTGCAGGTTGGTGTGAATTGACTGTATAGGAGACCATGTATTTTCTGATGTTGGGACATTTTACATTCAGTGAAAAATCCATAACTGTGCATCTAGTGGGAACAAGCCCTAAAATTATCTAGAGGTTTGAGAGTTAAAGGTTTATCGATGTAGTTGTATTTTTCGTACATGCACAACAGACATTGTTTTCTGGTTGTGTTGCTCATACCTGCTTGTGCTTGGTAGCAATTTCAAGAATAGTAAAATAAAACTGTTGTACGATCATGTGCTTTTTTTTTTTGTCAGATGTCTTTAGTACACTTGGCAGCCATTATTTTTTTTTTTTTTCTGTGGCAAAGTAAACCTAAAAACACATTTTTTAATTTCCTTGCATCAATGATGTTACTGTTGTGATATAAATCATGTGTTATAAAATGGGTAATGTCTGAACTGATTAGTTGCAACAGTGCATGCATAGTTGTGGGATTTGCTTTTATGGGATTCCCCTTGATTACCAACACTTAATATCTAGAAGGAATGCAAGAATGGCATACGTTTTAAATGAGCATTAAATGTATTCTGTGTTGTAAGGGGATTTTGAGAAATCCATAGGAGTCGTATGAGTCGGCCAGCCAGATACAAACCAGAACTTTGTAGTTGCACGTTTTTTGCAGTAGTGCTCTAATTTGTCTTTTTTACTGCTTTAAATATTTTTCCTGAATCTCATAATGCTGCGCTTTTCAAATGCTCCAAAAAGATCATGAAGAGGTTAAGTAGACTAATGAACATGGGAATTGCAGTTTAACAATTGGATCAGAGAAATGAGGGTGCCCATACTGTTGCTTGGCTATTGTACAGGCAGACATTAGACTGTCATTTCCAATGCAGGTGAGCATACAAGTCTCTGCACTACTTGCAATGATGGATATAGTAAGACTTGGGATTGCTACTTGACGTCTCTAAACATTGAAATGTGAGCCTTCTATCTTCCTTCAAGGGACCCTTCTCTTTTACCACTTGTAACTGGAGCCATGCTTTTTAATATCGGAATAGCAAAGTCTATCAGAACCCCGGTATCCATTTGGTTTGATATCACGGGTAGGTCTATTATATCTGTTGCTTCTGACCCCACACTGTGGTTTCGATTTATGGTGGCACACTTTAACACTTGGTTTTCATTGTAGAATAGATCGAACTGTAGACTTGTTTTGTAAACATGTTTTTGAGTGCGGATATTTTTTATTTATTTTTTGTGGGTTGTGCCCATACTCCTGGATTACATTTATGGGAATTCTTAATATTTGCAACATTCTGCAGTATTTCATTGTCTTATCTTCATAGAGTAGGTAAGCAAGTCATCTGAGCAAATGCAATTATTGCCCCTGAGAACAATTGATCTTTTGTGGCTGTGGTTAGGATCTTGGCTAATGCCATCATAGGTTTATTTTAACTGTATGATCCGTTTTGAAGCCGTACACTGTGTGTTGGTTTAATTTTTTTTTCCATGCATGATTCGCAATGTCGCTCTATTTTAGAGATAAAATGGCCCTTTCAAACCCTGTATTTTTTTTTTTTTTTTTTTTTTTTTTTTACACTAAAAATTTTGAATCTATGTATTGAATGAAAAGTTATATATAAAAAAAAAAAAAAAAGACTTTTCTGTGCATTACTTTTTTTAACACCATGCAAAGTGCCATGCATGAACACAAGCCATTTTATTTGTAGGTTCTTTCAACCTTGAAACACTTGCATATAACTTGCATGAGTTTGCAGTTGTAATGTTTTGTATCATTTCACCTGTATCTCATTTATTTCTATCTATAGCTTTTCTGAAAAGTATCTAGTGGTTTAATCATTGAAGTTTATTCTTTTCATCTATCTCTGATAGTAACAAGTCGTTCTTTCTTCCCGAGTCAGGGCTGAAAGACGTGTGTGTGTGTGTGTGTGTATAATGAATGTAATTGTCTAGCTCCGATTTGTCCTTTATGTGATTTGTTTATTACTTGCGCTGGGATTGTGTTACCACTGAATACTTTTAGATTGATTTCTGAAATGCCTTACTTGACTATCATGAATTAAGCATCTAAAAATGACCAGTTTTTTGTAAAAGTGTTTTGCCATTCTTGTTTTAGATTGTGCTAGTCTTCTCCCCTATATTGATAATGCTATATCGTGAAAATCTTCATAGACCACCATAATTGTAGTTAATGATTCGGTGTCCAGTTTACCAGCATTTACAGTCATAATCCAACAGGATATTTGAAAAATACTGTCCTCTCTTCTGTCTGTAGAATTATTATTTTTTTGTTGGAAATTTTGGTTACTTTTAGCTTTTGGTTTAGAAGGCATCAACAGATTGAAACCAGGAGTAAATGCAGGTTGCTAGTTACACATTTGTCTTTCAGTAATTAAAAGGCTTGGTTGTAAACCATCTTGATAAGTATTATAGTGTCTACAATAGTTTTTAAGCATTTGGTGTCTAATTGGAGCCTTTGATGTTCCAGTTCAGAAAATCTTCATCTCAGAAGTGTTTGTAGAGATATGGGAAGTGGCAAAGCTTGAGATTGTATTGTTGATTTAGGAGCGCTCTTATCTGCCTGGAAATCTGCATTACCCTTGCTGACATAGGAGGCACGTGATATGTTATGAAATTGCTGGGATACCAATTTATAACAAATAACACATTTGCAGCTGAGCAGGGACAAAGGTTTATCAAAGTTTTTCCTTTTGCGTTTTCGCTAACCAGTGGAACAACCAAACTTCATGATCTCTTCAAGCTGCATTGGCAGATCTTCGTGTATTCTGGCTCATGCCTTTTTTCTAAAGTTTATTTTAAGGAATAGAAAATCAACACAAACGCAATTGTGAAGGCGTTTGTATAAGACACGAAGAACTAACGCAATGGTTCCCAAATGCATGCATCTTCTAATAACTCATGTCGGCCAATAAAGAGTATTTGGTCTTTTTGCATTCATTTGGAGCACAGTGGCCTTGTTTGTGTCTGTCTCTATTGAACAAAGTTTTTCAGCTCACCAATTTGTTTTCTAGTATGTCAAGTTCAGACCATAAACATTTGCGGGTGTGCAGAAAATTGCAGCGTAACTTATGTGGTTTGAATAAGCCCTAAATGTTTAAAATATTCAAACTTTGGTTTTCTGTCAATAGTGGTCTGTCTGTGTGCGTTTTTTTTGCCACAAGGGCTTTAAAACTGTAATGAAATTTAATAACGTGAATTGAATATTTTTTTGTGTGTGGCAGGGTCAGAAAACCTGACTGTGTCCCAAGGGCAGAATTTAAATTTTTTCTCTCTATCCTTGAGACCAGTGTCACTGGGACTAAAAATGAGAAGAAAATAAAAATTGTCAAGGGAATTTGTACTGTATCCAAAATATTGGGGGGGGAGATGGTTTTTGATTTGGGTTTGCTTTAAATAAATACTTGTCATTGTTCCCCTGCTTTAAAATATATCAACTGATGTCCTTTGAACTGCTGTCTCAAACCCTTTTGGTTGGGCCTTCAGCCTGAACAAGGGCTTGAGCAAACTAGGGCTCTAGTGGAGGTCTTAACAGGAAGAACTAGGTGATGAAGGTACAATAGCAGGCTTACCCTTTAGGCCTAGAAGTGGAGTTTCCTTTGATGTGCTAATAAACGTGCTTACTCAGCCTTACTTCCTTAACGGCACCACTGCTATCATCGTTGAAGCTAATCATGAATTTGATATGTCTAGTAGTGAAAGTAGACAAAGGTAACTGTTGTCTGTTGATCCGTGTAATACACTTTATTTGGATACCTGTTTGCAGAAGTGGTTAAAATGCAGGATACATTATCTAAGTAATGGTAACATAACTTTTAGAAATGTTTTTAAGGCATAAACCACACATGGTATAACATAATAGAATTCTCTGGAATCCCACTCAAAGCAACTGCTAAGATGGTATCAAAATGCTGAGTAAAGCAATAATACAAGGAAGTAATGTGTTCCTACAAGTTCATTCTTATTCAAAATAATTTGATATTGTATCGACTATGATCTATATTGGTTTCCTGAAAGTCTCACTGTTAGAATTTGCGTGGCATGTGTTGTGTAGTAAAGATGTTGTGTATATGACAAAAAATTGCCCTCATGCAACTTTTCCTTTTTTAATGTTCTCATTTTGGAGGTATAACAAACTTAAACCTTGGATAAAGGGGAAGAAAAAAAAATATCTCCATCTAAAAAAAATAAAGGGGGGGGGGGGAGAGAGATGGATAATCTTTAATCTATCTCTTTAATTCTCAAAGGTTTCCAGGCACAATCTGTTAACCTGAAGATTTCATACTCCTATTAAATACATGCTCAGATGGCCCGAATGCACACTTTATGCTTGTGGTATAGGCAGCACAGACACTTGCATCTTCTCTTTGGGGCAGTTGCTGAAAATATCAAACGTGTCCATTATCTGGTGCAGTCAGCTGGTGCCCATAGACCTGGGGATCAGGCAAAATCTAAAACTAAGCAGCAGCCGACCTACTGTTGAGAATTTCCATGGATAAGTACTAATGGTCTACTTTAGGCATGTCGGATCAGTATTTTTTGGGCTGTAGGCAGCTCCTACTCCTTAGCAGGCCTTGGTAAGAATGTCAATTGGATTAGGATCCAGCTGTTCTCCATTTTGTTAAAAAAAATATACATTTGCTTATGTACTTTTTAAAACTCTGTGCCTTAGAAAAGGTTTTGTGGTCCATTTATCTGGAATAAAATGTTAAGTTGCAACTGTTGATAAAAAAAATACGGCCCAAAGTGGTCTGTTTCTGAAGCAAAATAGGTGTGGACCTCTGTAGACATAAGGTAGCCCCTAAAAGAAGAAATCCAGTTGGTTCACTCTGTCACATAAGTCTAATCTTCCTACTCCAAATGGTGGTGTTTGTTATTGAAAATCAAGCGCTGTTAGTCCAGAGTTTAGAGCTGTGGCTGGGGAATTCCTTGATAAGGTGTCTGTTATCCAGAATAGAGTACAGAAACTTTTCTTTCCTATGCCATTTGTGTTTTTTTTTTTTTTTTTTTTTTTTCATAAAAAAAAAAAAAGAGATCTAAAATAGAAATGGCTACATGTTTGTGGTTACTTGCTGGCAGCAGCCATAGCTCTGTATTCTGAGTTCTGCCTCTTTTTATGTAATTATACTTTGGCACAGGCAGTCTAGGATCCTCAGATTGCATCATCCGGCCTCCAAAACAGGGAACATTTTCACAACGCAAAGCACTCTCTCCTGTTTCATAAAATGCTGAAAAGGCTTTTCTAGAAATCTGCATAAGGGACAGTTCCTTCCTTTCTGAGTAAAGCCTAAAGAAAACTTGTGTGGGCTGCCATCCAGTCAAGGGACTGTAGTACTTCTGGTGTAAACATTGGTAGCCCACCTATATGTACATATGTAAAAGACCCAGATCAGCAGCTTTTGCTCATGGACAGGAATAGGCAGAGGCAGACGTACCTGTTAATATTATCATTTATTATACATTTTAACTACAGTGTGTGCTGTTAACGTTCACCTGTTTCTGGAGATGTTTATAAGGAATTCATGTTTACACTTGTGGACTTTATAGGGTTTGTTATTTTTATCCTGGTGTACAGATCTAAAATTTACTTCAGTAAAAAAAAGTATTGTTTTTAATATTGGATTGAGATGTCCTAGTTTGACAGGGTTCATTAAGTGCATGCTAAAGAAGAATATATTTTTATGGCTGCATTGCAGTTTTATAGCTAGAATGAACTATTGCACTTTTCCCATTAAGGTGATTTAATGTTACACTGTATAGTGACTGAAATGTATTTGTATGACCTGAGTCCTTTTTTTTGTAGGCGCTCTGTATGGTACAGACTCCTGACCCCTGCGTTCTCTGTGTTTGGGGGCACAGACAACCTTAAACCTGAAAGGGGGGTCTTACCCTGTAGCACTCCATTTCAGTTTGTCCAGATTTAATGGGTTAATGTTGACTACCTTCTGTGCATTGCAGTTATGACTAGAGACCCCTTCTTTTTATTTTTTCTTGGGGTGATCCATTGTTAAAACTGTACAGCAGCCGAAACCTTTGTACTCTGAGTCCTTTGTATGCATTGAGCTGTATATACTTCTGACCCCTGCACACTGTATGTTGCATGCTCTTGACCCCTGCACCTTTCTTGTACATTGGGCCTGCACGTTACTTTTTTATTCCTGTCTACTGCTCTAAAACAGACAAACCTCTAATGACCAGAAAAGGGGTCTTGCCACTCCCAACTATGCAATTTCAGTTTTCAAGATTCATAGGATTGATTAAAAAAACACCTTTCTGTGCATTGCAGTTATGATTAAAGTGAGTTAATGTGTGTGTTTTTTTTATTCAGTCAGGGTGATTTATTAAATTGTATAGTGGTGAAGTGTGTATTTACTCTGAGCCCTTGTGTAGGCACATGGCTTAAAGTCCTGCGTTTATTGCCACCCTAGCTGGGCGGCAGCCCTGTTTCCAGCGTACACTGAAAGCACTGCAGGTGCTCTTATTTTAATACGCTTTCTGAGGACCTTACCAGACGTTTATTCTTCAGTTTCCTATTTGGAAACATTGCAGTAATGGAAGTTTTTCAGGCAGGATTGCCTTGTTTATACTGCTTTTCCTTGTTAAAAAACGCACATCCAACATGAGCAGTTATAAGGAACAGGACATATTAAGCTGTAGTTAATAGTAAAAGGCTTTCTGGCTTTTGCCTATGGAAAAAAGAATGTTAAGTAACTTTCTGCTCCCTCCTGACTCAATCTGCACACCATCTATGATTCTTTCCTTGTGCCTTTTTTATGAGCTCTCTGACAGTCTCTGAAGTTGGATTATCTTGGTAACTCCTCCATTGGGGTGTTGGGAATCCGCTGGTAATTTTTAATTTTTTTAATATGCCCATTTGTCTTTTTCAAATTTACCTTCCTTTCTACAATTTTTTTTATTTTTTTTGTACAACATTCGCCTGAGTGTATGTTGGTCTGTCCGCCAGAAGCCAGCTGGAAAACCCACATCTGACTCGGCCAATGGCAGAGCGCTGGTGGGGGTTCGTACAGCGGCTCCCAGCCGGAGCTGACCATTTTGTTTTTTATAAACTGTGTACTCGGCTTTAGACTGGAGTACAAAATCGGGCTCACTTCTGCATAGAAACCGATCGGCTTCCAGGTTTTAATTAGACCAGCGGAGGTTAGACACTTGTTTCTATGCTGAAGTAAGCCTGATTTTTGTGCACATGGTAAAAAAAAAAACACTCCGCTTGCCTTTTTGCTCTGTACTTTTAAAGAGGTTTGTAAACCTTTCTATATAGCCATATAAGTGACTGGCCTCAGGGGATGCACTGATGAAAAACATCCTCCTACATGAGTTGTACCTGTTTATTTGTAGTCTTTTCTTCTCTATATTCATTCAAAGTGATGATTTATAAAACTTGTGTAAGCGTTGAGAATAAAGGGGGCGGAGAGCTAAAGTTTCACTAGTCAGAGCTCAGTGAGGAGAGCTCTAAAAGCTGATTGGAGGGAAGGGACACAGGAACATAGCTGTAGCTGTCAATCAGAGCTCCCTTCCGTGTCACTTTTTTTTTTTTTCTGTGTCAGGAAAACTTGCCAGAAGTGATTTAATGCTGATAGAGAAACAAAAGTGACACTCAGGCCGGCCATACACAGAGCAAATCCCCCCCCCCCCCAATCAACACGGACTGTGCTGATGGTGGGAATCCCTCCTGCCAGGCCATTGTCTTCTCTCAGCGGGGGATACCGTCCCTGCCAGGAGACGGTGGTGATTATTGCTAGCAGCCCCTAGCAATAATTGCAGGTAAAATGCAGAATGCTGGTTGTACCCAAGTTGATCGCTCATCTTGGTACATTCAGTTTGCCCATACAAGGTTCGAACAGTGTATTTTAAAGTGCTCTTAAAAAAGGAAGTAAATGCTAATGTGTTTTACTTACTCTTTTGTTCCCTGCAAAGTAAAAGCATAATGGGCTAGTATGCATAGTATACTAGCACATATGTGCCACTTATCTGTAAACTAAGCCTGCGGTGTTCCCGCTAGTGGCAGCATCTTTCGTCACCCCCTCTTCCTTCTGAGGCCATGGACTCGAGCTCTGTGACTGGCTGGGGTCACGCAACATCACTATTGCGAATGCACACAGGAGCTGATGGTTGCATCACAAGCCCTTTAGAAATGGCACAGTTGTGCCCTTCAGTGCGCATGCTCCAATGATGCCGCAAGCGTATATGGTAAATATCTTCTAAACCGTGCAGGTAACTCCTGTAGGTAAAGGTGGTGTTTAAGGGTTTACAGCCACTTTAAGACCAGTACAAACTATAGTGGCATATGCTTTGTTCATATTTCATGTCTGAGGTTTACAACCACTTTAAGTAAATGAGCAGATTCGACATTGAAATTCATACTGAGCTAAGGTCATCTTTATCTGAGATGTTGCAAACTTGCTGGAGAATCTTGTGCAGACGATCCATTTTGGGAGGTTGGTTTTTAGTGCACAGGGCGATTTACACGCTGAAAAATATCTGATCCCTTTTTCAAGTGTAAATGATCAGGAGGAACTACCAATTGGTCATTTCAATAAAGAATACCTGTAAAAATTCTCTATGCATTCTCATCTACTACAGACACGCAGTTGTAAGTCTGGGAGGATTCACTGGTCATTAACTTTCCTTTCTAGCTCAAACGGTTAAGATGCAAGTTGTATCCTATTTCTCAATGACCATTGTTGCATTTTTTTCCCCTTGTATATAACAAAAGAAAAACTGGAAGTTCCACAAGTGCAGGTTAATAGCTTGGGGGGTTGCAGGTTGTATCGGTCTGTTTTGTGGTCGGATCAGGTCAGGGCACAATGGAAATGCATCCAAATTTCCATGTGAGTAGATAAAGGAAATGCCATTTCCTACATACAAATGGAATATCCGTGTTAGGAAGTGGGAATCACTGGGATGACTGGGGGGGGGGGGTCACTCTACTACCAAACAATAACCAGGTATTTTTTCCTTTAGGGTTGCGAAGTGCGACCTTCTTTTTGTGTGTTACTTTTCCACTCGCCCTTCCTGTTGAATGTAGCAGTCTGGCAAATGCTTTGTTGGTTACATTTTAGGTAGGTTTACTTTTTCTAGGAGTGAGAATATACCCCTTCCCCTACCTGTAAACATTCTTTCTAATGGATCTATGCCCATACTAGGGAAAATGGTCTCATTCTATAGCAAGTGGTGGCAGAAGCTCTTTTTTCTCACTTCCTGTTTATACCATTCTGCACCCTAGATACATGCCCAATACTGGTCATTTGTGACCCTCATGCCTCCACGCAATGCAGTACATTGGCGTCCAGTGTCATTTTGATGTCAAATTTCAATTTATTTTCAGTCTGCATTTTGACTAAAATGCAATTTTTTTTAATGTTAGGTATCTGCATTGTTTTGTATTTTAGTCAACTAACCTCTCCAGTACATTTCAGTTGACTAACATTTTTTTTTTGAAATTTTTTATTTATCATCAAAAAGCCAGGCCGCGTGGGCCTTCATCATACAATCATAACATTTAGAAACAGAAATTACCCTTTGTCGGGTGCATATCAAGAGATTGTACAGTCTCATACAGGGGTAAATACCTCATGTCCTGACCCGGTAACTAGGCCCCCACGAGCCAGCTTCCCAAACTATTTTCCATTTTCTAAGGGAATTTAGAGTAGCAAAGAATGAAGGTAAAGAAGAGAACAGAATTAGATTAAGTAACAGAGGAGGGGGGGGTGAAGGGGAGAGGGGGTGGGCCGCACGAGCAGGGCCAGCCCCAAAAGCGCCTCAAAAAGGCGTATCGAAGTTCTTCACGTATCTTCCGGGCAGTCAGGTCATCCCGGGTATAGGGGACCTGTCTACATTAGGTTGGGTTGGTAAAAGGCTATCTGTCTCCCTGAGCCTCTGTCCCTCTTCTGAAAATCTGAACATGTTGTACAATTGCCATGTATCCGAGTACGTCTCCCTTCGCTGTTGGCTGGAAAGGATCAGGTCCTCCATTCGGTTGATTTCATCTACTTTGTTGAGCCACATAGCTATGGACGGCGGGTGAGGGGACTTCCAGAGGAGGGGCACGCAGGCCTTGGCTGCGTCCAAAAGGTGACGCACCACCGATTTTTTTTTTATTTTTTTATACACCCCAGGCGATAGGTCGTTAGCGTGCAACAGAAAGTAAGCTGGGTCGTCCGGAACAATACTTCCCGTGAATTGCTGGGTGACCCGTCGTACCTCTCCCCAGAAGCCCCTGATCCGTGGACACGACCAAAATATGTGTAGAATGGTGCCCCTTTCTTGTTGGCATCTCCAACAAGTGGCCGTAGTGTCAGGAAATAATTTACTCAGCAGGTCTGGGGTCCTATACCACCGTGTAAGTATTTTATAGTTCGTTTCTTGCGTTCTGGCGCATACTGATGATTTATGTGTGAAGCAAACTATATTCTGTTTTTTGTTGGCCGAGAATTGCGTCCCCAGGTCCCTTTCCCATTTGGCTAAGGCTGGGATCTGATGGTCACCTGACGGAGTGTTCAATAATGCATACATCTGGGACAGTGCATGAGGGAGCACTCCAGAGTCACTACACAGTTCCTCAAATGTCGTCAACTGTACATGGGCGGTATGAGGGGCCGGGAGGCTGTTTAAGAAGTGGCATAATTGTTGTGTCCTCAGGAAATCAAGACGGTATGCGCCTTCAGGGTCCATCAGTTCTGCCACCGATTTCCACCTCCCGTCCGTACTAAAGTGTGATGCTTGGAACAAGTCTGCATTTGCTAAGTCAAGGAATTTCCCGTCTTGTAGGCCTGGTTCAAAAAGGGGGTGGCCGATAATAGGTCTAAGGGGGGAAGTCCGTGATGAGAGAGAAGGCTTTTCAAGAAGGTTTGCACAGATTTTAATCGTCTGCCCTATCAAAGGATGCTGTGTAACATGTGTAGGGAGCGATGCGTGACACCAGGGGGCACGACGGAGGGGAGTCCTGCTTTGACTTTGTTCTACCCGCGTCCAAAGCTTAATGTGTCCATGTCGGCACCAGTCAATCAACCTGACAAGGTATGCAGCATGGTAGTAGGTTCGGACGTCTGGTAGCGCAAGGCCGCCGTTTAATTTGGGGAGAGAAAGTATCCCCCTCTGGAGTCCGAATTTTTTTCCTGCCCATAGGAAGTGGGAGAACACAGTGCGTATTTGACGAAAGTATTCTCCCGGGATACGGATTGGGAGAGCCTGGAGGAGGTACAAGAATTTCGGTAGAATAGACATTTTAAGTATATTGCATCTACCTAGCCAGGAGTGGAGACCCCCCACCCATTGTGTTAGCAACTTCCGGACTTCCGTCAAGAGAGGGGGGAAGTTTAGTTTATACAGCTGAGCCAGGGAGGGGGGATGTATGTACCCAGGTATTTTAGCGCCACCTCTGTCCACTTAAATCTAAAGTTCTTCTTAAGGCGTGTAAGTTGGTGTTGTGGAATCCCTACCCCCATTGCCTCTGATTTTGTCATGTTTATCTTCAAGTTTGACAGCTTGCCATAGATCTCAAACTCTCGTAAGAGGGCCGGGAGTGACGTGCTTGGGTCTGTGAGGGAGAAAAGTAGATCATCTGCGTAGGCGGATACCTTGTATTGGACGCCTGTTATATGTACACCTGCAATGTCGGGATTCTGGCGTATGTGGCACAAAAAAGGTTCTAGGGCAAGTGCGAAGAGCAGGGGCGAGAGGGGGCATCCCTGTCTCGTCCCATTGGAGATAGTGAAATCTTCTGACAGTACTCCATTAACTCTTACCCGTGCCGACGGCTTCTTGTATATTGCCGCTACCCAGTTCCTCATTTTCTCCCCCAGGCCTATGTGCTCTAGAGTGGACGTCATGAATTGCCAGTCTACCCGGTCGAATGCCTTTTCGGCGTCAGTCCCTATGAATAGGCTGGGTGTCTTAGTGGAGGAGGCTATGTGTAGAAGATTAAGTACCTTCACCGTATTGTCACAGGCTTCCCTGGTGGGTACAAAACCCACTTGGTCTAAGTGTATCAGGTGTGGGAGGTGGCCCTGCAACCTGGAGGCCAAGATTTTGGTGTACAGCTTTAGGTCGGTGTTTAGGAGGGATATAGGGCGGTAGCTGCCACAGTTAGTGGGGTCTTTACCCTCTTTTGGGATTACAGAAATTTGAGCCTGCAATGTGGTACAATGAAATGACTTTCCCGAGCCTAGGTCATTAAACAGCCTGACCAGGTGTTGACCCACCGTCGGAAGCAGTGTTTTGTAATAGGCCACTGTAAGGCCGTCGGGACCTGGGGCCTTGTCTGGCTTGGCACTTTTCAGTGCACACATGAGTTCAGATAGGGTAATGGGTTCCTCCAGGCTCTCTCTAGCTTCAAACGACAGGGAAGGCATTAATGACGTTGAGATATAGTCTCTTGTCATGTCTCGTGTAGGGGGAGATTTGGCCAGGTTGTAAAGGGAGCTGTAATACCGGCGGAATTCCCGTGTGATTTGTTGGGGTGTGGAGTGTTTCTGCCCCTCTGGGGACAGCACGTGGGGTACGTACGAGGCTAGTCGGCGCGTGCGAATTGTGTTGGCTAACAGTCTACCGCATTTATCTCCTGACTCGTAGGTGAAGCGCCGGCATGTTTGCAGTGCTGCTTTGGCCTTAAAGTGGAGTAGATCCGTTATACGGGCGCGGATTACGTCGAGCTCCGCGCCTGTCTGTCTATTCGGTGTCACCTTATGCGTCAGTTCTAAACTTTGTAGTTTGTCAAGGAGCAGTGTCAGACGTGCCGTGCGTTCCTTTTTAAGGCGCGCGCCGTGTTTGATCAGGAGCCCACGAACTACCGCCTTATGAGCTTCCCACACCACCCCCCCGTCGCAATCAGGTGTAGAATTCGTAGAGAAGTAGTGTCCCAGCTCTTTCACCACCTCCGTCATGACTTCGGTATTTTGTAGGAGGCTCTCGTTCAGCCTCCACACTGGCCTCCGGTCTCCTGTTTTATCAAAGATTGAGTATTTCAGGGTGATCGGGGCGTGATCCGACCACGTGATCGACCCAATTGTGACCTCCCGTATCGCGTCTAGTTGTCCATGTGGTAACAGGAAATAGTCAAGTCTCGAGGTATGTCTGGTGCGGTTTGGAAAAGAAAGTGTAGTCCCTGTCTCCAGGGTGCAGGAGTCGCCATGCATCTACCAGTTGCATGGTGTGTAGAGAAGTGTCAATACGTTTGAGGGCGTCACGTGTCAGGGATGATGTCCCCGTAGAGGTGTCTTCTGTCGGTATTAAGGAGATATTCAGGTCGCCTCCCACTATCAGCTGGCCTTCTGTAAAGCGACCGAGCTGTCCCAATCGTTTCCTAAGGAACACGTCTTGTCGGGTATTTGGGGCGTAAAAATTGGCAAACGTCACTGTCTTGTCCCCTATCTTGCCTTTCAGGAAGAGGAAACGTCCCTCCCTGTCTGTCAGGACATCCAAGGGTGTCCATGGCACTCGTGCCGAAATTAGGACAGATACTCCCCTAGATTTGGCCTCTGAGTATTGGGAGTGGTGTGCTATAGGATAGAATTTGTTTTGCAGAAACGGTAGGCGACATTCTTTAAAGTGTGTCTCTTGCAATAGGACCACGTCCGCTCCCATGCGTCGCATGTCCTGCAGCAGCATGCGCCGTTTTTCGGGCGTATTAAGGCCCTTAACATTAAGCGATATAACAGTAAGGACGTCCATGCTCGTGCAGCTGAGAAGGGGGAGTGAGAGGGGGGGTGGGCGGGTAGGGGGGGGTCCCCCTTATGGGTGTTAACGTGGGTGGGTGGGGTGGGAAGAGGGAGAGTGGGTATTAGGAAATGAGGAAAAAGTAGAGCAGATAGAAAGAGAAGGGGAAGTCAGGTGGTAGGCTCCAGATGGGGCCACCAAGTAGGTATTACTAAGGTAGCCAAATTCGGCTCTAAACACTCTACGGGGGTACCCCGTATATCGAGTGCAGTCCTAAGTGGGGAAGGTGGGCTAAACAGGGACTAAGAGCAAGCTCCCGATCCTCCCCCCCCCCCCCCCCATCCCCGGCCAAAATATATATTATGATAAAAGAATCTAAGTTTTAACCGACCTTATAGATTATGGTTATAAACGATAACAACATTGGCAGACAATAAAACATTAAGTGCAATAAACAGGTTTAAGGCAAACAGTGCAGAAAGTGCAAACGGGACATTTCGTTACCCCTAAGGTAAGGGGTTCAGAATCCCAGCCCCTCCGTGTCCGATACTGCCCTCCCCTCACCCCCAAGTCCGAGCCCCGTCCCCCCTTCAGGACCAGTAGTCAAACCAGTCTCATCCCCAGGGACTAAATCAAACATCCAGGGGTAGTTGAACAGGGTTCTCAGTAGCACAGTCTACTTGTTCTTCTGACCGCGGCATGTCTTGTGCTGTAGGTATGGTTCGGTGCAAAGTGGAGTGTCCCTTTCTCTGTATTACCCTCGGGTCTCCCCGTTTTACATCTTAGGCCCCCTCGGCAGTCCCACCCCCCGCCCCACAGGTTCCAGGCCAATAAGGAGGTTTCCAGGCTAAAAAACAAAACAAGACAAAACCGTATATCTCGAGCCTGGGGGGGTGCGAAGAGTATGTCCCTGGATTGCCGATCCCAGCGTCTCTAGTAGCCACCTCTCCCCCCTCCCCCACCCACCAGATGTTTCAGTCTATGCGGTCAATCCGCCTCCGGTCGTATTGGCGTCCCTCCAAAGGAGTAGGCTTAGTTTGTGCGGGGTTCCCGCCATGCATGACCCGGGTCAGCCAGGGGGGGGATCCCCTCAATATCACTATGGGGGCTTCCCTGGCCGGGAGTCCCCTCTCCTGAGTCTACAGCTGTCTTATCACTGTAAGGGCCATGAAGGGCGGGATACCCCCTATTAGTAGTTATTCAGAGGAGGTGTTCCAAAGTGTCTCCTGCTAATAGTATACCTCAGCCCGGGTAGGTGGTTCGGGGGACAGGCGGGGAGGCCACCCAACCAGTGTTTCTCAGGAGGTGCCGCTGCCACAGTCATTAGGGGGGGGGGGGGACCGGAGGTACCTGAGGTATCTGTGTGTATCGTGGCGGTGCATCGGGGGTCTCGTATGCAGGCAGTAAGGGAGGGGGCGAAGGGGGGGGGGAAGTCAAATGTGTGACCCAGGGCCTACTCACGTCCCGCTCCTCCTCGTGACGAGTGCCGCCTCCGTCTTCCCCTCTGCGGTCTCTGCATCATGGGGCCCCGATAGGCTGCTGCACCGGAGCGGCCGGTCTGGCGGGGGATATACTGAAGCCAGTCTGGAACTTGGCTCGGCTCCCATGAACCGGAACAGGGCTGGAAGGTCCGCGGTGCTCTGTAGTACGAAGGCTGCGTTGTCCTTGCGGAAGGTGACCGCTAGTGGGTATCCCCAGCGGTATGTGTGTCCCGTCTGCCTGGCCAAGTCCAGGACAGGCCGTAGCATCGCTCTCCGGCGTAGGGTCGCTCTCGAGAGGTCTGGAAGGATACGTACTTGTGTCCCCTCTACTTCTATGTCTCCCATATCCCATGCTCGTCTCAGGATGTCTTCTTTCTGCCCATAGCGGTGCAGGCGGCATACCACATCGCGCGGCCTGTCCCGGTCTGTCGATTTGGGTCCGAGTGTTCTGTGCGCCCTGTCCACGACTACCTCCGCCGTCGGGTTTTCCAGGACCGTTCGGAAGATGTTCAGCACTTTGGCCCCGACATCCTCCACATCTGCCGGTTCAGGGATGCCGCGAAGACGCAGGTTGTTGCGTCTGCTTCTGTCTTCCACCTCCTCCAGGTGGAGCTGCAGCGAGATGGCGGCATCCTGGTGGCGATCCCGGGCCTGTTCCAATGCTGCCACGCGGTCCGCCAGCGAAGACATCGCTTCCTCTCCCGATGCGACCCGATCGGTAAGTGTCGAGACCTCCCCACGTACCTCCTGTATGTCTCGTCTGTGGGTTTCTTCCAGTCGCAGGATCAGGGCCTCAATATCTGTCCTGGTCGGCAGGGCCTGTAGTAAGGCCTTAATGTCCGGGTCCAGGCCTGCGGGCTCCGGGGCCTGAACGGAGGACATGTCGTCTTTCAGGTTGTCTTCTGGAGACTGGTGGGCAAATGTCATCCAGTCTTCTGGCTCTCCAGCTTCCAGCAGTTGCCTTCGTGGTGTCTCTCCGTCTGCCAGTTCAGGGCCTCGTGGTTCGGGTAGGCCTGAGTCCGACGGTACCTCCTGCAGGGACTTAAAGTATTTCTGTATTTCTCCTGAAATCTTCCCTGCTGGGGTCCCCTTCGTCGCTGCTCTTGTCCCGTATCGTTTGGCAGTGTTCATACCGGTTATTGGTCTGGTTTTGGCCAAAAATTAGGGGATCAGGCCGGGAGCTCTGATGGAAAGCAGCTTCACTCAGCCATGTCCAGGCCACGCCCCCCCTGACTAAAATTTTTAAGACAGCGAGGGGGTTGGGCTGGTGGCTTTGCCACACCAAAAAAGACCACCAGCCACCACTATCGGCAACCACCACTATCGGAAGCTGAGGAGTTTCAGCTTCCCGAGCAAGCAAAGGAAAGACCATTATAAATGTATTAAAGTGATTACAAAGTCGTCTTTTGTCATCTTAACAGAATTGTTTTTATATATATATTTATTATCTCTATCTAATATATTTTTTTTGTCTCCTCTGTGCAGTTGGTTTTGCACAGAACAACCCAGATCCTCCTCTTATGGGTCCCTGGCTGGCGTGCCTGGCCCTTCCCTCCTGTTGAGTGCCCCCACAGCAAGCAGTTTGCTATGGGGGCACCCAAGCTGAACTGCAGCTCCGTGTATCCTCTCAGATATGGAGCTGCAGTTTGGCCCCCACCCCTCTCTGCCCTGATTGGCTTACTGATTTTGATTAACAGCAGCTGGAGCCTATGGCACTGCTGCCGTGTCAGCCAATTAGGAGGGAGATTTCCGGATGGCCTAGACACTTGTGGAAATCACTTAATAGAGCTGGCTGGTGGGGGGGGGGGGGGGGGCTGCTGCACACAGATGGTTTCTCTTAATGCATAAAATGCTTTAGGATGAACACCTGCCTTTACAACCCCTTTAAAGAGAACACTCCCATCAAATGTGGAAGTTAAAGTGTGTGGTGTGTGTGTGTTTTTTTTTCCCCATCTTAACACATTTAAGATAAAACGCCTTCTGTGCGTAGCAACCCCCCTAATACTTGCCTGAGCCCCTTCTCTATCCAACGATGTCCAAGAGTGTCTTGGCCATCTGGGACTCTCCCTCCTGAATGGCTGAGACATGGCCCCTGCTGCTGTCAATCCGTCAGTTAGCCTATCTGGGGAGGGGCCAAACCGCAGGTCCTTGTCTGAATGGAGCTGCAGCTCGGCTTGGGTTTCCCTTATAGCAAGCTGCTTGCTGTGGGGGCAGTTAACAGGAAGGAGGGGACAGGAGCATAGAAGGGGAACCCAAAAAGAGGATTGGGGCTGCTTTGTACAAGTCCACTAAAATAATCTGTACAAACACTTTAAACTGTCATGGGGGTTCCCTTGCTTCCTGAGCAGTGTGTAATTGGGGGGGGGGGGGGGGCGGGCGCATGTCGGACCACCTGGAGAGTCAGGCCAATGTGTGCAAGAGCAGGAATCTGACTATCCTAGGTACTGCCAGCACAGGGTATTTTAACCCCTTGTTGCAACACTGGGCAACTAAAAAAACAAATAAAAAAAACTGAAGCGTATTTATTACAGTACATGCAGCCTGAATTGCAATGATAAATACATCTCCTGGAGTTATTAGTGTCACACTTGTAAAATCTGTCCGTGCAACAAATGTTGCTGCTTGCGACAGAACCGTCCATAGGGTGTCTATGAATCTGACAGAATATTTATGTATACATGTACCTTCACTTTTCTTATCACAGATGTGGTATATTTAATGAATTTGTTGCAGTCACAGGTCCAAAATGTAAACGTGTTGCAGGAAGAAGCTTGTCACACGGTTTTCATAAATGATGCGTTCTAATTTGAATCTAATTCTAGAAAAGTGTTGCAAATGCTTTGTGGCCCCAGAGGGTTTAATTGGGCATTAATAGGGTAGCAGTAATTCATGGCAACCGATCTGACATCACACACAGACACTTTGTATTCTTTCAGCTCCCCCCAGAGAGTTGGGAAATCGGCTAGATTATGTGTATGTATTAGAAATGCCGTACACTGTTAAATCTTTAACTCATTTTTCTTCTATTTCAAATGTAGAATATAAGTGTTCTGTGATTAGCATGCCTTAAATTGTGGCACTAACCTTGGCCCAGCACATCTGAAGCCTTCTGCTCACTTAGCACAGATCCTTTACTTCCTATATCACCTTTCAGCACTTTGTGCCAACATGCCAATGCTTATAAATAGTTTGTGCTATCTGAGGATGGAATATTGGAATGCACCGGAAGTAACGCTGCCAGTTTAGTGCTGGGCCCTCGACTAATGTTACTCGGTCACCAGCGGACAATAATACTTCCTTCCCAAATGTCAGAGTGCAATCCCTAACCTATTAACTGAGGTGCTAATTTTAGATGGCCTGTTTTGTGTTGCGTCTTATTTTTCCGATTTAGGTAGTATTGACACAGCGCAGGTCTGTATAGCATGTGAATGGAGATGATTGATGATTAACATGAGTGTAACACAGGTGTGGGCTCTGTCTTCACTCACTGATCCCGAGGAAAGTGACCATCCTACTGTAAATGGAGGTTGTGCAGCGGGTGACCTGCAGACCTAAGGTGGTGACGTTGCTGGAGTTACGAAGGCATGTGTTATTGATTAATGCACACTGCATGTGTTATTGATTAATGCACACTGCATGTGTTCTTGATTAATGCACACTGCAAGGGAAATGATTAGCAGACACAAGAAATTGCTTTGTTTTTCAATGTAACAATCATGGATGTGTAGAATGGTGCAACACAAGGAGTACAGTTGGGTATGTCCATGGCATGGGTACATTTATTTTTAGGTTTGGAGTGCCTGAGTATGAGAAACTGCCATAAGCAGTGATGAGAAGTCACCTTTGCATATGCAGTGTAACCATTACATCAACTAGTTGCTATGATAAAACCTATTAGTACAAGGCTTTGGGTTACATGGCTTTCATGTGACTAGAGAAGTACTGTACCTGCGTGGCATATGTATTGTCAATACTGATTTGGGGTGGTTTCCTCCCACAGTCCAGAAGAACAGCAGTAGACTGGGTGATCCCTTAATGGTAACTCACTACGAGGACCTCGTGCAGACTGGACACGTTGACCATCTCTCCTAGGCGCCTTTTCCTCCTGGCATCTGCGTTTTGGCAAAAAAACACTCGTAAGCGTGTGTAATGCATTTGGACTTGAGATCCTGGGCATTAGGGCTGCAACTAACGATTATTTTCATAATCGATTAGTTGGCCAATTTTATTTTAATCGGTTAATAACCTTAAAGGTAATTTTGCTGCTGAGCAGATTAAAAAACACAAATTGCTGCAAAAACGCATTACATGCTTTTCTGTAGCTTCTCCATTGAAGTATATTAAACTAAAAAAAACTGTGTTTTGCATTAAAAATAAAGTCCTTGCTCTTTCCAAATACGCAGCAGCTGAAAAAAAATCATGTATGAGAACGTGTCCCGTAGGAAACCATGTAAATGCACTGTAGTGTTTCTGCAAAAAACAGGGGCGTGACCCCCAGCCTGAGATGTTTAGTAACATAATGGGGTTTAAAAAAACTAAAATTGGTACAAAAAAAGCAAATCGCTACTGTAAGGGGTTAATTTGTGGGACAGTAAAAGTAGTAGTTACAGTAGCGATTTGGTCTTTTTGTACTATAAAGGGACACTTTGTCTTTTTTTTTTTATTTATTTTTTTCCTCATCTTACTGGCCGATTCATTTCATATTCGATTAGTCTTTTCGGCCCTACTGGGCATCAATTAATTTAATTGGCAAGAATAAATGTGCTTAGCCTTTAATGTATACATCTACGTGTCAGTCTTTTTTCCTGCCAAAACGTTGCTGCTCCTGGTCTGGCAGTATCTTTTTTTTATTTATTTTTCCTGTCTTGATATGCTTCTGTTAGATGTGATCGCTGTGTCCTTAAGACACGGCTGATAATGGATCGATGTGACACTGATTTTGTGGTGCCGCACCGATTTACAAAAGTAGTTCCTGCACTACTTTTGCTGATTTTAGGTGCAATTTCAATAGGCATCTGTGCATGAAGCCACACAGATGTCTATCAAGTAGCACCTGAAATTGCGCTGACCTTGCTACTTACAAATGTATAAGGACAATGTGCATTGGTAAAAAAAAAAAAAAAAAAAAATCCCAGCCGGTAATCTGATGGTTCCGGTTCAAATCGATACGTGATGAGGCTCCACCCATCATAGGCTAACATGCAAGGGAATTTAGAGGCAGAGAAAAAAATGCCAGACACCCCCTAAGAGCAGCATTTAAAAAATGGTTGAGTGTGCATGAGGCCTAAAGGTAAAACGCACTTTAAGCAGAACATCACTAGTCAAGATGTATCCTACATGCCATGTTCTTGCTTCTATTTCATTAGTGTGTAGAAAAAAATGAACGTTGCATTTTATTGCATGGAACATGTAAGCTGAATGCTGCAGCTGCTCCCCAACCCACTGCCTGTAGCGACAGCGAGCCAGGGATATTCTCCCTAATGTCGCTGTCACAATTTTTTATATTTAAAAAAAAATACACGCATACACAGTTGGATTTTTTTTTTTCATACAGGGTGAACTTTATTCTTTTAAGGCACATGAGGCATTTGGAGGTTTTAAACCTAAAACCAAAAATATAATGTATTGCAGCTTACCAGTTATTGGATGTGGAGACTGCATTCGTTTTTTCTCTAGACTTTCTTTTCCCTCCTTTTTTTCCCTTTTTTTTTTTTTTTCCCCACCAGGCCAGTAACCTCACCTGTATTAGAGTATGTCTAGATGTACTGTATGAATGGGCACAGCAGGCAGCAGCGTTGTCATTCTGAGCGGGGGAGGGGAGTGTTAGATGTAGATGAGATGAGATTTAGATTTTTTTTTTTTTTGTGAGATAAAGGTTTTATGTAAATAACTGACCATTGTGTTCTTTTTAAAAAACGGACTTAAGCTGGCCATAGGCAGATTGAAATTCAGCTGGCTCAGCAGTAACTGGACAAATTTCGATCCATCTATGCAAGCAGGCTGGTTGTACTGAAGTTGGTAGTCTGGGTTTTTCTTCTCTCTTTTTTTAGTGTTTACTGTTGCAATAATTTAGCATATTTGTAGTTCCTGTGTTGTAACTCTTAAATGCTTAGTGTTTTAAATATACAACAGGGATATGTGGGACTGTGTCCTCCTACATATACGTTAAGTATCAGCGTTAAAAGTATACTATACAAAACTTCTAAGGTATCAAAAGGCAATGTGTGCAAATCCTATCATATGGACAAATGAATTCTAAAGTGCTCTAGTGCAAATGCCTTCTATATGTTCACATTTTACTAAACTTTTTTTTTTTTTTTTTTCAAACGTGGACATATAGATTGCATTTGCAGGCTGAAATTTGTGTCAAGGAGGGTGCTATAGAAGAAAGCTGCTTTAGCCCAGGTTCACACTGAGCTGCGGGATTTCAGCTGAACCCTCACGATTTTGCTCCCGCTTGTCAATATTGATTTCGGCCACAAATACAGAGACATCTGTGCAGTTTCTGCACATATGTCAATGCAAATCTCAGGCCGAAATCGCAAAAAGTAGTACAGAAATTACTTTTTGAAATCGGTGCAGCGCCACAGATGCGGTGTCGCACTGATTAGGAGGGTGCCATTGCTGCAAATCGCACCAGTGTAAACCAGGGCTTACTCACAGGACAGCTCTGAAAGGCTCTGCCTATTTGGAGGGGGGTGTGCATTATATCCAATCGGCTTCCTCCCAGTGTGATCCAACACTACACTGCTACTGCTGAATGAGGAAGTGAAAATTCTAACATGATCTGCACTTTTTAAACTGTATGCAAAGCTGAATACAGAAGATATACATGTAAAATTTATGTAGGCGGCTTTGTTTCATCTGTGTATCATCTGAGGCTGTCATCCTGATAATATAAAAATCTGCTGGTCTTGCATTGTACTGGATAAGGGTGCTAAAGTGTCGGGTTCAGGGTAGCAATCACATGAAGAGGAGGAAGCCTGTGGGATTGAGGAATAAGCCGGGTGGGGGGGGGAGTATCACCGCAAGGGCAAGTTTTACATTTCACTGGAGTTGACTGGGCCCTCAAACAGAGATGGCTTTTGGGTATCTTGCATTAATTGTGTACATATGTCAGTTCCTGGGAGGGACATCCACCCATAGTAATGAATGGCTGTATACAGTATGCTATAACTGTGTGCATGGACAACACAACTATATAATACAGACAAACATGTACAGAATTCCATCCAGTCACACAGGCCTTTATATAGTTAGTAAATCTAAAGACGTTTGTATAGTGTATGTAAACCCATTCACTAAAATGTTCATAAGTTTAACATGTTGTTATTTCATGAAAACAATACCCGATGATCCTGCCATAAAGACCCTTTATGAGCATTTCCTGTTATAGGGGGTGGCTTTGCGCTCTCGTTCTCCACCGGTGTCACCAGCAGAAAGCCTCCCATGACCCAAAGCCATTGTTGGCGTACAAGATGGAACGTGGCTGCAGCACAACAGAGGGTGGAAGAAAATGTTGTCCATCTGGGCTTTTCGTCTGTTTGATTGCCAGGTTCAGATCTCCTATGAATTAGAATACATTGAGAAGTGTAACAAAGTGTATAAGCTAAAGCAGAACTAGACCATTCTTTCCTTTACAGCCAAGGAAGCTGCAAACCCCCCCCCCCCCCCCCCGGTGGTGCTGTACATGTGATCAGTGACACTGGCCATTTGATGGCTTGACAGTTCAGATGAGAACACAAGCAACTGTCTGTGGCACTTGGCATTTATACATGCCTTGACTAGTTTGGGAAAGGGTTAAATGGATGGGTTTAGTTCCACTTTAAGAAATGTTTATTGGTGTGCAGTGCCTGCAGCCAGCGAGCTGTCACTTTCCTCAATGATCACCTGAGTGTTGGGCAATCCATTCACATAACATGGTGTGCTGCACTCTGTGACCCGAACTACAGATCTCTGATCGTGTTTTACTGCTGGAAAAATAAGGAAGACGGGCGGATCATCTTTCAGTGTTTTTGCCTGTGGGTTTCTGCTGGCTTTAGTAGACCAATCAGGAGCAGCACCCAAAATAAGAGGAAATAAAAAAAGCGCCCGGCCTTCCTGCAGCGAACACTCGGCTGTGGTTTGTATTTTTAGAGCAATTCTGTGCTAAACATCCAAGCTGGCTCATGACTCAACACGGCATGTTTTTATGATGGAGGTGGTCAGTAAATGCGTTTTTATAGGAACGTGGAACTTTATTAGAAACACAACAGCCCAAACTTTTTATTTTTATAGAAAGTGGAAAACGGTGAGGACCTCTGCCAGGTTTTTGTCAGTCATCTCAATTAAGCAACATCAACCCGCATCTTTCTAATGTGACACCAAGACAATAAGGTTTTGTTTACATTTGCGGTTGGGGGTGGTAAAAGGTGGTTGAGCTACATTTTTACCACTTCCCTCTAAGCTGCAAAGGCTGATCCCCTGTTATGTTCAGAGTAGGGTGACCACGTGTCCCGGATTGCCCGGGACAGTCCCGCATTTTGCAGGTCTGTCCCAGGCACATTCATTCCAGGACAATACAGTGTCCCGGAATGAAACGCACAGCCACCCCCCGGCAGGGGTGTATTTAGGTTTTGTGCTGCCCTAGGCTTGACTAAACTCGTGCACCCCCTAATTATGGCCCACCCCTTCCTGTCAAGACCACACCCCTTTCTATTGAAGACCCATCCTGACATTTTTTAGTGAGGACACTAATTCATGGGGCTGGGGGGGGGGGGCATTGGATTCCCTTAATTTTCATAGATTTACACTCACTTCCTGTTTAGCTATGGGGCAGGAAGTGAAGGAAAATCTCTGCAATGGGTCAGGGATGGTAAAAAATAAATGACGGGTTATAACCCTCCCTTTCTCTATTCAAAATGAAAAAAAAAAAGGGTTGCCTATAGTTTATTTTTAAGCACAGATTTCTGATAGTTTTATGGAGAGGACTAAGAAGATATAACCATGCCAATGGTGCAGCAGAAAACGTATAGCATAGTGAGGAAGGTTTGTGGTCCAGGATGATGGGACAATCAAATCTAGAAGCAGCTTGCATTACACTAACAGTATAGCACAAGCCGGCAGGGACTCTTTCCGTGCTGCCCCCCTGCAAACTTGCAAAGTGCTGCCCTAGGCCTGGGCCTTGTTGGCCTAGGCCAGGATTCTGCCTTGCCCCCTGGACCAATCTGATGCCCCCAAAAAAGGCCGCCACATCACCGGTTTACTCACTGACTGTACTTGTCCTTGCCAGGAATGCCTGGAGGAGCACAATCCCGCCCCCTGCTTGTGGTTGGAGAAATCATAAATCCTGCCTCTTGTGTCCAATCACTGTGCTGTGATTCGTTACATCACAAGCTGATTTTTGGGAAGGGAGGTTGTCCCTGAATGGTAGTTTGGAAATGTGGTCATCCTAGTTCAGAGGACAGTACCACTTGCTGAACCTGACCCACACTTCTGTTTTGGGGGGTGGTAAAAACGTTACAGCTGAGCCTTGGATTTAAAGACCAACATGGGCAGCAATATAAACCCCATGTTTTTGGGCTCCTGTCACATGGACAAGTCAGGGAGTGGTAAAAATGGGCATTGCTGTTTTTACCCTATGCCCACCCACCTAAAAGTGGTCATGGTGCCACTCTATTAAACGCATCATGTTGAGCTTTACAGATGGAATTTCCTGTCATAATCCACCATGTAACTAAACGCAACCCAGAGCTTAACTGTTGGCGCCATCCTGCAATGTAAAATCGCTTTTGGCGTTTAATAAAAAGTGGCATGCGGTGGCAGTATTGCCTCCTGATCACCTGAAAGCTGCCTTAGAAAAGCAATCTGCTACGCATTACTTCTGCTGCTAGTGTGAAAGGAGCATAACCCTCTTCTGCTTGATCTAACAAGTTTTTGTTGTGATCTGTCTCCATTGGTGGGATTCCCGTTACTTCCTGTCCCTGTGACACCAGAAGTTAGAAGATAATCTTCCTGATAAGGAGATGGGGCAATAAAAACTTTTTTATCTAAAATGAGGTCCTCAAACTACAGCCCTTCAGTTGTTCAGGAACTATTCCCATCACGCCCAGTCATGTCTGTGAATGTCAGTTTTGCAATGCCTCATGGGATTTGTAGTTCCGCAACATCTGGAGCGCCGTAGATTGAAGATCCCTGATCTAAAACCTTCTAGACATTGAAACCTCACCAGAAGAATTGTATGCTTTTTCATCAGACTAAGCCTGTTTGACTCGCAAAGCACTATTGCTTGAGGGGTCCATTGGATCTGGTGAGTCTAACCAAAAAGGGGGGAAGGGCACGTTGTCACCCCTGCGGATATCGATCATTTTAGCACTTGGGAAAGAAATTTTGCAATTGGAACTTTTTACAAATTTTTGCACATTTATTTATTTGAACTTTCACTGGCTACATGTTGGTTTTATGAATTTTCACTTGTTTTACACATTTAGTTTAAGCCCATCACTTGCAAAAAAAAAATGGAATTGTGTGTGTGTGTGTGTGTGTATATATGGCTACGTGTGTTTGTTTGTTTTTTTGGCACATTTCATTCAAGCTTGGCAATTTTGTTATTGCATTTCTATATATGCACAGTTTTAAGTTTCACTGGCTACATGCTTGTTTATGAAAATGTCACCAATTGTGTTTTTGCACATACTAGCACTTTACTATTTATCCAATTAATCTTGTTTGCGCTGTGGTCTTTCCACTTATTTTGCATTTTTGATGTGTCATGAACAGCAGCAGCAAGTTTATTGCTAATTACCATATATAGTGCGAGTGATTTACTGTTTTGTTATACTAGACCTTATCTGTAGAATTGTGGAGTCTGCTCAGACTTTCTCCCCTGGATGCCAGTGGCCATGTTTGTCAGGATATGTGTTGGTCAGATGGGGTCTGGTCATGTGACCTGTGTGAGGTCCCATCCTTGAAGAGTTACCCCTTATACAGGATCAGACTTTATATGGCCTGACAAGTGTCGTGCAGGCAGCTGAAGCCAAGCACAATCCTCATAAGGGAAAGTCAGGCCTGTGATTTCTTGCCTCATAGAAAATGCTAGTTCCCTGGCTGTATAGCTCTTCAATCGTAGTAATCAGAGTTTGAACCAGTGTTCTGTAAATTAGGGCCACTTGGCCCCCTGGCAGGAGCTTGGAAAGAAATGAAGACATTGGATTAGTATGACAGCCATGGACCCAACCTTCTCTCAGACAGAACACATTGACTTCCCATGATTCTCCTGTGACAGGTCCACTTTAAGGGTTGTGTTTACCAGAGCCATTGTCTTGCAATACAGGCAGGTAAATGACGCTGTCGCCAATCTGTTGTAGTATGCTGGAAGGCCAAAACTTTTTTTTTTTTTTTTTTATTTTTTATTTTTTTTTTATACTTCTTTTATAAAGCCAGCCATGGATGAATGGAAATGTGACCAGTTCCACAGAGACTGGCTGAATTTCCATCCATGTATGGGCAAGGTGGCTGTGCAAAAGTCAACCTCTTATGTACAACCAGCCTGCTGGCAATATTCTGCTTAATCCGTGCCGCTGGATAAAACCAGCAGTGCTGATCAGTGTATTCTGACAGCTGGGAAGGCTCACTGTTAGAATACAATGGCTCAGCTGGAGTGCCTTCCCCATTCACATCAAGTATTTGGATGAGGGAATCTATATTAATTTTCTTTCAACCTGCTGGTTGGATGAAAAGGAATCCTGTATGGCCTGCCTAACCCCCTTTCAGCTGTTTGCCATCTGTGTCCAATTGGGGAAGTTATACTTGCTGTAACTTCCTGTCGCCAAAACAGGAAGTGAGGAAATCCTCTAGTGTGAGGTTACCAGCCCAAGTAAAGGGTTTGTAAACCCTCATTTAAAAAAAACAAACCTATCATACTTGCCTCCACTGTGCAGTTAATTTTGCACAGTGTGGCCCCGATCACCGACTTCTGGGGTAGCTCTCGCAGGGGGTTACTTTGCGGGCGCACTCCCAAGTCCAACTTGGATCCATAGACACAGAATGCCAGATTCTGCCCCTCACCCACGTCATTGGATTTGATTGACAGAAGCGGGAGCCAATGGCTGCTATCAATCTATCCAATCAAGAGCTGAGAACCCCAGCCAGAGAGCTAGAGTGCGTCTCTACCAAAGGATCAAATGGTTTCAGGTAAGTAATACATGGGGGGCCGGTCAGTGACAGATGTTTCCCCTCTATTCCTGTCCTGGTGACAGCCCAGCTCATTGACACCATATCCATTGAGCTGCATTGATCAATTAAGATGCAATGAAAACCGTTGCTTTGCCCTGTTTAGATATATAAAAATAAAAAAGTTGTAGGCCTTGATGCCAGTACAGGAAAAAAAAGCAGTTCAGTGTGCGTCGCCAGCACATGTTTGTGTATTGTGCTGTGAATGAGCCCTTAATGGTTTTGTTTTAGTTATTTACCACAAGTACTCAAAGCTTTCACAATCAATACCCATCCTCATTCCTGCCCTTGTGTATAATCACTCGTTTGGATGACTGTAGTAAGACCGCTGTAGATGCATTAAAAATGTTAAAGTGACACTAAATATTCTTCTCCAAAATCATTCACACAGTCACTACTTGATGACCCTGTAATCTATTTTTCATGAAATTTTGTTTTACTGTGTTTCTGCCTCCTTGCAATGTCCTCCATGACCTCTTGATCCTCTCCTTTCCCCCTCAATTCTGCACACTACACATCTCGGTAGAAAACGAGAGGGTGGCTACAGTTCTACGTATGGAGAATGAACCTAACCACCCTCCTAACAGGAATTCGGATCACAGCAGCAAAAAAATAATTGAAGGCTGAGAGCAATTGACTTTTTTTTTAATTGGGTTACGAATACATACTTGTGTATTTTTTCTTTTTTTTTAATGTAGAGTTTAGTGTCACTGGTTGGAAGAATTCCTTGTAACGTTTTCTGTGTTCTCCTTTCTTTAGCTCAAGTTCCGGACAGTGACGAGCAGTTTCTGCAGGACCTCCAGTCAGAGAACCGTAAGTAGTTCTCCATGTTTCATGTATACATTGCTATTGGGGTGTGGTTTGGACGGTGGAGCCGTGGGTGTGGTTTGGACGGTGGAGCCGTGGGTGTGGTTTGGACGGTGGAGCAATGGGACGTTCTTAGGAATGCCAATCTTTAGGCCAGAAGAATGAGCGTGTTGCAGCAGGGAATGTGCGCTGATCTCAGTGGAATGTGATGTTTGCTAGCGACATTCTTTGTTCCAGGTTTTCATGTTGGGCTTTGTGTAGCATGCTGCTTTTACACTGCAGACATCACCCTTATTAAGCAGAATGGAGCAGGTGTCTGATTCATGTATTTTACATGACTTCATTGTACAAGTGCAGCCCATCTGCCTGCATCTGTCACCTGAACTTGTCAAAGGCAGAACACATCCAATTCACCCATTCAATGGCTCCAGTTTTCTCTGCATACCCTTATTAAAGGTTTACTCCACTTTCATGGGGGAAAAATGGCAAATGAATATAAATGTAGATTTAGAATTTTATCAATTGCGACACAAGTCGTCCTATTGTAATTGAATTGTATTACAAATGACCTTTTCCTTTTTAATCTGAAGCTCTGTAATTTTCTGTAAAATGCAATATGGCTACCTGGAGGTGTTCTGTATATAAATGGTATATATTAAGTCCCCAAGAAATTTCATTTTCAGCTTGTGAGATTGGCTCACTGATTTTTTTTTTATTTATTTTTTTTCCAAGAAGTCTGAACCAGTTATAAAATTTGATTTTGGGTATCCCCTTTCCCAAAGGGAAATTTACTTCTAAAGGGATGCAGACCCAGCCACTTCCCTTTTTATTAAAGCCCTGCAGGCACAGCAGCTGATTGGCTGAAATTGGCTGAATTTGCATTGCATTCGGACCAAAATCGTGTAAGACCCTTTTTTTTCCGACCGCACCACAATCGGATCACATAGGTGTTCACACCCATGCGATCCGATTCCTGTCTGAATTCACTGTTCGCACTGTGATATTGACGCCCACAGCGGTTCGCCTACGGCAGTGTGAACTGCCTGCGAGTTCTACGTGCTGGTTCCTGCATCGCAATGGGGTGAACTGCCATTTCAGGTAGACTGGTTTTGTTTAATTCCTCTTAACACCTAGGGCTCTTTTAGACCTTACTGTTTTATGCTGTAGTAACATGACACATGCTGTGCATTGCCTTGTGCTGTGTTGAAAACAATTCTACAGGTCCCCTTTTGGTGCAATGAAAAAATAAATGAAATTAAACTCTGGGTTGAAAAAAAAAAAGTGCTAGGAGGCTTATGCCATATTGTACTAGTATGTACAACATATTGGCAAATGATGGTAGACTTATTGGCTCCCGCTGCTATCAATCAACAGGGAGATGGGCGATTTTGTGAGGATGAGTGAGCAGATGTATATTTTTGCTGAAATGTTAAACTGGGGGAGAGTATTGCTTGCGCTAGCACAGGTCCCCTCCCCTCCCAGAGCACCCCTCACCCAATATATATCTGTCCCCAACTCTACCCCACATCCTAGCACAAGTCCTCTCCCCTCCCCCAGTATGTATCCGACACCTGGGTTTTGTTTAGCAATGCCTCTTGGGCCCCTTTCACATGAGCGGACCGTTCGTCCGCTTATTACAAGTCAGTTTACGGACTTGTAATGGGCCCCTATGGGATCGCGTCTCTTAGTGGATGGTGCATCTGCTAACGTCCGCAAGATCTGCATCCGTTTTTTCGGGACCCCCCGCTGAGCCGACGGACACACACGGAGCGGACCGAAAAACGGACCACTCTGTGTGAAAGAGGTCTTAGGCCCTTCGTACTGCAAAGTTTGGCCACAAGCATTTTTGCGGCAGGGTGCTGAGCACACTACCGGCTTCCCTCCTTCACAAGTTTGAAAATTGGGATGTATGCTGTCTTGTGTCCACAATGACTCAGCCTGGGACCTGGAAGAAAGTGGGGATCAGGGAGTATTGGTGTGTACTTGGTGGTTTCCAGGGGCATTGGCCAGGTGTAGTATATACATGGTTACACTGGCTTAGACTAGTGTAGCTCTGTATGACCTACTGATCCCTGAGATTCATCTTTAGCAGTGCCTGGTGTCAGTGTATGCTTTGTAAATAGTCATAAACCGGCCCAGATAAAGATTCCACGTGGCTATCGGTGTGAAGGGAAGAACATTGCATTTTCTGCCAGTCATTATCTTTGATGTACAGTAGATAAAGGTCTGTAGCACCACCTCCACCCGTGCAGCAAACTCTTCCAGTCTGTGGAGTGTAATGCAATATTCCATTAGAGGTCATTAGTGCTCCACTCTTGTAGTCTTCCAGTTCCCGCTCGTCACGTGTTAGACTCTGCATTGACTGGATACTGGACACCAGACCCACTTTTATTCCTCCGCAATCAAGAGGCTAAGTGCATGCATTTCATAAAGGGAAGTGTCTGCACACAGATTACCTATACAACATCCTCTATGCAGCAGCTCGGGGGGGGGGACCTTTTATGTAGTCAGCCATTAAGATGCAGGGCAGAGGAATGATAAAGGAGTAAGCAGTTGTGTCTGTCTGCCTTTCCCTCTGTTATGGCAGCAACATGCCAAGCCTTTGAAAAGATTGCATCCACAACAGATTGTGCCGAGCTGTTTCGGAAGTGTCTGGTCTGGCCTGTGGGTGTGTCACGTTCAGACTTGTCCCTGAACAATGTACAGTACAGGTCTTTGTGTGTCCTTACTTTAACCCCTGTAGGCCTGGGCTCCTGGCCTACTCCCTGCATATTTCCTGCCTGCTCCCTCAGCAAAAGATTCAGGTGCTGGCATAGGGAAGGGAGGGATCAGTGTGTGCCAGTGCAGTACCCGGCCATCTCCCTTTTACTGAAATCATATAGGAAGTGTGCCACATTTCACGCTTGGAGCCCAATAAACCTCAAGTCTCCAGAATAGTAAAGTGTGAAAAGAGAAAGAGGGCTGGAACCCTCAATTTCCACTTGGCTTTTAGAACACGGATTGGTGTGCTTTCTGTGGGTCATTGTGCCATCATGCTGCATCCAATTAAAGAACTGCTATAATATCTAATACTGTACTCTAATTAAAAAAATATATATAAATATATATGCACCCAGACAAGACATATGCTGCATTTTATGTTCTAGCATGTGCTTTTTTTTTTTTTTTTTTTTATCTGGGCTACCTTTTCCAGTTTTTCAAGCTGGCGAGGCTGAAGGCTGTGTCTTTAAAGCTGAATTCCAGTTAAAGGGGTTGTAAAGGTTTATTTTCTAAATGGGTTCATTTTTAAGCTAGTGCATTGTTGGTTCACTTACCTTTTCCTTCCATTTCCCTTCTAATTTTTTTTTCTTTGTCTAAATTTCTCACTTCCTGTTTCTCCTCAGTAAGCTTGCCCCCATCATCCATAGGGGTTAGTCAGCCAGAACAGCTTACCGAGGAGGAACAGGAAGTGAGAAATTCAGACAAAGAAAGAAAACCTTTAGAAGGGAAATCAAAGGAAAGGGTAAGTGAACCAACAATGCACTAGCTTAATGGGTCACTAAAGGATTTTTTTTTTCAGCTAAATGGCTTCCTTTACTTTACTGCAATCCTGGTTTCATGTCCTCATTGTTAGTTTTTGCTTTGAAGTTGCTGTAATCCTTCTCTGATCTCCACACTCCCTGCTTGTCTGTTTCCTTATGAAAAAAGTACTGGGAGCTTCTCTGTGGTCTCTGATCAAGAAGGTGTGATTACTGTGTCTAAAACCCTCAGAACCAATCGGTTTCATTTTAAATACAAACACTGCCCTGTATTGGCTCTGTGTCTCTGTACTTCACAGAAGCATGAAACTGGATGAAAAACTAAACTGAAACTGCAGGCACATTATATGATTTTTTTAAATCTATTTTTAAAAGGAATCCGTTAACTATTATGTCTCTCTACCCTGTAAACAGTCATTTCAGCAAAAACAAAATGTTTTCCTTTTACAACTCCTTTAAAGGAACCTATTTAGAAAATAAAAAACGAACCTTTACAATCCCTTCAAGGAAAATTTTCATTACATTAGTCCAGCTTGGACCAATGTTAATGTACATGCGCCATACCTATGAGATCCCTGTGAAAGCTGGAAATCCCTCTAGTAGGCACCGCTAACGCCATAATCTTGGGGTAAAGTAGCGGGGGAAGGTATAAAAAGGGCAGGACACCAAATGCCCTCCCGTTACTTTACCGCTGGACTACAGCATTCTCTGATTGGGTGAGGTGAAGCAGTGATGTCACAATCTCCACCCTTTCCGATCAGAGAACCTTTTTTTTGCATTTGTTGAGAATTGCAAGGCCCATGCCATGTTGGTGGTGCTTGCTATAGTGCTTTCCACCCTCCATAGGGATCCCACAGGCAGGCCACAAATTGCTTTACTCTTGGAGCCCTTTCACACTGGAGCGGTGGGGGCATCGGCGGTAAAGCACCGCTATTTTTAGTGGCACATTGATGTCTTTGCGGTGCTATTTGGCCGCTAGCGGGGAGCTGTTAACCCCCACTAGCAGCCAAAATGGGTTAATACCGCCTGGTGGTTCAGCGGCGCTACCTATTGATTTAAATGGGCAGGGGCCCATGGTCTCTGCATTGGGATTGTGCCAGGCAATGCTGCCCAGCGCATCTCTTTGCAAATAGTGTGAATGGGCCCCAAGAGCTGTAAATATATTGCATTTTATTTGTTCTTGGGTTTAGTGTTCCCTTTTGTGTGTAAGATTTACACAGAAAGCTGTATCTAACACGATATCTGAATACCACAATAGGGGCTTTTACATGCCCCCTCTTAAAATAGGTACCCCCTCTTGATATGGGCACCCCCCCCCCCCCCATATGACAGCACAATACCAACAGTATGAATCATTCTGACACGTGAATGGGAAGCGGTTGGAATGTGTCGGCAGTCAGAACTGAAATGTTTACTCGCATGGAGTCTCTCATTGACAAAGCTTTGGTGTTTAGAACAGCTCTGATCTGTATACAATCTGCAGAGTAGGAAATGATGTCCCAAGTGAGCCGCTTGCATCGGTGTTACACCATCCCCTGACATTTGTCATGTGGTTGTACTGGGACATCACAAACAAGCAGGGTGTAGATGATGGCAGAACAGTGACAGGAGAACAGATTAAATACGTCATTGGCTCTTCTCTAATTGTTGTTACAGAGCTTCCTTGGGTCCTGCCAGTGTCCCACTAGTCTCGTGGGATAATGTGATGCAAACCCCTTCCTATTACCTTGGCAATTCCATTTGCCTTGTAGATTTACATCCATCTAATAGATTTTATGCCTTTTAGATGATAATCGTAATCTTCACTGCTGTAGTCCCATATAAAGCTTAGATGGACTTGCTGATCAGTAGAAGCTGGAAGCCGGATATAATTTTGTTTCATTCTGAACATTGTATCTATTTTTTTTAATTTTTTTTAGCCCTTTTCTTAAAAAAATAACAAATACAAATATTTTAATAAGATGTTGACGTGGCTAGTATTATGTGCCACTTACATTGGACTGTTCCACTAGTGTGTTGCAGTACACGTGTGTTATGCAACATTACATGTTAAATGCACATTGTGGTAAGAAACACATTATTTTTAAATGTGCTGTTAAAACTCCAACACACTAAAACTGTGTAGTAAGTCTGTATATGTGTGTGTTCACGTGCATGAAAGTTCAAGTCTGTAGGATGTCCAGGCGTGGTGTTCAGGTTTGTTGGGGTAACACCGCAACTTCTTATATGGTCCTTGATGCATTGTGGTAGAGTTTTATACGGTTATCGCAACCCACTGCCGTGAACAATCCCTTAGAACAGAGGTCTCCATACTTTTCAAGCAAAGGGCCAGTTTACTGTCTTTCAGACTTGAGGGGGGCCGGATTCTGACCAGTGGGGGGTAGAAAATTCCCCAGGGCTGAGCATCAGTGAGAATAAACATGGCCCCAGTGCTGGTGGGCAGTAGGAGGAGGAATAGTGCTCCATCATTGCTATTCGTGGAATGAATAGCGCCCCATTGTTGGTGTCATTGGGAGGAATAGTGCCTCATATCGTTGGGAGCAATACTGCCCCAAGGGCCAGATGAAGGCTAGCAAAGGGCCACAGTTTGGAGACCCCTGCCTTAGAAAAAATAAAAAGTCAGCATCATCACTGATCCTCCACATAAACGGATTGGAATATTTTTACCATGAGAGCTTGAAACGGATGACCTGCATGGCTTGCAGCTGTGAGGGGCAAATAAACCGCTGTCATGTTTAGTGGCCCGTACCTCCCACCCAACACGTTTAAGTGAATAGACCTGCATGACAAGTGCTATGTAGCAATGTGCAATTCACACAGTTGCATAGTGGTGTTGCAGGCTCCTAGGGGTTAAAACGGACAATGATTGGGTGACATAAGGCCTCCTCGCCGACCATGAAATGCTCTCATTCCATTGTGGATTGCTCTTCAGAGGGCTAGCACTAGTGTAAACAAGCCGACCAGATTAGGATTAGGTCCCTGCACATGGGGTGGACTCTGCCAGCTCAGCGGGATCTGTCCGCTATTCCCTGCTGAGCAGGTGGATGGCTGGGCTGTGTCCACTCCACTTATGCAGAACAGACACAGCCTTCTGTCCTCTATGGATGGTTGGATTTAAACAGGTCACCTGTCAACACCCAACTGCCATTTGATCTGCTAGATGGAAGGGGGAACGGTTCCTCATCTGTGTTTTGATTGGCTGTAGGGGAGAATAACTGGCCCTTTGTACACCGGCTTCCCCATAGAGGAGACTGGAGGGTCTGATTGCTTTGCCTGAGCCACTGACCGTCTGCTAGTGTGAATGGGGCCCTAGATTATCATAAAGGTTTTCTTTACTTGTCTTAAAATGCACTTTTTCAGCCTATTTTATATTTATATAATTTTTTTATTTTTTTTTACCCATATTTCATGGTTGCTACAGTTAATGCAACCAGGTCCCAAATTTCTCTCTATGGTGATTATGACTCTTGGTCACACAACCTCCTCATGCAGATTACTGAAGGTAGTTGTGAAGTCCTGATGTCACAACTTCATTCCTTATGGGTGCGATCTTTGTAGCACTGTCGTGACCCATCGAGAGCCATTGATTGCCGGGAATAGTCCTGAGCACCACCGCCAAGTCTGCCCACCATGCCTGCAAGTTCCCATTCGCATTGAGGGAAATTTAGTTAAGCTCGCCACATATCCACCCCATTGGACATGTGCACCACGTATCAAGATCCTCTTCCAGCGCAAGGTAAATAAAGGGCCTGAAGACGCTGCATGAACTAAACCATTTATAGGCTTTTTAAGTAAAGAAAGATAAAAATTGTGTGGCATCCAGCAGTTCAGCTTTTAAGTGGGGGGTGGGGTGGGGGGTGGAATCTATGTATTCCACTGGCCTTGCAAGCTGTACTTGGTGCAGCAGAAGAGGTCTTTAAAACCACCTATTCCAGTCATACAAACGGCAATAAGGCAAGAGATCCCTTTTGTGAACCATCGTCTCTGACCTGTATGCTAGACCACTTCCTAAAATGGTATTTAACCCAAAACCAGAAATGCAATATATTGCAGCTTGCCATTAATTGGATGTGATGGCTGCAATTTTAAAGACCCTTTTTCCCACTCTGTAATACAGGTGATGTGTTACTGGCCAGATCACCAGGGGAAACAGACACCACTCTGGATGAAAGAGCACAGGGGCAGATTTGGACGGCAGCATTGTCAATCTGGGGGGTGGGAAGTGTTGACTGGAGTAGCAGATTTAAATGCACTAACAAAAGCTGAATTGATTACCGTTTTCTGTTGAGGATAAAGGTTTTGCATGAATAAAAGCTGACCATTTGAAGCACCCCTGCCAGTAAGTGTTAAATGGTCTGTCTCATCCCTGTAACTGCAGGAGCACTTTTCTGTTGAACAGACTTCCTAGCTAGATCACCAAATTGAAGAAAGCCTAAAAAGAAAACAAATGCAGCGACCACATCTAATAATTGGTAATCTGCAATATAAAAAATGTTGGATTTCAGATTAAATGCTGCTGTAACTGCCCCCATGCGGCTTAGAGACAATCTCCTGACTCTCATAGCGCTGGTAAATAGATTTCCGTTGCATTACCTGGAAGCACCTTGATATTTGCTCCAGGCCTATACTTTCAGAATTGGGTGGGGCCATTAAAAGGCAGGCCAGCGTGCTTAGAGGTGTTTATTTTTATTTCTAATTGCTGTAGTCTGAAGAGCAGTTTACAAACGCCTGGATTAAACCCTTCAACTCTGATTGTACATTAAATGCGTGGCTTTAAAGCAGCAAATTTTACTTTTCTTTCATTTTTCTTGGCCTAGTGCTTGAGAATCTAAAATCTGGTTGCTATGGGCAGGAGTACTCCCCCCCCCCCCCCCCCCTTGTTTTTCTTTTCTTTCTTTTTTCTTTAGTGTAGTTTGCTACTTGCCCACTGGTTTACAGTATAAGGAAATTATGGTGCATGTGGAAGATACTGCCATGTTGTTGACTGCCTGTACCTTTTTTTTTATTATTATTATTATTATTATTATTATTTTTTTTTTTTTTTAACTGACTGGGTACATTGGGGTTGATTCACTAATACTGGAGAGTGTAAAATCTGGTGCATCTCTGCATATAAACAAATCTGCTTTGTGTGTGTGCCGCCTCCCCCCCCCCCCTTTTTTTTGTATTTTTTTGGCAAAGCTTAATTGATCAAGCTGGTGTAAGAAGCTGATTGGCTGTCCCGCATAGGTGCACCTGATTTTGCACTCTCCAGTCTTAGTAAATCAACCCCCCACTGGTACCTGTAATTTTTAGATGCAGTTATAAGCAAACTGCAGCTTAGCCGTTGTGGCTTTTATGGTTGGGGTGAGACGTTTCACTATACACTTCCAAAGGCTTTCTGTAGACACTTTAGTGTCTGATGTATTTCATACATGTGGTGTTTAGTTTCTTTCTGCCTGTTTCAGTTGCCTTTCACAGTCCACCAGTGAAAATAAAGAAGGAACAGGCCAGTTGTTCAGAGCCCAGTGGTTCCTGTAGCCAGAAACAGTTTGAATACCGTAATGGGGAGCAGTGCCTTTATGCCAGGTGAGTACATTATATGCTTTTATATTTTTATTGTTTGGTTTCGCTTTGCATGCATATTTTTGGTAAAAAATCACAATAAGCGTATAGTAATTGGTTTGCGCAAACATTATAACGCTTACAAAATCGGGGATAGAAATTTTTATTTTTTTACTAGTAATAGCGGCGATCTGCGATTTTTGTCACGACTGCGATATTACAGTGGACACTTTTGACACATTTTTGGGATTATTCACATACAAACAGTGCTATAAATATGCACTGATTACTGTATAAATGTGACTGGCAGGGAAGGGGTTAACACTAGAGGGCGAGTAAGGGGTTAAATGTGTACCCTGGGAGTGATTCTTACTGTGGGGGGAGGGGACTGACTGGGGGAGGTGACCGATCTGTGTCCCTGTACAAGGGACACGTCATCTGTCTCCTCTCCCTAACAGGACGTGAATCTCTGTGTTTACACACAGAGATCCACGTCCCTGGCTCTGACTGCCGACCGCAGGTGCTTGGGGGACATCGCGCCCACCAGGCACCTGTGTGAAGCGGGGGGCTTGGCCGGAGGCCGTATATAGTCGGCCTTGAAACACCCCCCCCCCCAGCATTTCTGGCTGTGGCCATCTTGAGTAAGGGCAAATGATTCATGTAGCATTTACTTCTAGAATCCACCTGCCATTAGCTCTTACATGCAGTAGAGTGCTTGGCTGAGAAAACCGCTCCTCCTTTCCTGAAGATTCATGGGTTGTATGACCTAATTTGCCTAGGCAAGAAAACCGGTAGCAACTGTAATATAAAAGTAATATAAAAAAAGTTTAAAACCAGTGAGTATATATAATACTTATTTGCTAATGCTAGCATCATGTGGAATAACAATGTTGATGGGAGAGTAAAATTCCACTTTAATAATATCTTGACTAGATCTCCTGTTGGAGGGAACTTGACTAGAATTATAATTTTTTGTCCTATGGTTGGGTAGTGGCTTTTGGGTTATTAAATGTACAATTTTCTCTTTTTGTTAAGTGTTTATGACCAGACATCCAGACAAGCTGGTATCAAGTCTCAGAACCAAGGCGCTCAAGTGTCCCCCATCCATCACTTTAATAGACAGGACCGAGGATTTGTCCCTCCACAGAGCTCATCACAGCCCGTTCAGTCTGGAGGATACCTTGTGGAACATAGGTAAGGGTCATTGTTGAAAATACCTTGTCATGCGTGGTCTCCTATTCCCTTGTAGGAGTTGTATTTGTATTATACATTTAAAATGCAAGACAATAACTATATCTACAATGTAAAAACATACACATGAAAATAATAGCAGTCAATGAGACCGACACCACCTCGACTTAACGACTGGTTGACCTAAATAAACACACTACCATATGACAAATACCTATACATCAACAGAGGATCACCATCCAGATACAATAAAATCTGGGACCGCTGGTTGCAAGCAGCCGAAACGTGTGTGTGTATAGCGATAATGGAAGTTCTAGTTCCGGTTTCTCACCAATGACATTTCAATGTCTAACCTAAGTTTATCATGGTGTCAGCGCATGTGTACCCTCACCTACACTCTTACACATTGTCTGTCTATTCTTTTTTTACTATGTACCTATTGCCTAGTGTTCTACTCTGGGGATGTTTTGTACCCCAAATTTACGTTCTTTATTGTGTATGCAATTGTTACCTTGTACTCAATATACTTGCGATGATCCTGTACTTGTACATTGTTCAATATAAAAGTTAAAAAAACGCGCATGGATTTCTGACCCAGAAAGTATAGGTTACTATGACCGCATGGGCTTGTCAGTTTGTAAAGAACCAAATTGCCATATCATGCTTTCATGGAAATCGCATGGTCAGAAGCCATGCTGAATTGATGCCCGATCCTAGGGGAAACCCAACCTGCCGCTTGAATGAGGTGTCCTAAGAACTAGCATAGATGCTAAACCTTAATGAAAGAATGTTACCCCCCAACATTTCATATGCTTGAGATGTCTGTTTTTTTACCTTGTACTTTAATAAAAGTATCCTGTTCTTTGTATTTCTTCCTTTATGTAAGATCACTGTTAATCTTGCCAGTTCCCCTGTTTTTCTTATTTCAATCTGACCACCTTAGCGTGGTTAGTTTTCTGGCTGTGCTGGGTGAACAGCCTGCCTGTAATCCTAATTTTTATAATTATTATCCTTCAGAATTTATATAAAGGGCCCTGCTCATTGGAGCTTACAATCTAGGAGGGAGGGTCAAGTCATACAAAAGCGTAGAAACACTGGGGAGGAGGTGATGAAGAAAATTAAAGTACAGATGTTGGGTAGAGGCAGGATAGGCTTCTCTGAAGAGAAGTTTTCATGGATCGCATAGATTTGGAGATGGTCTGACAGATTGGAGAGGCAATTCCAGAGGATTGGAGAGGCAATTCCAGAGGATTGGAGAGGCAATTCCAGAGGATTGGAGAGGCAATTCCAGAGGATTGGAGAGGCTCAGAAGTCCTGGAGGTGATGAGGGAGCTATAGAGAAGGGCTTGGGAGGAACGAAAAGGACAATTGGGTTTGTATCTTTGGGACCAGGCTAGTGATGTAGCTGGGGGCAGAGTTGTGGCTAGCTTTGTAACTTGTTAGCGTTTTCTAGAATTTAATTTGTTGTGTGAGTAGCAGCCAATGGAGGGATTGGCAGAGAGGGGTAGCAGATGCTGAGCAGTTTGTAAAGTGGATGAGTCTAGGGGCAGCATTCATGATGAACTGAAGAGGGGATAGCCTATTAAAGGTAAGCCAATCGGTTGTGTTGACACGCCCCCCTGCACAGCAAGAAGATCTTTGTACAGCCGTTTCTCCATCCCTAGCTCTCAAAGCCCTCCTTATGCAGCTGGGGAGCAAATTATGTAATCAATTATAAAGAAAGTATTGATGGGTGTGTGTATGCCATTCTCAAAAAACACAATGCCAGTGTCTTAAAAATATTAGATTGTAGACGGTGATGCGGCTTTGTTTTGCCATACTTGAAGATCTATGTAAATGTAATATCGCACTTTTTGTATTCCTAGCTCCAGGTACCCACAGCAGCAGATGCCAGAGATGTGCCACTCCTTTCCATCAGCACAGAACATGAGCAGGGAGTCTCCTGCCAACTACCAACGGCAAATGTCAGAGCCATGTCTCCCATACCCACAGCAGGGCTTTAAGCAAGAGTATCATGACCCCATGTATGACCAGGCAAACCATGCTGGTCCAAGCAGAGCTCATCGATATCCTTCCAGTGTTGTAATCAAACAGGAACAGACAGACTATTCATATGATTCAGGTAAGAGACCTTGCTGCTTTGATCCCATACCAATGAAAGCTTTTTCAGTGCAGAGCAATCGTTGGTAATGGTTGGTAGATTGTTGAAGGTCTTAAATGTCTACCAACATTTTATAGTAATCTTGACCCCATCCCGATGAATGACTTTCATAAAATCAGTATGGTTGCACATGTACATCTGACTGCCAGCACCATATTCAAGACCAACTTGGGATATCCCTGGTTAAATGCCTCAAGGCTACAAAATGGGGCGTTGTTCCTATCAGACGCACTTGTAGGAAATTCTGCCGACCAACTTCTCCCTTCCTTTTCAAAGAAAACATGAGAGGAATGTGTTAATGATATGTGTGCCTGCTGTTTACCAGGCTAGTCTCATGAGAAACTGTACTAGGTCCTGCCTCTCTAGATCACCAGCAGATGGTTCCTCACCTATTCTACTTGGAATGACTAGAAGCCTAGTTTCGTTGCTAGCCTTGCCCTAGAAAAGAGAACAGTTGGGATTTTTTTTAATCAAAAATTGATTTTAGTTTCATTGGCTCAAAAATCGATCTGCTTTTTTAAGATTGACTGTACGTGTCAGTCAGATGCCCAATATGATGCACAGCTACGAATCCTCATTGAGTATTTAGGGACCATCTTAGCCTAAGGTCACTGTAGCACAATCATTTGTAGGGCTCATTACTGCTCGGAGGATTTAGAACAGGGGTCTCAAACTGGCGGCCCTCCAGCTGTGGCGAAACTACAAGTCCCATCATGCCTCTGCCTATGGGAGTCATGCTTGTGCCTGTCAGCCTTGCAATGCCTCATGGGATTTGTAGTTTTGCAACAGCTGGAGGGCCGCCAGTTTGAGACCCCTGATTTAGAACTTGTTGCAAAAATTCTGTGCAATTTGACCAATGCGCCATTTTTTTTACGCCAAGTATATTTATGGTGGATTTGCAGAAAGTTTTAAAGGGTTAGTTTGCCTCTACCAAAAACTGTCTGGAGATGTAAACAAACTGTGCAGCTGTGACCAAATTTGAATAACCGTATATAGAGAAAGCTGGCACTAGTGCAACGGTTATAATCAAATGCTCTTAGTTTGTGTAGTTTAGTTATGTAAAAATCCAAAGTGTTTTGGACATCATGGGCCATGATTAAAGTGGATGTAAACCTGAATTTCCCTTTTTTTTTTTCTGTCCCAATGTAGAGTATAAGATTTCCTATCATCTGTGCCCAATCTTGCCACACAGAGTTAATCCAGCTCTGAGCAATCCTCATTTCTTTTTTTGGCAAGATAAATGGACAAACAGGAGAAAACTTTTGTCTGGTTATTTACATATCTCATGCACTAGCCAGGAGACGGGCATTATTTTTTAATTCCCACCCCACTCCTTTTCTGAAGTCATGTGGTTACTTTTCTGGATTTTGACTGGATGTTAGTGATCATAGCAGAATTTTGTGTAAGAAACGCACAGGACAAAATGCATGCTGACAAGGTGACAAGTGTAGAGGTGGGCGGGGAGTCTACTGACATCACGACTCCACCCACCAAGCTCCAGACAACAGACCCACCTACAGAATCTGCAGTTTTTCAGATCTCATAACAGACAGAGGGGAGACATTTGACAGGTAAGGATACATGCAGGAGGCATGTATATCCTTATAGATCAGCACTATGGCAGTAGTTTAGAAAGGATGAGAGTGGCTTTACATCCACTTAAAGGCCTGACTACTATATGAACTTTAATGAAGAGCATTTGATGATACTGTTGCACTGGAGCACCAGCTTTTTCTATATGATTTTTTTAAGATTGTAGGTTACCAAAGACCTTTCTAGCTGGAAGCCAGTGCTTGCAAGCTGTGAATGATTAAAGAGGAGGTCCGGGAAAAAAATAAAAATTAAAAGCCAGCAGCTACACATACTGCATCTGCTGGCTTTTAATAATCGGACACTTGCCTGTCCTGCAGTCTCTTGATGTCAGCACCGCAGCTGATGTTTCCATCGGCTGTCGGGTGCTGCCGCCGGCATTGCGTGTAAGGGAACCCAGCAATGTTGCGTTTTGGCTTCATGCCAGGAAACCTACTGCGCATTTGCGATGCCCTGTTCCTCGTTACTATTAGGCCAGGAGAGGAGGAGAAGGGAGCCCCGTTGTGACATCACTGCTGCCTTACGGCCGCGACTGGACTCCCGGAAGTGGGAAAGGACACCTGTCAGACAGTTGTGAATTGTGGCACCAGAGGGGGGGAGGAATCCGATGAGCAGAAGTTCCACTTTAGGGTGGAGCTCCGCTTTGAGGTAGCAGCTCTGTTTCATCTATCTCAAAAGTTGAAGTCCGCCCTTGTAATAGGTATCGCTCAATTACACATACTAAAGCCTGGCCAAAAAACTCCTAGAAATGGCGTCCCCCACATCCGCCCTAGTTGCTAGGGCCTTGTAAAGACCCTCCCAAATGTTGAGCAACCCACCATTACAGGAATGAGCTTTTTCTCCCATTAAATCTTTATTTTCTCTTCCCCCTGTTGTAGTAGCTTTGAGCTTGGTGATCTTGTAACAGAGAAGATAACACACATGGGCAATAATTTGAGAGCTCACTCCTGTGATTGTGAGCATGAGCAGTAACAGCTGGGAGTGCCTTGGTAACATCCTAGCAATAAGGCAGGATTGTTGGTGGATGTTATCCCTGGGAGTTTTTCAGCCATGCTACAGGAGATATGTTAATGGTCTACACCCTAGGGCATGGGTCTTCAAACTACGGCCCTCCAGTTGTTCAGAAACTACAATTCCCATCATGCCTAGTCATGTCTGTGAATGTCAGAGTTTTACAATGCCTCATGGGATGTGTAGTTCCGCAACAGCTGGAGGGCCGTAGTTTGAGGATCCCTGCCCTAGGGTATTATTTAACTTAAGTCAAATCTGTACAGGGTGTTTTCTTCTGTGGATAAAAAAGCTAGGGTAGCTGGTGTGGTGTCTATGCCTTTTTTTTTCTGCATGTTTTTTTGGGCGGCACCTACCCACTTAGTGGGAAATTTTGACACATTTGTTGATCAGTGGGATTCCCAGGATCCTTTACGTTTTTTATATGCACACTTTATCATTGTTTTATTTATGCCCTTTACCTGCATAGGCAGTTGTGAATTGACCATTTATTGGCTAACTTTGTTATTGAAGGTCCAATATTTTGGGATCCTTGGTTTCCGTTTTTTACATTATGGCAGGCTTGGTATTCTACAGTAAGCCCTGTAAGATCTTATTTATAGCTGGGACCTTTTATATCTGACACTGGACGCTACCATTTTGCTTTATAGCTAGAGGGAAAATCAGTTTTTGGTGCTTTAAATCCATGTCTGTCTGGTTTCCGATCTACTGCCTGTCTGCATTGCTTCCATGCAACTCGGTTCCACCACATAAAATGAAATGGAAATGATATGGTTTGAGGTACCGGTACGCATGGACTAAAGATGATTCAACTAAAAGTTTTCAGGAATGGTTGGCGGTGGAATTGCAGGGCTGGACCTGACAGAGGCCTAATTTGTATTAATGATGGAATTTGAACCTCCCCTGGGTTCCTTTTTAGCCTATAGATAAATGAACATTTGTGTCTTGTATAAATCATTGCTTCTTGTGACACACCATGCTGGGATGAGGCTGCATTCTTGGTGTACTGTGACCTTGCAATTTCCAGCTACAATTTTTTTTTTTCCTCTGATAGAAATCAAGGTCACAAAGCAACCGTAACTCCCTCCCACCTGCCTGCCAGTCAGAGACACACATACACTCTGAATGGAGTCAAAGGAATTTCACTCACAAAATGGAGGACGAGCGAAAGACAAGAAGTCCCCATAGGGCTACTCTGGTGCCGGCTTACACAGCTGGGCTGCCTTTTCATAGGCAGCTGACATCATAGCAGAAATATGGGCTGTCTTGTGGTAACACTATCTGTTACTGTATTTCTGCCCAAGGCTCTTAAGGCATTGGAAGGAAAAAAACCTCTGTGCTAATGGTGTTACTATACAGGATGGATAGTACCGAACTTCCAATCTTCACATTGAGTCTTTTATTTATTTTTTTATAGATAGACCTGTGCAAGATCAGCTTTATTTAAACCATATTATCAACATGTGTAACGGTAACAAAAAAAGCCCTGTGTGCAATGTATTTAGCAGTTTTCATCCTCTTACCTTACTGCTGGGTGATAATACACTGCAATTGGGACCTGGGGAACAGAAGATTATGAATGGATGGACATTGGTGGAGTTTAGTTTTGGTCTCTTACCCACTGGAAGTGAGCAACCTGAGGAACGTCACCTTTGTTTTTGGGTAGAGCAATATACCTTCTGACCTTTTTAATATTCTGAGTGGTAGTTAAACAGACCTTCTAAATGTATAGTGCATCTAAGCCAAAAGTGTGGCAGATTGGTTTCTATGCAGAGCTGCACCAGATTTTTGCACACTCTGGTTTTAGTAAAGTGACACTTGTGTAGATTTTTTTTTTACCAGCTGAAAATGCTGTACCCAATAGAAGTTGGCTATTGGTAAGATTATGAGTGGAGTGTGTAGGGTTATCTTGTCCTCAACAATGGAAAGTGAAATTAAAGGTATTGCCTTTCACAAGTAATCAGATTGCAGCTGTCGGTTTTTCTAAAATTGGTTTGAGAATGTAACATGCTGCTTGCTATCCATAACATGTTGTAATTTCTGCAAGTTTTTGCTGAATACTCCTAGACAAGTGTATGTTCATCAGCTCTGCTCACCAATGTCCATATTAAGGTTTTTTGGGCAGGGAAAGATTGGACCTACTGTCAGATTTTTTACTACGATCCATTACTCCATTTCCCAGAGATCTCACAATTCCATCCGTTTTTATCCAGAAAGGAATTAAGGGGAAAATCTCCAGATGGGGGAGGTGTGTGTGTGTGTGTAAGCCTGCCAGACTTTTTTTTTTTTTTTGCTTTCTGTATTCCTGCTACAAATGTGTATGGACATATTGTCTGGTGAAACTATTGCCCATGGGACTATAAGGGCGGAGAAATTCACACAGAACAGTTAAAGCAATTGTAACATTTATTCCCCCCCCCCCGAAATTAAAGATGGTATACTTACCTGCTCTGTGTAATGGTATTGCACAGAGCAGCACCAATCCTCCTCTTCTGAGGTCCCCCATTGGCACTGTCTGCTGCTCCTGCTCAGAGTAACCCCATAACAAATCGTTTGCTGTAATGCTATTCTTGTGGGTGCGCTCCCAAGCCGGTCTGTGTGTGTGAATGGACACAGCGTGGCTTGGCCCTATTGCCTCTCCTCACAGGATTTTATGGACTGCAGGAGCCATCAACCTCCCCTATATAGAGGACGAGTGGTGGAAAGTTGCTGCAGATAGGACAGTGCTGTATTGAGACGACTCTGCTAACTGTGTAAGGGATTAGGGCATTATGGTAAAAACACTTTTTTTTTATCTTTTTAGAATCCCTTTTAAATTTAGTGGTGAATCGAACACTAAAGAAAATGCTTTTGTTGGACATCTTTTTATAAAGGAACGTTTTTACATCCATATTTATACCAGGTTTCCACCCCACTGTCCCATGTCAGTAGTTGGGGGTTCTGCTACACTGCAGTCACTGTCATTTAAAATCGCCACAGCTGTGCGAGTCCGTGGTTCACTTGCAGAAGGCTTGTAGCACTAGAAGTACCCTGTTTAGATAGGTGATTATCAGTGGTGGCTGGTGCTCAAAAATTTTGGGGGGGCGCAAACGAAAAAAAAAAAAAAATTGCAGCCTCACTGTGCCCATCAATTGTCACCACTGTGCCATGAAACGCAGTCACTGTGCCATCAGTTTTCACCACTGTGCCGTGCCATCAATTGTCACCACTGTGCCGTGCCATCAATTGTCGCCACTGTGCCGTGCCATCAATTGTCGCCACTGTGCCGTGCCATCAATTGTCGCCACTGTGCCGTGCCATCAATTGTCGCCACTGTGCCGTGCCATCAATTGTCGCCACTGTGCCG